>JANRFK010006689.1:11734251-11757978 GCA_030068395.1 Apalone spinifera
CTGGCCCAGTCTCCTGTAGCCACGTCACGTCTAGGCTGTGCAGTATCCTGGAAAAGCAATACGCCCCCTCTGTTCTACTGGCTGGCGGAGCCTGTTCTTGCTGCTACGGGGGTGCACAATCAGAGGGCCCCCCAACTCTCTGTCACACGCGCTCACCCAGCCCGTTACAAGGGTTCGCCGCCTTGGCTCCAGTGGCCACGCAGAGGCGCTTAGAGCGGGCGGGTTTGCAAAGGGACCCGACGGGGGCTACTGACTCTGTACGTGTTCCGGGGCTGGAACACCGGTGGGGAAAAAATTGGTGGGTGCGGAGCAGCTACCAAAAACCGGGCTTCCCCTCTGCCACCTGCACCTCTCGCCCACGGGAGGCTCCACCCACCAATTCCTCCTCTGTCCCCCCAGCGCTCCTGGAATGCTGCGAACAGCTGATTTGGGGCCCTCGGGAACTTCCAGGAGCGCCACATGAGACAGACGGTCGCACCTGTTAATTCCTGGGGGCAGCGGAACAGCTGATCAGATTACAGGGGGAGAAGAGGGTTGACATGGGAGTCGAAGCCTCTGGGGATGAGCCTTACCCCATTAAAATCTACGGAAATGTTGATAACGGGGGGCAGGGCTTGAGGGCCAGGCGTTTGGAGCTGGATTTTAAAGGTCCGTCGTGGACCATCACAGCCAGTTTCTCACAAGGCTCTCTAGGGGCCTCAACACAAGCTAGAAAATCAGCCCCTGGCATCTCCCCTCTTTCCGTTTTAAGAGCTCAGCACCCAAGCTGCTCTCTCTCCACGGCCCAGCGGGTGCCCAGGTGGACAGCGAGTTCTCTTTGCACTCTGGCCCCGTGGCTGGCGGAGCAAAGACGAGAGCCCAGAGCAAAGACGAGAGCCTTGAGCGAGTTCATAATTGCTCTAGGGGCAGTGCCCCTCCAAAGCGCTCAGAGCCTGTTCCTGAGCCACGTCGTGGTGTATTGCTTGGCTGTCTTACGGACGCGGCGTAGCCCTCCCAAAGGCACACCCCCCTCTAGAGAGCTAGATTGGCCGAGAGAGGGGACGTGTGCAGGCTGGAGACACCTGCTTATGCAGCTAGAAGTCCTGAGATAGGCACCAACGTCCCATTTTGCTGGGGAGGCGGGTGCTCGCCCCCCTGCTCCAGGCCCCAGCTCCTCTCCCTGCGAACCCCCACCCCGCCCTGCCTGTTCCCTGCCTTCTCCGCTGAGCGTGCCCTTTCCCCTGTGCCTCCCCATCCCTACCGGAGCTAGAGCGCTGTGATCCGCTGTTCACAGCACCCCGGAAGTGCTGGCAGGGAGGGAGAGAGGAAGCAAGTGGGTGGGGTGCAGGGGAAAAGCCTTAGCTGCCGGTGACTCACTTTCTCCGGAATGCCCGCAGCATCGGCGCTGGCGGGTCCTGGCTTCGAACCCCAGTCAAGGGGCGCGGTTTCGGTGGTCGAAGTGTGCAGTGCGGACAAGGCCTGGGCCGTACCTCCCCCCGCCCTCACCGAGAGGCCAGAGGGATGCTGCGGCCGAACCTCTCCTGCGGCAGGCGCCCGTCTGAGGTCTGGCACATGCCTGGCTTTCAGCTACAGCTGGTGTCTCCCTGAGCTCTGCCAAGTCTTTGTGGCTTGCCACAGGTCCACCCCCATCGGTTCAGTTACACGCCGGCTGCCTGCCAGCACCAGCCCTCCTCGCTGGGAGCAGCGCCCGAGGGAAATGCGCAGGGCCTTCCACATTCTCCTCCTTTTGATCGCGCGTTAGCACCCCGCCGCCCCACCCTGCCTCCCATGACTCTTGCAGACACGAGGCTGCTTGTTGCTGACGCTTCGAGCATTTTTCTTCAGTAGATCGTGGAGCAGGTCGGTATCGTCTGCCCCGTTTCTGCAGGTGGGGAAACTGAGGCACACGGCAGGGGAAGTGGATTGCGTAGGGTCCCCCAGCAGGAGCTAGAAACAGAGCCTGGATCCTGGTCCCAGCCCCATGCTCTCTCCCAGCTGCAGTCTCGTTGTGAACTCTTCTCCCACCGCTTTTATAAGAGCGTTGGGGGGAGGGGGGGCGTTTCCTCGCTCCATACCAACAGCATCTAACAGTAGGGAGCCCCAGGCCTTGTCTGCAGCCCGCGGTCATTACTGGGCTATGGGGGCCTGCAGCCTTTTCCCGTTTCTGGACCCCGAAAAAAGGCCGGCTGCTGGCGCGGGCCCCTTCAGAAATTGGAATCTGCAGGCCCCCAAGGGTCCACGGACCACAGCAGAAAGCCACGGTCCTTTTGCAGCCCCCTGAGACGCAGTCTGCGGCCCTCTGTGGGCCACTGGTTGAAAATGCCTTTCTATTTGAGTTTGTCTGTCTACGAGCGAGTCTGTCTGCCCGAGAACTTGGAATCGGTAAGAGCTAGGGCCCCCAGGTTCGGCGGGCAGCGACCTGACAGCAGGCATGTCAGACTGGAGTTTGGAGGGCCGCATGTGGCCCGATGGACATCTTTTGCAGCCCACCAGAACATTTTAATAAAAGAATGAAGTGCAGCCCGCTGGCCACTCGGAGCACGTGACCGGGCGCAGATCACAGCCGGTCGGGCCGCTCGGAGCACGCGCTCACAGCTCAGGCATCAACGTCAACTCCGGGACCCAGGTATTAGGTTGGGAGGGGCTGGGAGAACCTGGCTATGGGGGAGGGAGGAAGGAGGCATTAGGCTGGGGGGGCCTGGCTCTGCGGGAATAGAGAGGGATTGGGTTGGAACGGGGGTATGGGCGTGCCTGGCGCTGTGGGAAAGGAAGGGGTTATTTTGTTAATATTTTGTTTTTATTTATTTATTCCCAAATAAAATCACAAAATGTATATTCATTTTATATCAATAAATATGTCAATTTTTTGCAATTGCACAAATAATTATATCTCTATGCACAGGGCTTGACAAACGGTGGCGAAAGCCGCTCGCCAGCCCTGCATTGCGCATGCATGCTCCGCCGGTGCCCGTGGCGAGTAGATTCAATAGTTTGTCGAGCCCTGTTTATGCAAAATCTCAAACTTACAAAGTATCTGAAATTTTCACAGAAGCCTGTTCTATTTGATTAACCATGGTCTATACTTGTTTTTATTTGAGCAAAAGAAGTTATGTGTCATACACAAAATTTAAAAGTCCCTTAAATTTAGATTTAAATTATAAATGATGTAAAATTAATTTAAAAATTATGTAATATGAGCAAATAACAATTTTACACCTCAAATTATTGTAATATTATAAAATATACCTAAAACATAATCTCTAATAAATAACTACGACTTTCCAACAAAGTACATTTTCTTTGGTGGCCCTAGGGTTGCCAGGTGTCTGGTATTGGTGCCTTCTGCTTGGCATCTTTCCCCCCGCCCCCCCGATGCATAGAAGGACACACAATGATACAGAAAAGAGACAGAACCACCACGCAGGCGAAAGGGGCCGGCTGCAGGTATCCTGCCCCCTCCCCGCGCTGTGAGAGCATGCTCAGATCTGCCTCCAGGCCCCCAACACAGCCCCCTGACACCAGTACCGGTTCTCTAGCTCTGGGCGATGTCTCCTAAGTCGACTCCGCCCCGATCACCGGAAGGGGACAGCCTCTTGCCTAGACCATCAGCGTGGTGCAGGGACAGCCTGCCAGTGGCACTGGTGGGGTGTGCTGGTCACGGCAATGCCCCCTTCACACTGGGATCCATGTGGTGCTTTCGGAGGTGCCCTTATCGACTAATCGAATAGTTGATGCAAATTGCACCGACTATTCGATTAGCCAATTAATCGACATTTTACATCCCTAATTTCAACATGTGCACACCATTTCTATCCGTGATCATCAAACTTCACCGATCAAGCAAGAAAAATGGTGTTTGAGAACTTGGTATTTGCTGTGTGTGTTTGATATGTGATGCGAACAGTGGCGGTAAAACGCTAGCTTTCTGAATCTCAGTGCCAACTATCGTTAAATCATAATTATCTGGTCCCCCTCCCTCCCACAAGCCCTGGCTACCCCATCATTTCCAACAGCTGTGAACATTTAAATAAATACAAATATACAATGTTTAAACCCAGAACTTTGCCCAACTGTGAAAAGTAAATTGATAAAAATTGGAGAAAAAAGCTTAAAATTAAAAATCAATATTATTGATCAAAATTTTGTATATATACAAAAAATTCTGCGTAGCCTCATTATATTGTCAACATAAACTTTATTTTCACCCCCAACTCTCTTTTGTTTATTCCCCAAAGTCTTGAATTGAGGGGTTCTGCGATGTACCAGTATAACATCTGCTGGTCACGTCCCTTCACTACTTCGTGCCTCAGTTTCCCCTTGGTAAAGCAGGGATAATAATACGCATGTAAGCTGCTCTGAGACAGTGGAGGCGGGCCCACTATCTGATAGTTACCTGCCAACTAATACTTGCTGCAAAAACTCTGCGGTTGCAGTAGGGGGCAGCAAAACTTGGACCGAAGTGTCATTTGGTGGTTAGGGTGGAAGACCCAGAGTCCTGAGACGTGCGTTCTGTTCCAGATGGCTTCCAGATTGCCTTGTGACCCCGGGCCAATCCTTTGAACTTTGCGTCCCTTCTCTTTCCTGTCTGTGAGGATATTTAACCTACGCCTTTGTCGATGGCTGAAAGAGCCATAGATGAAAGGGGAGAAATCTGTGGCCAGTTGGAACATAATGCTTTTTTTTTTTTAAACTGTGCTTTGCATTGTGGGGGGTAGAAACAAGATCCTCTTTCTCCAAACCGCACAGGTCCTCTCCTTGGAGAATCTCTATGATCTGGGAGCAGTACGGAGCCTTTGACACACATTTGAGTGGTTCTGAGTCTGTCCAGTAGAGGGCACTGGGGAGAGGGTTGATAACTGTTTTTATTACAGTTCTCAAATGCAAAGCATAGTAATGAGCATTAAGTTCTAACTGGCCATAGATTTGTGAATAAGGTTGCACTGACCTCGAGCTTTCACTTCATGCATGGATCTTTAAGCAATCTCCAGGCTGGAAATTCCCTGCCAGTTCTCCCCTTGCCCCACCTGCGGAAATTTGCAGAGCACTGTGAAAGGAATGCTGGTTCAGGGGGTTAGGATGCTAGTCTTTGCCATGGGAAACCTGCGATCCAAACCCCTGCCCTGTGTGGCCTTGAGGAAATCGCTTGGCCCAGACTGTGCCGCCGTTCTCTGTAAAATGAGGATACTGTCACCTCCCTAACTCCAGTGGGTTAGTGAAGATGAGTATTTTAGAGACTGGGAAGCGCTCTGTTGCTCTGAGAACAGGCCGTAGAAGGACCTAAGGTTGAAAAAAGTTTGCGTCTGTGCTGATTAGGCCTCAAATGCAGTATTGTGTCCAGTTCTGGGCACCACATTTCAGGAGAGATGTGGAGAAATTGGAGAGGGTCCAGAGAAGGGCAACAAGAACGATGAAAGGTCTAGAGAACGTGAGCTGTGAGGGAAGACAAAGAATTGGGCTTGTTTAGTTTGGAAAGGAGCAGACTGAGAGGGGGTATGAGAGCAGTTTTCAAGTGTCTAAAAGGGTGTTACGAGGAGGCGGGAGAAGAATGGTTCTCCTTGGCCTCTGAAGACAGGACAGGAAGCAATGGGCTTAACCTGCAGCCAGGGAGGTTTAGGTTGGACATTAGGAAAAACTTCCCAGCTGTCGGGGGGGGGGGGGGGGAAACACTGGGATAAGTTGCCTGGGGGGGGTTGTGGAATCTCCATCCCTGGAGATATTGAAGAGCAGGTTGGACAGACGCCTGTCAGGGATGGTGCAGATCAGTGGCCCCAACCTTTCGGGGCTGGCACCGTGCATGTGCCGCGTGCCGGGGGCGGGGCCGGCCCAGATGATTCGGCGGGCGCCATGGCACCCACGGGCACCGCGTTGGGGACCACTGGCGTAGATGGTGCCAAGTGCTGCCGTGAGGGCAGGGGACTGGACACGATGACTCTCGAGGGCCCTTCCAGCTCTTGTGTTCTGGGATTTGGATTTCATGAACAGATGGGCGTCAGCGAAGCCTCTTTCTGGAGGAGGACGCAGGCGGAGGGCGTTCGGGATGAGCTGCAATATGCGGCTGGCATTTTATATTTAATACATGATGCAAAATTGGGACAATGCAAGAGTGTTCATGAGCAGGAAGGCATTTCTGGGGTGGTTTGGTCCCTTCTCTCTCCCCAGAATATCCCCGCAGCTGTTTTTATATATTTTTTTCTTAATGCAGCAGCTTGTGACAGAGAGTCGAAGGGAGACACATTTTACCAGGTGGGCTTGCCGCTTGCAGCGTAAGGAAGGATTGGAAGTGGACTCTTGCCGTCAGCACAAGACAGACTGTTCTTACCATTGACCGCCCCCGCCCCGCCCCGCCCTTAGCAGCCAGGAAACAAAGAGCATGAGATGATTTTTTGTGTTACGGTGCTGCTTAACGGTTGCAGCCTCGATCAGGGCCCTGGCGTGCTAGGCGCCATACCAGACACATACGGAGACACCTCTCCCTGCCTCCAGCGGAATGAAATTGATCACGACACCTTGCGAGGGTCTCTCAGCCATGCAAAAAGGAAGAGGTTCCAGGAATCGCTGGCTTTGCCCTGTCATGAATTGAATGCTGGGGAGCTACCTTACTCAGAGGTTATTTATTTGGGGTAAAAGCCAGGATCTCAGCAGAGGTCCGAACAAGCTTCAGTGTTGCGATGACTGGAGTCCCGCGGTTGCCATTTCCTGCAAGCAAGTTCTCTTGTGTGTTTAAAAAAGAGAGAGAGAGGTTTATTTATAAGCTCGTTTAGTCGTTACTTCCCCCATAAGACAGAGCGGTTGCTGAGATTTCAGGAGGCACAATGTAGATTGCCAGTCTCGGCTTGAAAGGTGAATAGACCTACAAGTGCGGAGGTGAGGCAGTGTCTTTTATTGGACCAACTTCCAGTCTCGAAGAAGGCTCTGTACCTCAAAAGCTCGTCTCTTTCATCAGCAGAAGTTAGTCTAATCAAAGGTATTACCGCCCCCACATTGTGTCTATGACATCCCGGAATCCACAAACGACAACGAAAGGTTTAGTCCTGTCTTTCGCTGCTGGCGAAGGTCATTTCAAGCCAGATAGAGGCTGGAGGTATAATGGCTTATATTCCACTGCTGTGTACCTGTACCACTGGTCAGAATTGAAACTAGAGTTGTGTGTAACAAGCCTATACTGCTGTAAAATTTTTTGGATTAAGTATTCAGGGGTTCTGTTCTTGGGCAGGATGGTCTGGTCCCTGTGACTGACAAGGTGATAGTAGATGGGGGTTATAGATTTTTAGGAGTCATTTCTGTTCGGATACTGATGTAAAGAGAGAGAACTTGAAGAATGGAGCGGAGGTCAGTAAAGAATACCTGATGATGATGATGTGACACATCTTTGTTTAGAAGACCTTAAAGTTAATTAACAAATATAATTAAGCCTTAATAGAAGCTGCGAGGAGCAAACAGCTAGCCCCTGCGTATTGCAGTGGAGAAACTGAGGCGGAGACTGGCGTGATTTCCCAAAAATCACCCAGCAACACTGTACGAGAGCTGAAAATGGAATTTTGAGGTCTCCGTTCCCCTAGATTCAAGAACCAGACAGACATCCCTCCCTCTCCCCTCCGAAATTAATTATTTCTATCTCTGCAGAAGCAGCCACGAGGGGTCTTTTGTATGAAGAAAGATCAGATTCCACATACAAACTGGTGGCAAGGGAGCAGGGTCTTGTCTCCCGCGCATTCCCAGTGCAGACATGTGGGGAATACGTTCCTTGAGCACGTGGATTCTTGTCGCCGGCAGAAGACGTTTCAGGGCTCAAGGGGAGTCGGACACATGTTTTCTTCTATCCCTTTGACTCCTTTTGACCCGCTCTGAACGACGACATTCCTTGCATTCTAGCCCTCTTCAGCAGCGGCTCCTCCATTCCCGTCAGGACGTGGATTAGCTTGCACCCACAATGCCAGGCAAGACATTTGGTTTCACATCACTTTCCCCCCAAAGAAAATGGCAGATCAGAGTGACGCTTTTCCTAACCCAGCCGCTTCGCTTCTGTGGGAGCCGCGGCATTTTCCATGTCAGAACCTTCCTGTCTTTTAAAGCCTTTTAATCTCATGCATTGAACTTCCAAGAGAGTGGGGAAAAGCATAGGTTTGGAAAGGGTCTCTCCCTTCTAGGTCACACCGAGTTGATTCTCTCTCTCCCTCCCTCCCCCGCCACACACAGGCAGTTTGGCCGAGGAACTCTGTTTCCTGAGGTCTTCTGCCATTTGGTTTCATCAAGCCGGAGGCAAGGCCGGCTCACAACATTTTGGCACCTGAGGCGGGGAGCTCAGATGACGCCCCCTGGCTTGGGCCAAAACTTTGAAAGGTCTCAATTCTGCCTCCTTCCTGTTCTGCTCCTCTCATGCCTTTACTCTGCTACCTACATGTGCACCAGCAGCAGACACAATTTTCTACACTCTGGGGCCTTGTGGCACCTCCCCACAGTCTGGCCCCTGAGGCGGCCGCCTCAGTTCGCCTCCTGGTGGGGCCAGCTCTGGCCGGAGGGAAGATGGGTTGGAAAGGGGCTGGACATGCATAAGGACATAAGAATGGCTGTATTGGGTCAGACCAACAGTCCATCTAGCCCAGTGTCCCGATAGTGGCTAATACCAGGTGCCCCAGAGGGAGGGAACACAACAGGGAATCCTCACGTGATCCCTCCCCTGTCACCCATTTCCAGACAAACAGAGGCTAAGGACACCATCCCTACCCATCCTGGCTAATAGCTATTGATGGACCTAACCTCCCTGAATCTAACTAGTTCTTTTTTTAACCCTGTTAAAAGTCCTAGCCTTCACCACGTCTACTGGCAAGGAGTTCCACAGGTTGACTGTGCGCTGAGTGAAGAAAAACTTCCTTTTGTTTGTTTTAAACCTGCTGCCTATTCATTTCATTTGGTGACCCCCTTCTTCTTATATTGTGGGAATAAGTAAATAACTTTTCCTTATTCTCTTTTGCCACACCAGTCATGATTTTACAGACCTCTAGCATCTCTTCCTCCTCCCCCCCCACCCCCCCGTCTCCTCTTTTCTAAGCTGAAAAGTCCAAGTCTTTTTAATCTCTCTTCATATGGGACCTGTTCTAAACCCCTCATCATTTTTGTTGCCCTTTTCTGAACCTTTTCCCATGCCAATATATCTCTTCTGAGATGAGGTGACCACATCTGTTTGCAGTATTCAAGATGTGGGCGTACCATGGTTTTATATAGGAGGCAATAAGATATTTTCTGTCTTATTCTCTATCCCTTTTGTAATGATTCCTAGCATCCAATTTGCTTTTTTGACTGCCACTGCACACGGAGTGGATGTTTTCAGAGAACTATCCACAATGACTCCAAGATCTCTCTCTTGAGTAGTTGTAGCCAAATTAGCCCCCATCATATTGTATGGCTAGTTGGGATTATTTTTTCCAATGTGCATTACTTTACATTTATGTACCTGTGCTGCCTAACTCGGCTTGCTGTGCCCTGGTGAATGGCTGTGCATGAATGCAAGGTTAGGATCCCATGTTCACACTGTGGGTCTTCGTTACACGGCTGCAGATCTCTTGAATGCAGAACCAGGCCGTCATCTGGGAGATGGATTTGTTCAAATGCTGCCCATGGAGTTCTGCAGGAGGGGAGCTGATGCCACATCCCTGGAAAAATAGCCATGTAGGCCGGTGCTGGGGGAGGTGTTGGAAGCTTTGGACTTGAAGATAGCTTGGAAGCTGCAGCTGTCTTAGGCCTAGTCAACGCTACCCGCTTTCCCATCGATCTAAGATACTCAACTTCAGCTACACACATACTTGGACCTACTTATCGACGTGCCGTCCATACCGTAAAGTCGGTGGCGGATGCTGTCCCGTCAACCCCGCCTGCTCATCTCGTCCTGGTGGAGTACCGGAGTTGATGGGAGAGCACTCAGCAGTTGATTTATTGCATCTAAGCAGACACGATCAATCGACTGCCAGTGGATCAATTGGAATTCAATGGAAAATGCATAAAAACAGCATTTTCACATTGGTTGTGTTAGTTAAATCATCTTTAATGTGCTAGAGAATGTTTGTCAAAACATGATTTGTATTTAGAACGAATTGGTATAGGAAACAAAGGGATCTGTACTTGGTGAATTTTGAACTGACTGGCCTGGTCATCGTGTCCTTCAAGGTTTTAGAACTAGTAGATGTTATCCTCACGCACCCTCATGTTTATTCATAGATTGCAAAAGAGAAACAAGCTTTCCTGCTTTTTAACTTCCAGCTGGTGTCTTCACTTTGAATGAACTAGTCCACTGAGCTGGAGAAGCTGCATGAACAGAAATGAAGAAAATATTCTCTCTGCACTGATGAGAAACAGCAGTTAAAGTTAAATAGTTAACCGCTTAAATGAAATGTTTAACCAGTTAATTGTGATCTGGTGGAGCGGGCTGCCTGGCCTGGGTCCTGCTTGCCCCCGCCGGGGCTGTGGGGCTGGAGTTGCCTCTGCCGCAGTGATCTGGGGTCCCACCTGGGCCATGGGGCTGGGACCTGGGCCATGGGGCTGCTGCGTGGCTGAGCCAGGGTCCCACCACCCAGCATAGTTAACCTAAGGCTTACTGGGAAACTGGTTAACTGCTTACATCCCTACTTGGCACCTGCAGGAGACGTTACTGCTGTCAAAAGCTGGTTTAACGCTTCAGCAAACTCTGGTTCCAGGTGCTAAAGCAGTGACTTCTATAAGCTCAGTGGTTTGGCTTTAAAATACCAGCAGCAAACATACATTACTTGAGGATTATTTTCTAT
The DNA here is from genome assembly GCA_030068395.1 of Apalone spinifera. Classification (NCBI taxonomy): domain Eukaryota; kingdom Metazoa; phylum Chordata; order Testudines; family Trionychidae; genus Apalone; species Apalone spinifera. The sequence continues at coordinate 11,745,006 of JANRFK010006689.1, forward strand.
TCATGTAAATGACTCTACTAAATGATAGCACCTTTAGATTTTAGACTCTCATAATTCCACAGTGGATTTTAAATAGGTTTATTTTACAAAGAAAACATATTTAGTTAATTTTGTATCTAAATTTTTAATTTAAATCCAGTGATGATTATTTTTTCTGTTCTGCGGGACGGTGTGCAAAGCTCTCCAGCGATTTTTTGGAATGTATTAATACTTAGCACATTCATTCGGCATGGCTCGGGTCCTTAAGGAGGAGCTCAGGGTAGGAGGCTGAGGAAGGAGGGTGCAGGAGTCAGAGTTGAGGGATGAGGAGGGGTTCTGCTCTGGGGACTGTGTGTGTGTTGGGAGGTGAGCATGGTTGGGGGGGCTCTTCCCCTTTCTGTCCCTGTCAGGGAGCAAGAACAAAGTGCCCTGCTCGTCTGGCCCCTGCGCTCCCCAGCCGGCGTGGGGAATGCAGCAAACTGGGCACTCCCTCACTCCTGTATGAAAGGGAGCTGCCAGCAACACCCCTATATGAATCTGGGGGGTGGGAAGCTCTGGGCTGGGGCAGTCCCAGACCAGAGGGTGGGGGCTTCCCCAGCCAACCCCTTTTCCCTGCCTGGTGAGTCTGTCTCTTTTCTGTGTGGTTTGATGAGAACCAATCCCATTCCAGGCTCGTCCCATTGGCCTGGCACAACCGCCCCTTTACGTTGCCTTGCGTTCTCAGGGGAAGCTGCCTATCGAATGGGTGGCCCTCACTCTGACTGTTCAGGAGGAGTTCTTGAACAGACAGACAGACACACAGACAGACACACGCTTTCCATTAGATAGTAAATTCAGAACTAGCCAACCAGCTGGAACCGGTTCCCTGTCCTCTCTCTCCGTCTGAGCGCTGTTGGTCGATGCGCTCTCGGCGGGAGAACTTAGCTACGGTTCTGCTCGCAGGTCACCCAGCGGGGTTTCTGTGCCCTGGCTGTAGGAGATACCGGACATGTAGTTTGTCTCAGATGGAAGGCCGCTTCGGACGTTCCTCCCCTGCAGTGTCGGGGGTGTGTGTGGGGGGGGGGGGGGGGGGGGGGGGGGGGGGGGGGGGGGCACTGGGATTGAAAGGTGAAGTGACCCTTTTGTACATTTTTTCTTCAAGTTTTTTTTGTTCGTTTTTGTGTTTTGTTTTTTTTGCTCAACCGATACTTCCCCCGCCATGTTCGTTATTTTTGGGGCAAGTATCTGGCAACCCTACATAATGTCGATCAAGCTTTCAGCCCAGTGGCGTGGGCAAAGCTGCCCTTTGCTCTTTGGGAGCATTTTTACCAGGATCTGGTTGAGTAATTTCAAGTCTCTGGCAAGGCCCCCGGGGCTGGGGGCCCCCATGGCAGCTTTTCGTTTCCGACGTCGAAGGAAAATAAAATGAAAACACCGAGGGCATCCTTAACCCTTCCCTTCCCGTGCTAGTCAGCAAAGCAACTGGGACCTGTTCAGGAGCACGTGGACCTCCGTGGACAAAGCGCGTCGCGTGCTTCCATGCCCCGTGGCCGCCGCGTCAGAGCACAACACACAGGGCCAGACAGAAGTGCTGTTCCCCCTGTTTACAGCCGGGGAGGGGAGGCTGGGGTGTGACTCTCCAGCGCGTTAGCCAGCTGCTCTCTAGCTGTCTGCGTGGACCCCGCTGCTGTGCACGAGAGGTTCCCTGGCAGGTCTGTGGCTGCCCGTTCCATCGCCGTGGAGGTGGACACACATTTTCTATCTAGAACAGGGATGTGAATGCTTCACCGGTATGCCTCACCCTTAATGGCAGGGGCTGGAGCAGCGCCCTTGTCCGTGGCAGGGAGACCGTTGCAGCCTGGGCCCCAGCCCGCCCCCCTATTTAATCGGTTAACCCGTTAAACATCATGTTTAACCAGTTCACTTGTTAAATGGGATTTGACCCTCGTCATCTAGCGCCCTGCAAATGTAGGGCTATCCCCTTTGTATCTGCGGGTGTAGCTACCCGCAGGGCGCTTTTGCAGACACGGATGCCAATTTTGTACCCGCGCGGGGCTCTACCCTGGCATGCTTTGGTCTTTGCCCATTTCAAAAGGCAGTCGAAAGCACAGTCAGAAACGTGTAGCGCGTGGGCAGCCACGTGGCTTGTCTCCCCAGCTTACAGAGCACTTGCTGCCCATCTAGTGCCTTAAGTGACTTGCCCAAGGTCAGACGGGAAGTCTGTAGCAGAGCAGGGGTTGAAGCAAGTTGTCGGCTAGCGCCACAACCAATGAAGCATACTTCCTCGTGCTGGAACACGCCCTGACGTCCCATCCAAGCCTAAATTTAAGCAAGAACGTTAAAGGGAGGGGAAAACCCCCCGTTCGTGAACATCTGACTCTACGTAACAATCTATGCAACAGCAGGCTCGGCTGCTCTGCTCCCTTCTGAGACCTAAACGTCAGGAAATGCACTGGGCCCCTCCACGCGGGGCTCCCCTCAGCTGTTTGGAGCAGCTGTTGTGACGGGTCCGGCGTCCAAGTGAGAGGCAGGGAAGTAAATTTGGCTTTGAAATAAAAAGATTCTTTTCTATTTTGGGAACTTGATGTTGGGAGGAGCCAAGATGTGACCGGAGAAGGGTCCTGTCCTCACACTGAATGTGGGATTTAAATAAAAAAAATTTTTTTTCTCTTCTACACACATTCTTACCGTGTAATTGTGCTCCTGGGATTAGCCGGAGGTGGATGAAATTTTAGTTTTCTGTAGAGAGGGGCTCCGGCCGGAGGGCTGGGAACCGAGGTCTAGATTCCCAGCGATGCAAGCTTTGAGGGATGAGGAGCAGTAGGTTTTGTTTGGGGCCCGTCCCTCATGTCTTTTTAAGATTTTTCTATAAAATGTCTATTGATGGATCCTTTTTCTGCAAATTATACCTTGGATTTTTTACAAAGTGTTTAACCAAAATCCAGGATTTCAGCGGGAATAGTCTGAAAACACAGAAGTGTTCGATAAATATTTCTCTTCCGTCTTTGTGGAAAAAGTCGCATGATGCATTTATAGCCTGGGATGATGAAATACTTTCCACCAATAACTCCGGAGGTGGTTAAAGAGCAATTGCTAAAGTCAGACATCTTCCAGTCAGCCAGTTTGGGTAAGCTGATGCAAAGTGCTTTAAAAGAGTTGGCTCAGGCACTTTCTAGACTATTAGTTGATTTTCAATAAGTCTTAGAACCCTGGGACTTTCCAGAGGACTAGGAGAAAGATAATGTTGTGCTACTCGTTAAAAACAGACATGGGTAATTTTAGCCCTTTCAGCTTGACAGTTATTGTAGGCAAAATGATGGAATGGATGATACTGGAATTAATTAATTAAAGAATTAATGGAGAGTAATATGTTGATTGGCATTAACTTATAGGTTTATGGAAAACAGACCTTGTCAGAGCCACATAATGTGTCTAGTCTGCAGAGTTATATCAGAGAAAAGATATGCAAATTGCAAACAGCAATTTGCGTGTCTTTTTCCGCTTTTTTTTTTTTCGGAAGAGGCTTTTCCAATATTTGGCCCCATGTAGACGGTCCAAATTTTGGAAAAAGCTCCTCTTTCGGAACCTCCTTTATTCCTCTCACGGAGAGGAAGACAAGGATGCTGAAAGAACACGTGTGCTTTTTCGGAAACTGTTCCAAAAAAGCGGACGCATTGCTTGGACACGACGGAGCTTTTATCCCAGAAAAACTCTGCAGTTTAGACAGAGCCAGAGACAAGATTACAAGTTTGGTTGATAAAGTAGTAGTGTTCGTATAATAAACTATGGGAAGGCATTGCACTTGGTACATAACCTCAGAACGGACATATGGGGTCAGACCAAAGGGCCATCTAGCCCAGTGTCCTGTCTGCCAACAGGGGCCAATGCCAGATGCCCCAGAGAGAATGAACAGAACAGGGAATTGTCATATGATCCTTCCCCTATCACCCATTTCCAGCCTCTGACATTCCTACTCATCCTGGCTAATAGACATTGATAGACCTAACCATTATCTAGTTCTTTTTTGAACCCTGTTGAAGTCCTGGTCTTCACAACATCCTTTGGCAAGGAGTTCCACAGGTTGACTGTGCGCTGTGTGAAGAAAAACTTCCTTTGGTTTGTTTTAAACTTGATACCTATTAATGGTACCATGTGACATTTTGATTCCAAAACCAGGATGATACGAAATTAACATGGCACCCATTGAAGGCGTTTTAAAAACTCTCTAACTGATAGGTTTCAACATTTCATCATACCTGCGGAATTATCGTCAAATGGTTGTGAGAAAGGTCTGACTAGATCAAATAATTGGAAATTGAAGCTCGGTAAATTTAGACCAGGAATAAGACAGACATTTCTGGCAGTGAGTGTAATTAACCATTGGCACGGTTACCAAGATCCTCCCTCACTATAAATTTTTAAAGCAAGACCAGCCATTTCCCAAAAAGATCTGCACTAGTTAGAGCAGGAATTCATTCAGGGGAGCACATGGACTGCGTGGCGGAAGAGGTCAGAAGAGATGATCAGGTGTGGTCCCCTGGCCTTATAATCTACAAGCCTATAATTGCAAAAGCATCGTCTGGTGCTCTTTTAAGCCACACACTTGACTGTGCCAGCTGGTGGCGGCAAGGCCACTTACAGAGAGAATAACAAGTCTGTTCTATAACTTCGCTAAGAACCAGCTGGGTTTTAGCCCGTGGTAGAGGCTCATGTTCTAAGCTCCAGAGGTCCCAGGTTGGATTCTGCCTGCAGGTGACCAGTGTCTATCACAGATACTTTATGACTGGTACAGAAATGTCATAAAGAAATCCCCCCTCTCCCCCAGCGCTGCTGTCCTGGCGGACGTTCTTGCCTAGTCTCGGCCAGGACTTTCACCTCTCTGCCGCACAGGGTCTCGGCCTGCCAAACGGGACTAATTGAAGCTGCCTCCCTCACCAAAGACGATGTGGGGCTCGATTAACTGATGCTCATCGAGTGCTTTTGGGGCAAAACCCGGTTGCTGAGCGTTACTCCGTGCACGGCGGGGAAATCCCGACGGGCCAAGGGCCTCGCGTCAGGCAACAACCGGAACTTGACATGGACTTTCTTCTTCTTTCAGGAGCCGCAAAATTCAGATCAGAAATATCCCGCCCCAACTACGATGGGAGGTGAGTGAAACAGCCGGGCAGCGTGCACCTGGCCGATGACCGACAAACACCTCGTCTTTAGAGCCCTGCAGGTCTGCCTTAGAGTTACGGATCACGGGTGGGCGCTGTAACGGAGAGGCGTGCCCGCCCAGCAGCGCCCCCATCTGGTGGAGTGTGTTTGCCTCACTCCTGTGTGCCATAAACTGCCCTCAGCTAGTGTCCCCAAGTCTGCTCCTCACGCGGAGAGGACTTCCCCTTCTGGAGACAACTTCCTCAGCCAGCCTCACCATCTGCTCTCCTTGAGTTCTGCCCTGCGCTGACGGCGGCTGTGGTTTGCAGCTCCCTTTGTAGGCCTTCCTGGCTCCTGATTGGCCAGTACCTCTGCTGCCACTCTTGCCTGCTTGGAGGACCTCTCTATGGTTTCTCTGGGGCAGGGTGTGGCTGGACCACCCCATCACTGATGCAGATCCAAATTTTGTATCTACAGCCCTGCGGATGTGCAGGTATCCGGGGACCGTGTTTGCAGATTGGATGTGGACACAAAATGTGTGGGCCCTGTTGGTCTTGTTTTCGCTAGACTTTTGTTCCTCCTGTTCCTGGGGTGGGAGTGAGTCTGATCTCTAGGGTGAGGAACAAACGTTTGCGCCCTGAGACAAAACATGGGGAGTAGCCTTTCTAAACGTGTTAAACTCTTCCTGTCAGCAACCCGTCCACTCAAGGTACACACTTCTCTGGAGGAGTGATCCGAATTGTGCTTGGATCCCCTTGGCTATGGCTTCTTCCCTCTCCACGACCTCCCCAAATCCTGTTTCCCCTGATCAAAGTGTGGGCTGCCTTCGATGCATACGACACACTTCACCATATCTGTTGGTCTCGCGGTCAATGTTCCCTCTAATTTTTTTTCCATCCGCGGGCAGAATAAATTTTGTTCTGTGCATTAAGGCATGTGCAGATGTGCACCACCGGTAGACACACATGCTGCCGGCGGTGGGCACGCTGCTAATCAGCTGGGCGGCATTTGCGGCACTGCGGGGTGACTGCCCACGCGCTTAGCTTACAGGATGCCGTTCCTAATTGAAGGTGTCTCAGGTTGCGCAGCAAAAGATGGAGGCACCCAAAATCACTGGCCACGTTTGGCCATGGTGGCTCTTGTACTATGAGCTGGGCGAACGAGTGGATGCCCGCCCACCCCTTCTTTGTCTTCCCTAGCACCAGGAAGCCCTTACTGAGGCTGGGATATCCTGGTGCTAGGTGCTGTCCCTACTAAACAGACAAGATAGGCCCAGGGCGGGAGGGGGACGGAGACACAGGGGAAATGACTCCGCCAGGGTCACCCTGCAAGCCAGTGGTAACAGAATCCAAGTTTTCCAACTCCCAGTGCTGGGTCCTCTCCACAGGCCCGCTGTTGTGGGGGGAAGCTGCTCCAGGGCCCGGCAATTCAAAAGGACCTTGGGCGCCAGGCCCTTTAAATCCTTCCCAGGGCCCTGGATGATGGTGCTGAAGGGTTGGCAGGAGGTTAGCCTGCAGCCCCGCCCCCTCTGCCCAAGGCCCCGCCCCCTCTGAGAGCGCGAGGCTCCCCGCACCCGCTTACCCAGGGGCCCAGTAATTCTGTCGGCTCTCCTGCCTCTCCACAGACGTTGCAGAACTGCAAAAGCCATGCTGCCCGGGTCCTAGAAATCGGGTTTGATGGAAGATATTCTGTTATCGTCCAGCTACGGTTATTTGAACCCCGTGTAATGTCGTTTCCCCTTTTCTTCCCTAGGTTTTGGATAGTTTGCTAGCTCAGTATGGTACTGTAGAAAATTGTGAACAAGGTAAGTGTGTGTGTACACGTATGCGACTCTGTCCAGTTAGAAGAGGGACGCTCACTCTTCTCCGATGTCGGTAGAGTTGGGTGTCGGAGCTGCTGAGAAATAAGGGTTTCTTTGCTCAGGGCCACTTTCACAAAGGGTGAAATTCCACCCTGCGCAGGGTCAGTGGGGTAAGTGGGATGATAACAGGTTCCTAGGGCCTTGTTTTGCCCCTCTCGCCAGGGGCAAATTTAACTCTGGGTCTGCCCAATGAGTTGTCATGTCTCCTCTGCCCCTGGATAACGCCCACTGGGGAAGAGATTTGGGCCGATGCGAAGCCTGCAGCTGCCAGACAGGCTCGGAACCAAGGTCCGGCTAGTTGGGTATCTTGTCTGAAAGTGGCCAGTGCCAGATGTTTGGGGGGGGGAGGCAGATGTGGGGCAACCTGCCCCCGAGGATCAGTCTCACCCTGGTCTCTGGCAGCGATCGGCTGGAGCGCTAAAGCAGGGAGTTTACTATCCCCCCTCCCCCCAGATGTCCATTGTAGCTGTAGTTGTTCTTGCTCCCGTACACCCCGCCCCACCATCCGTCCCTTTCTGAACCTTGCCACATGCCAGCTGTCCTCGACCACTCAATTAACTTACTAACCACAACGTAACATCCCGACTACTGCGGCTTGAACTAAGCAGTCAAAGGCGTTCGCTGGTTGGCCGCGTGGCTCAGAGCCTCCCAGAGACTCGGGCGTTGAAGTTAATGGGACTTCGGTGAAGAACTGGGCCTCCCCGACTTACACTTATTCACACGATTTTGCGCCGCGAAGGAAACCGGCACCCGCGCTGTGTTTCACGGCTAGTTGCACTTGCGCGTCCGTCTTCGATCCTGGCGGTCTGGCTCAGAGAGCCCCCGGCAAAAGACCGGGGGGGGAAGGGAGCGTTTCTTACTTTTAAAATACAAGTTGTTTTATTTCAAAAGCCGCCCTCGAGCCGACGGCTGAGACCAACCCGCCCTTGTGCACCACTCCCACTAACTCCCCTGTGCTTTGCTCGCAGTGAACACAGACAGTGAGACGGCCGTCGTCAATGTCACCTATTCAAACCGGGAGCAGACCAGACAGTAAGTGAAATTAACCTTTCCCTAATGGCCCGTGCCACTCGAAGGGTGGCTTTTGTCCAAGCAGAAAGCGTTCCCTGTCCCACCCCCTCCATGGCCAACACCCAGCATTCAAAAAACGAGTCAGCCTCCCTTCTCCCTACACAGAATCATGCGATTGGATTAAAAATCACCACCTCTATCAAAACACTCATATTTTGAGTTCTTTTTCTTTGCCTCTTGGTTTCTGAGCCTTCGGGGGCTCTCGGGGAAGAGGGAAAACCGCTGGGAGGAATGAGTTTTCAGTTGCCCATCCCGGTCCCTGACGAAGCGACGGCCTTGTCTGCAAACGCACCTTGCTCGTTTTGCACGAGGAGGGTTCCGATTCTGCACGGCTCCTAGGTGTCATGTGACCCCGCCCAGATGGAATTTCCCTCTTGCCTAGACACCACGTAGATGTCGAAAGCTTTAAAAGAGACCGGTTGAGCCAGACCATTTAAAGCTGAAAGGGGAGGATTTCATGGATCCGTGGTGGCCAACACGCTAGCCACATGTGGCTGTTTGGCCGGCTGAATCAGAACCCCACAGCTGGAAGGAACCTCGAGAGGTCATCGAGTCCAGTCCCCTGCCCTCACGGCAGGCAAGACCAAGGACTGTCTAGATCATCCCTGACAGGCGTCTGTCCAACCTGCTCTTCAATATCTCCAGTGATGGAGATTCCACAACCCCCCCATGCAATTTATCCCAGTGTTTAACCCCCCTGACAGGTAGGAAGCTTTTCCTAACGTCCAACCAAAACCTCCCTTGCTGCAGTTTAAGCCCATTGCTTCTTGTCCGGTTCTCAGAGGCCAAGGAGAATAATTTTTCTCCCTCCTCCTTGTAACACCCTTTTAGATACTTATGTCCCCTCTCTGTCCTCTCTTTTCTAAACTAATCAAGCTCAGTTCTATCAGTCTTCCCACACAGCTCATGTTCTCTCGATCTTGAATCATTTTTTTGCTCTTCTCTGGACCTTCTCCAATTTCTCCACATCTTTCCTGAGATGTGGTGCCCAGCACTGGACACAAAACTCCAACTGGGGCCTGAGCAGAGCAGAGCGGAAGAGTGACTCCTCGTGTCTTGCTCACAACGCTCCTGTTAATGAGCGAGGCTAGTTCGCTATCGCATTAGCCTCTATAGTGGCTGCAGCTTCTGAACTGCTTGGACACCACGGTCCTAGATTTAAGGCCCAGAAGGAAGCTTTAGCTCAGCTAGTCAGACCTTCAGTCTAGCACAGAATGACAGACCTGGTTATCCCTATAAAGACCAACTAATAACCACTCAGCTGTTGGTGGGGGGAGGAGGCAATGGCCTCTGGGGCCCAGCTGCTGGCAGTCAGCGCCCTGAGCCCTTTAAATCACCACCGGAGCACCACGCCATGTGCTCCGTGCAGCTCTGAGGACGGGGGACAAGGGTGGCGCACTGCGCTTTGGGCAGCACGGTGGACTGGCTACCCCCAGCCCCGCCCCTTTCTGCCTGATGCCCCGCCCCTTCCAGAAGCACAGAGCCTGGCCCCTTCCTCCCCGCACCTTCCCAGGGACCCACGGAGGCTTTTGGCTCTCCGGCCACTAACTTGTGCCTGGCAAAAGCCAATCTTCCATGAAAGCATCCAGGGGTGCCCGGAAGACATGAACCGATGGAGAAATCGTCCTCCTCCCTTGATAGTGTATCCCCCGGTTAGTTGCTCTCCCTGGTAAACATCTGTGTGCTGATTTCTAAATTGACCTTGCCCCGCTTTGTGACTTCCGCTAGGTCTCGGGACGCCTTTCTCCCGCCTTCAGTGCCTGCGATTTTCTCCCCACAAAGGTGCTTCCAGGCTGTGATGGGGTCACTTCCTTATCTCCTTTCTGATGACCCATAAACTCAGTCAATCTCCCACGGTTTGGCACTTAATCTGAGTAAGGAGCCTCCGGCTCTGGGACAGGGACGTTTCACTAGGGGGAGCCGATAGCAAGCGGGAACAATCCGGATTTGATTTTTTTCCGGAGCTTCCTGTATCGGACAAAGCCCCGAGTGGGACGGCCCTGACAATATCAGGACATCTGGTCAACCCGCATTCCACAGGCAGATCGAAGGGCTTTTTGGGCTCGGAACCGTGTGCTCCGATCTTTGAACCAGCGTTGGCTGGCTGGGGCGTCTATGGCTCTTGCTTGGGCACGTGGCGCCATCTACTGGTAGCCTTGTGAAACGGCAACCGTCTTAAAAACTAGGCCACCGTTGGTCAGTGGTGGGGGCGGGGTGTGATACCAGGGGGGGTTTTCATTCCGTAACTTGCACGGATAAAGCCCTCCAAGATCCGCTTCTCCCCTGGCAAATCCATGTGATGACATGGCCCAGCTATCGTGTTGCTTTCTGGGCTGTGGGGGGTCTGGTGCCTCGAAGGGCTGAGCTTCCCAGGCAGAAAGTCTGGCAGGGTGCTATGAAGCTTGTGTTGTAATGCACAGCCGGTTGGAGCTGTGCCCGGGAATAAAGCAGAGCTTTAGCAAGCCCCTTTGGCGTGGCGCCCTGTCGGAACGGCACACTTGATGCAGCCGGGAACAAATGGCCCGGAGAGCCAGGTAAGAGACATGACCGGGGATATTCTCGTTTTCTCTCCGCACTAGAGCGATCATGAAACTGAATGGGCACCAGCTGGAAAACCATGCACTGAAAGTCTCCTACATCCCTGACGAGCAGTCAACGCAGGGGCCGGAGAATGGGCGTCGGGGAGGTTTCGGCACCCGGGGGGCCCCCCGGCAGGGCTCGCCCGTCGCTGCAGGGGCGCCCGTAAAGCAGCAGCCGGTGGACATACCGCTTCGCCTCCTGGTGCCCACCCAGTACGTGGGGGCCATCATCGGCAAGGAGGGAGCTACTATCCGCAACATCACCAAGCAGACACAGTCCAAGTAAGTCCCGCCTTCTCCAGCCTGCTTCCATGTCTGTCCATCCCCAGCCCCTAGCCTGGAAGGGGCTGCTTGGCATGCAGGCATGGAGGAAGAGTTCAGAGCATTGGCCGTGTGGTTGCGAGGGGCTGGATTTTTCCTGCGGGAGAATGGTTGTGATTAAATTATAAGAATTACCCTGGAGCCTCCAGTATCCCTACCCTGGGTGTGTCTGTCATGGAGTTACCAAATGAAATTAACAGGCAGCAGGTTTAAAACAAACAAAAGGACATTTCTCTTCATGCAGCACATGGTCAACCTGTGGAACTCCTTGCCAGAGGATGTGGTGAAAGCCAAGAATTTAACAGGGTGCAAAAAAGAGCTAGATAGATTCATGGAGGTTGGGTCCATCCCCGGCTGTTAGGTGTCCCGAGCCTCTTGTTTGTCTGGAAGTGGACAACCAGGGAGGGATCCCGTGAGGATTCCCTGTTGTGTTCCCTCCCTCTGGGGCACCTGGCACTGGCCACTGTGGGCAGACAGGACACTGGGCGAGATGGCCCTTTGGTCTGGCCGCTCTGATGTTCTCATATCCACTCGTTAGCGAGTGGAGATGGGGACCAAACGACTGTCCCTGACCACTGCACCCTGCAGGCGCGGGCTGTGCTGGCTGAGCCGTCCCGTTCCTTTCTCCTCTCCTAGAACGTATTTTGGTAACGGGCCCCCGCAGTGTTTGGAAACAGCCGGGCTCTCCCGCTTGCAACGCTAGGTTTCTAAAGCCGGAGGAGGGACCGTTCGATTGTCCAGTCGGCTCTCCGGTCGCGCAGGGCCGAGAGCCCGGCACCAGGTTACGCCTGCCTCAGCCCATTGCTTGGGTGTCTTCTGAGAAGGCGGAATTTGCCCGGCTTTAGCCTCCAGTCATTGGTCCCTGTTGGGGCTTTTTCCGAGAGGACCTAGGAGTCCAAGACTTCAGAGTCGAGGTTCTGCCCCAGGGTCTTGGTGCAGGGCAGCCGGTTCCTGGGGGAGTCCTGGGGCACTAGCTTTGCCCATGTACGGGGCCTCGAGCCATTGAAAGGTGACTGAGCAGGATCCCCGGGGGGGTGTTTCACGCGTGCGTGTTTTGTGCCTGTGCAGAATTGATGTGCACAGGAAGGAGAATGCAGGGGCAGCGGAGAAAGCCATCAGCGTCCATTCTACCCCTGAGGGCTGCTCGGCCGCCTGTAAGATGATCCTGGAGATTATGCAGAAGGAGGCAAAAGACACCAAGACGTAAGGCTTTCGGCTTTCTCGCTATACGTCTCATTCAGTGGTCCCGCTAAATTTTCCATCCATGTGTGGAATAATTGTTGTGCACCGGGGCATGTGTGCATGTGCACCACCCACAGAGAGAAATAACCTAGCTGTGGGCACTCTGCTAATCAGGTGGGTGACACTGGAATCTCTCAGCACAGCCTACAGGGAACGCGGGTCTCACCCTGCCTCCTCTCCCCTTTGGACTCACCGCACCATTATGTCTTAGTAGCACCACCTGTCAGCTGGGCGCTTGGGCGGCCACTCAGCACAGATTCCAGCGCCGTCCAGCTGATTAGCAGGGTGCCCACAGCATGTGGTTCTACTGGTGGTGCACATTGGCACATGCCTCGGTGTGCGTAAAAAATTATTCCGCACATGGATGGAAAAGATTAGAGGGAAAGTTACCGAGCGGGTACTGCAGGGCCCAGTGGATTAGCTCATTGGACCGTGAAAAGCTTCTGAAGAGGCCTGGCTGAGGGAAGAGGATAGTGGCCCAGGGCTGGACTTGCCCCTGAGCCACTCTTGCTTTTCGGCCCCCACCTGAAATCCGAGGCTGACTCCTCAGCTCACAGCTACCCTGATCCGCCCCCTCAGCCAACAGGATGCGGGGGGGTAGCAGTACGAGGTTCCCAGCCTCCCGCTGGATGTGTTTCCATGCATGCGAAAACTAACCCTGACAGGAGAGAACAGCTCCGTGCTGCGCCGGGGAAGTGTCGGGACCGTCCGGGCCCAATGATCCTGAGCTGGGCCCTGCCGCCAAGGGTCTGCTCTGTCAGGACTTTCCCCCGCTCTGACATCCCCTGCCCCTTCCCCCCCCCCA
>JANRFK010006689.1:11766034-11776721 GCA_030068395.1 Apalone spinifera
CCCCTCTCAGTGTTGGTTTTAGAAATCCCCCCCAGACAGGATGGTTCCCGTGCCCAGGCGCAGTAAGAGCCTGCCTGGGCGAAGGTCTTAGAGGCAAATGGACTCGGATAAGCCGGAGCCCTACCCCGATCCGTCCGAGAACGTGACAGAGGAGAGAGATCTCTTTTCCTCGTGCACCACGCTCCGTGCGATGCGTTGGCAAAGCTTCTCAGCCAGCAGAGCAGGTATATTTTCCAGGATGAATTTTTTTTAAACGAAGCCTATGAAATGATTGCAGACTTGGGGAGAATTAGCCCTGGCTCATCGAACAGTAGCCTTCCTGGGGGGGAAGCCCTGGGAAGAACCAAGCACAATGCCGCATCCTCCCCAGTGACACTATTTACCCCAATCAAATCACCTGAGGAAGAGAAGTTTTGATCCTTCCCTCCCCCCCCCAAAAAAATTTGCTTTGTAGGAAACATGATTCAACATTCCTCTATGTTAAAACCGCAGTTGATTATTACAAAAAGCCAAAGGGATTTTCAGTCCGCCCTGAGCGTGACCAACTGCAGGCAGGATTTCACATCTCTCCAGAGGCCAAAAACTGGGGCGCGCCTTCAGAAAGGAACGGACAGGCTCCCGCCTGGGTGGCGGTATTGATTGGGGAGGCTGCTGGGGAACGCCGACAGGCGGAACCGAACCGGGCACCCGTGGAGCTTAGTGCATGAGCTTAGGCTAAAAGCCAGCTGCCTCTCAGCTGAGGCTGTAATGCTCCCTCGTTCTCTCTCTCTCTGTAAGTGGTCTCAGTGCCACTCCATGGGACAGTGTGTCGCATGAGCACACCACGCCCTGCACTAGGACAGGGCACCAGGGTTCTATTCCCCACCCTGCCAGTGACACTGGGCAGGAGTTCGTGCCTCAGTTTCCCCGGGTGCCAAAGCCTCCCCATCTAGCCCTGGTCTACACTAGGGAGTTATTTCAAAACAACAAGCGGAGCATCCACACGACCAAGCCCGTTATTTCGAAGTAATAACTCCTGCTTTCCACGGGGAATAACGCTGGTTTTGAAATCGTTACTTTGAAAAAGCAGTCATGTGGACGCTCCGCTGCTTCTATTTCGAAATAACGACTCCCCGGAGTCATTCAGAATAATTCCTCCCAGGGCTTCCTGGCGCTCTCCTTTGCTGGCCTGCTGCTCACGTCACTGCAGGCAGCAAGCACCCCATGGCAGGTGAGCGCTCATTCCCCCTGGCCTCCGAAAACTGTCGCCCAAACAGAAAAGGCTAGACCAGTGTTTCTCACCCTTTTTTTAATAAAAAAAAAAATTTTTTTTAAGTACCCCCAGTATCTACAGTTTTCAGACATACACAACTTTTTTTTACCATCGCAACACATTTGTTTAAACAACTTAATCGTAGCCAGGCAGGCGATGAAATTTTTGGGCGTAAAAAGTAGAAAAATAATAAAGCACTGTAAAACTTCAAACAAAAATTCAGTTTTCTCCAAATTTCAGTTGTGTTGATGTAGCCCCCAGATTTCCCAGTACCACTGGCTGAGAAGCACTGGGCTAGACTCTTTGAAAACACAATCCCAGGCCATGTAAACTCTTCCCCAAGGTTATTTGTCTTTGCCTTTCCCTTTATCCTCTCTAGGGGGCGGGGGAATTCCTGCAATTTGGCACATGGAAAAAAAAAATTAAACCCACAAGCAAAACTTTTCGGCAGTAAAAATGCCTTGTTTCCATGAGACAAAACCAAATATCGAGGTCGAAAGAATGTAATATGGTTCCTGAATCCAGTCACTCTTCTGTGGGATTTTTATAGTTTAAATAATGTTTTAATGGTTTGTTTATATGAGCATTTGGAAGGGACAGTAACTGCTGCGATGACGTCACAGCAAGGTCTCGTCCCCCTTGGAACGGCTCCCTCCAGCTGTCCTCTGAGCTGAAAGCAACCCCTTACGGGAGGCTTTCGCTCAGTGCCCATGCAGCAGCGAACCAGCCGGGACAGGCAACCTTCGGGCCAGACTCTGTCCCGCTGAGGTCAGGCGGAAGTGACTTCAGCAGAAGCAGGAGGATTTCTAGGGTGCAGCTCCTGCGTTCTCACCCGCCAGGGCCAATCCAGAGAAGCCCCATTGAGGTCTGTGCTTTAACTCAAGGTCTACACCAGGGAGTCCAGAGTTAATTCCACTGGATTCAGTGGCCCGGGCAGTCCGTGACCTGCGGCCCTCCCCCAGTTACACCCGTGCAAAGCGGGCCTGCCAGGGCCCGTTCGGATCCCGTTGACTGTGCCCTGATGTGTCCCCCAAAGGGCGGCAGAGGAGACTCGAGATCTCGCTGTGTCTGGAATGGGACGAGCGAGCGAGCCTCCGACAAGCGAGTCCCGGGCGGCCCCCTTGCATTGATTTGCTTTGGGAGAGGAGACCAGACCTTGTCTGCCAAGGCATTCCTTGGTAGCACTCGCGTGGGCTATCGCTACGCTGCAGTTGGAGGGCTGGCTGGAGCCTGGTAAGCTAGCACAGCTCAAAATAGCAGTGAAGATACATTGGCACAGGGCTAGCAATGCAAGCAGGGCCCGAGGAAGACCAGCTGGGTTAGCAACGTCCACAGGCCCCTATCTTCACTCTTATTTTCCATCCTGCTGGCTACATCGACGCCCGCCCCGGTGTGACTCCGTAAGCTGCTGTCCCGCAGGGTAGAGACAGCCCACGCCAGTGCTGGCTTGGCATTTGGACTCCGCCACGGCCGCAATGTTCGCTCGCCTTGAGAAAGGGAACATCCACGCAGTTACTGTCCTTTAAACATTGCAACAAGAAGATGTGGGGAGGGTCAGGTCGTGCGGTGTGTTTTAGCAACGGGAGGAGGGGGGAAAGTAAGAAAAGAAAAGGAAAAAAAAGCTACCTCAAGGTATGAAGTTACCTCAGCGATTGATTTTTTTTTTTTTGAAGCTTGCTGATATTTTATATAAAAGCTGATAGTCTTGAATATTTTATTTTTTTAATGAAAAGAGAAGTTACGTTTCATAATTTCTTATGAGCCAGGAGGTATGTGCAGGTAACCAAGTGTTATGAGCTCTCTATTGAGAACGACAGAAACTTTGGACATAGTGGAAAAGATGGTAGCTGCTGATTTTTGGCCTTTTAAAACGGGGCGGTTAATTTCACCCTGACGCAAGCGTGATTGGCTGTCAAAATTCAGGATGGTCGTAGAGGGTGGCAGCCCACCAACTTTTTGATGGGAAACACGTTTGTTTTTTAACTAGCCCTGGGAATAAAGTCCATGATTACTCAATTTCACCAGGGAGCCAAATCATTAAAGAGTCTTAGATTAGACCCATTTCACAAAAGAGAAAGGGAGTTGAATGGATTTACTATCAAGAAATCATTCTTAGCCATTGCAATTGGCAAGAAAGCATGACAAGGGAGGGGGAGGGGACTGGCTGGCTGGTATATCTCACACTGGTCCACTGTGGTCTAAATAAGTAGCCTAAATAACTCACTAACTAACTCAAATGGATCGGCTCTCCTGTCTAAACAGACAGCATCAGACCATCTTCTCCACTATGATGCTTTAAGTATTTTACAGAGATTGCCTCAGTTTTACCGAGGATAAACAAATAATTAGAGAGAGAGAAATGGGAGCCGACATTGTATACATGCAGACAGCAAGGAAAAAACAAAAAAACAAAAAAAGAAAGTTGTGAACACAGCTATCGCTATTAGAAAGGTTCACATCTTGCTACTTTTTTATCATACCTGCAGGAAATAACCCTTTTTAGAGTGTCATGTTCAAAGATCCGCGGTGGTAAAAATCAAGACTACAGAGGCTGAAACTGCGTCCCTCGCCCCCCAAAACTCAGTGGGAATTCTGGGTGTGTGATGAACGCTGGGACGAGCCTCTAAGCATATGCAGCTTTAAAGAAGTAATGACCCTTTTTCTGTAGAGACAGGTAATAGCAAACAAACCAAGAGTGATACATTCCAAAATGTACGTAAAGGGAGAGCAGGGTGCTTAATTCTACTTTTCACCACTGGAAGGTCTGGGTAGTCAAGGCCTTCGTTTCTGACTCTTTGCACCTGTCTCCTCAGGGAAGAAAGTTACAAGACGTGGTAGGAAAGAAGTGGAATAGATTTCAAGTCGATGCAGTTGATTTTTTTTTTCTCTTTTAACTGTAGTTGTCATCTTCTCCTATGAAAAATGGTTTCCTACTTCTTTAAATCTCTGGCTCTCAACTTTTTACAGACTTTCACAGAACAGTTTATTCAGACATCGGTGAATTGTATTTTCCAACAGCAAGCATTTTTGATAACTGGTTCAAACTGTATCATCAAGGGGGGGAAAAAAAAAAGAACAAACCCACAGGACTGTAAATCTGATTGTTGCAGTGTTCTGCTGAGAACGTCCTGCCACTTACCCAGAGTTTGATTCTTCAGTGGAATTGTCTCGTGTTTTCCACAATACGGGCCAAGCCCTGTAAAATCTCCAGAAGCGTTGCACCATTTTAATACTCTTTCTGTGTATTCAAGGGGGCTTGTTTTGCCACCCGCAGTTTCTCTTAAGATCAGTTTTGATGACTCGGGTGCTAAAAGGCTGCTAGGATCAATGCGTTAGGAATAACATACTTTCCATAAAGGAAGGCAGAGTTGCCTAGCAGTTTCAGGACAGACCAGGAACTAGGATATCCCGAGTTTGCATTCTGTTTCTACTTTGTGGACTTACGTAAATCACTTATCTCCTCCCAGAGGTCCGAATTCAGGAAAGCACTAACCCAGTGTTTCTCAACCTTTTTTTTTTTTATAAAGTACCCCTTTAAAAAAAAAAAAGTAAGTATCCCCAGTACCTTCAGTTTCCAGATGCACACAATTTTTTCTACCATTGCAACACGTTTGTTTAAACAACTTAATCGTAGCGGGGCGGGCGATGAAATTTTTGGGTGTAAAAAGTACAAAAATAATAAAACGCTGTAAAACTTACAACAGAAATTCAGTTTTCTCCAAATTTCAGTTGCACTGACGTGCCCCCCCAGACTTTTCTCGGTACCCCATAAGGTACTCGTGCGACTCATTTAGAAACACTGCACTAACACATGCTTAAGTCTATTGACTTTGGCCAGATCTACACTCATAGGGAAGGTCGAATCAAGATTTGCAACTCCAGCTACTTTCATTACATAGCTGGAGTTGACATACCTTGTTTTGAATTTCCCTGCCATCCCCACAGCCATCTCCGTGCCCGTTGGCTCCCCGTACTCCTCACAGAAGCACAGGAGTACCGGCACCCTGCAGGGACGCTGTCTGAGTGTGATTTAGCAGGTCTTAACTAGACCCTCTAAATTGAACTCTGGAAGAGCGATTGTGGCAGTATCACTCTTCTATCTAACGAAGACCTGGCCTCAGGGAGGGGTTAGGAACCTGTTTAAGGAGTCAGAGAGCTAGGCCTCCCACTGCAACATCCCGTCCAGCCAGGTTGCTTTGAGGATCAATGGAGTTATTCCCAATAAGCAACAGGTCTGTTCTGTGCAGTTTCTTGTCCCGTATCCTGCCTCACGATATCTACACCAACGGGATTTCTGTGGCACTAGCCTGAACGACAAGAAGGAGCCATTTTATAGAAGGAGCCCTTTATAGGAACCAGCTGCAAAGCCCAGTGATGTTGACAGAAGGAGACTTGACTGAGCTTTGGCTCAGGCCTAAATGATGAGCAAGTAAAAGGAATCTGATGATGCAACTAAATGTCTAGTCCACCAAGAATGACAAAGAAACCGGAACAATCCCTCCACAGGCCCGTTAGTTCAACAGACAGTGGCAGCCCTGGAAGCAAACTCTTGTGAAGTGGCAGGATCTTTAGGCTTGAAATCGACAGGGAAGTGTTACCAGGAGCATTCGTCTCTGCTGAGCCAGGGCTGGCTTTGGACAGGGGGAGGCGCCTCATGTTTGATAGCAGCAGCGTTTCCTCGACACAGCGAATTTCGTAACTTTGGTTTCTGTAGGGTCTGGACAATGGTTCGCTGGGTTTTTAACTTGAGAGGGACGGACTTCGGGTTCATGCTGGAGTCCGGGGCAAGCTGCCCTGCATTAGGTCGCTCCAAGGTGCAGAATTGAAAGTAGAGAAGCAGTGCAGTCTAGTGGTTAGAAGACGGGGCTCTATGCCTAGCACTGTGGCCTGGGAGGGGGGGAAATAACCAAACTTCTCTGTGCCTCAGTTTACCCATCTGTGCAATGGGTGTAATGATACCTACCTCACAGGGCTGTTGTGAGGATTAACAAATTAATGTTTTTGAAGCACTTTGCGATCCTCAGTGCCATATAGAATGCAAAGTATTATTAGTAGAAGTAACTACAACAACCTTATATTTTTGGGTTCACCTAGTCCCAGCGCTATCATAGTCTTGTCTTGCTGTTCAGCAAGGGGCAAAAATGACTAACCCAGCATGCGCAATATTTTTCTCTTCTGAGCTCTGAATAGTTTCTCAGCAATTAAAGACACACAGAGCCATGATTCGGTAGCTGACAGAGGATATACTCTTGCTGGCAGTGAGAATTACAACCTAACCAAACTGACATACTTGGAAGGTTGTTAAGGCATCAAAATAGACTAAAATTCAGTGTAAATATTAAAAAGAAACTGCCTTGCTACATTTTATGTTTCCTGGGCATTAGATTTTGGTTTGGTTTGGGTTTTGTTGTTTTTTTTAGCAAGAAAAAAAACAGTAAACATTAGTAATATAGTTAATCAGTACCAGAAAAGTTTTTTGTTTTAATGTTTAGCTCCAAATATGTGGATTATTTTTAGATTCTGGGGAAAAAATATCAGAAACGCAGACTTGGTATGAGACAGTTGAAGACTTTTTTTAATTTAATTTTTTTTTAAATAATAGGATCTGTTTTACTGTTCCCTTAAAAAGGTACACGCATCATAGGCTTTTTTTTTAAACTTTCTTTTTTTTTAAGCATATAGTAACCAAGAGGGTTTTTTTTCTTTTTTTTTTTTCTCTTTTTAATGAAATGGGTGCGATCCTGTGAAACACATTTGCTCTTGAGAGGGCACGGAAAAGTTTTTAAACCCCAATTCACTCTCTTGTTGAGACCGGTCTGGAAGGAAGGAACAAATCTGTTGGCCTGCAAACGTATCGGCAGTGCTGCTCTGAATGCCGGCCGGGGGTTTCATTCGGCAGTATAAAAGGAGTGGGGTAGCCAAACGCTGCTAGGGAATTGAGGGCCAAACCTGTCAGAAGCGACGTGATTTGTGGATACCTCAATTACTGGGTGTCCAAACTGAGATACGGTCAAGGAGACCCAGTTTTCAGAGGGGAGGTGCTCGGAACTAGCTTCAAATCAGGCCCTTTTCAAGTGTCAGGACGAGTGATTTTAAAAATACTGCTCCGGCTGCCTCGCTCCCTCGCAAATCCTTAGCCTTAGATTCTGATTCAAAACCCACTGGCAGGCAAAAAAAAGACCCCAGTGGGCTTTGGGTCAGGCCCTGACAGTATTGTGTAGGAAGAAATTCACCGTGACTCGGTTGAGTCTCTCCCCCCGCCCCTTTTAAGTCATAGTTTGTAAAATACAGAGCGAATGAAATACGCAAGAGGCTCTCGAATCAATTTATTCCTGAGAACATGCAGGTGCTGCAAGCTTGAAATTTACATGTGCAAACTACCTCAAACTTTACAATAAGATTTGAATTGTAGATGGGAGATTGCAGCTTTGCCCAGCCTCAGAAATGAGCCCCCAGACAGAACCTTTCCTTCAAGCTCAGAGAAGCATCTTCCGCCACCCCCCTGCAGCGGTAGGGTTACTGGAGAGCAAGGTGGTGGCTGGGGACACAGTTGGTGGCGCCTTTATTTTCCACTGTTGGCGTCTCATTCCTAGGAGTCCCCAAAGCAGGCCTCCTTGGCGGAGGCTTGTACCATTGCTAAAATCAAAGGCTAGGCCTACACTGCAGGGTTTTTGCGCAGAAAGTCTTTTGGGGAAGAGTCTTTTGGGGCAAATGCGTGTCCACACCTCAAAGCGCTGTGCTTTTGCGCAAGAGAGCATCCCCGCTGCATGGACGGGCTTGCGCAAGGAAGCTCGGATGGCCACTCTCAGCATGGTCATCAGAGCACCTGTGCTTTTCCGGATAGGCTCTTTTTGTGCAAGAAACCCCCGCGGAGTGCCCACAGCTGCCTTTTTGCGCAAGAGCTGGAGCACAGAAAGGAGTGATCCCTTGTAGAAGGAGGTTTACCTGCACTGCCAAAAGCCCGCGGCTCTGCCGTTTTACTGTCCATTGACTTGCTCCAAAGTGCATTTGAGGTGTGGACGCTCTGTGGGTTTTTGCACAAAAACCTTGCAGTGCAGATGTGGGAGTGGGCTGCCGGGAGCTAGAACAGCCAGGCAGTGGATGGCAGGATCTGAGAACTTCATGGGGATTGATCCCTCCCCTTCTCCCCCCACCCCTCCAGGTACTCTCCAGCATCTCCAAAACCAGTGCTATGGCCGTGAATTCCACCCCGGCGCCTGCTGCACCACAGCTAGGAGACGAGGGCTTCTCCTAAGGAACACTGGGAAGGAGCGAGACGCTGCCACCTCTCTGTGCTGAGAACACAGCTGGTGGTAGAGGGAGGTGTAGGCGGCTGAGTCAAAATGACCCAGCCAGCTTGATGGAGACAGGGCCTGGGGAGGGCAGGAAATACCAGCTGCGGTGCCCTGTGGGCCCCCGAGGCTCAAACAGACTTCTGGGCAGAAGGCTGATCATCAGAACTTAAAAAAAAAAAAAAAAAAAAAGTTGGCCCATTGTTAATTTTAAATATGCATCTGAACCCTGCTGCTTTCAGAATTGTTTTAATGTTTGATACCTCTCTGGCATGTGGCGGGTTCAGGACCTGGCAGGTGCAGAGCGGGCCTGTGGGAGGGGAGAGAGCCCCTTGCCTGCTCCCCATGGTGCAGGGTACCACTGAAAAGATCAGTCATCAGCAACAGGAGATGATCCAAGGGAGGGGGTCAGGTGACCGCAGGCTCACACTGGCACTTTCATGACCCAAAAAGCAACATTTGGCCAGACTGGGACTGGACTGTTTCCCTGGAGGCTTTTTCAAACTAAGATTCATGGGAGAAATTTGTATTTCACCCCCTGAAAACGGCAGCAGCCATAGGGGTGAGGAAAGAACTGATGAAATTGATGCTGAACAGTCAATTTTTCAGTGTCCAATCAGACCACAATGCAAAAAGAAAAAAAAACGCAAATAAGATTGTTCACCAAACTCGCTTTAGATTTAACACCCTGGGAGAAGACTAGGATTGTACAGCCTGCAACTCAGCACAGAGCTGGTCTTCACGAAAGTATTTAGCTCATGTTACAAAAGTTAAGGAAAGCTAGCCAGGTTTTTTCAGGGGCACCAAATCCATCCTGTAAGCACCACTAGTTTCAAGGATGAATTGTTCCTCTCACACACATGCCATTAAAATAATCTGACCCTCCCTTTCATGAGATCTGTCCCAGTGAATTATAAAATCTACAACTCTGCAGTTTCACTTCACATCAGTTAAATCTGTTCCTCCCCCGTGAAGCCCCCAACTAGTCCTTCACCAGCTAGAGCCCATGGAGCATGTTTGCTTCACTGCATGTCAAGGGGACATGACCTTATGTATAACCAATTCATTTTTGTTTATCTACCTCTTAGTGACAATAGAATTAAAAATAGGTAGTGGCAACTCCACAGGCTGTAGTGTAGAGGAAAAAATTACTCTCTTTTTCCAAAGAAAAAAAAAAGTTCTTTTAAAAAAAAATAGAATTTATGGGCTTTCTTTTCACTTTAACGTGTTCATTAGTTGTAAAAGTTCCAAACTTCCGCAGTGCTAAATTGTTCAATTGTGACTTTTTTTTTAAATGCTCACTCTTCCATTACTTTCCCCCCCTTTTTAACTTTGATATTTACTTCTGTCAGCAGTACAACTTCTCTTCACTCTTTCTCAGTGTACGATTTGGCCGTGGGATGGCTGGTCACTTTCATGTAGGCTGGCGTTCAATTGCCGTTCGGACCAATTTGCCGATAGCAGCCCCTTTGCCCTCCCTAGGTCTGCCTTTAAAACTGGCAAGCGGCTGGAGGTGGGGTGCTAGCTGGAGGAGTCGGGTCAGCGTGGGCTAACGGCAGAGCAGTTAGGGCAGGATTATAAAAGCAACAACCAAACAAGAATGGCTTGTGGGCCTACTGTGACTCCTTACACCATCATCTGAGAGTTGGAACAGGCTGATTGCTACAGAGAGGTAGAATTAATCCCCGCTGCAGTTATCCTGGTTTTGAAATCCCCAGTCAGCTGCCGTATTGTCCTGTACTCCCTCGTGCAGGAGCCGGGGGGGCCACAGGGAACAGCTTGTTCACCAGAGCAATTTACTCCCAACAAAATTGTAAGTGGGTGGAGCAAAAGGCGGCTTTCGCCCTGCCCCCCCGGTCACTGACCCCATGCAAGTTCAGACTCTTTCTGGAAAAGTTGTACTTTACTGTAATGATCCGGTTCCTCCCTTCGGTTGCTTGTTGAATTTTCTCTCTATTCCCTGCTCCTCCCCTTCTGCTCCATGTCCTTTACCTTGTACTCTGGGGAGACAGGCTGGGTGGCGCAGCTCTGGAGTTTGTGAGGACGGATGGACGTGGGCTCCATTTTGCTTCCAGCTCGGGTTTGCCACAAACCGCTTGACTCCACTGTTTCATTTTTAAAAATAAAGCGCAAAAAAAAAAAA
>JANRFK010006689.1:11859992-11896312 GCA_030068395.1 Apalone spinifera
AAAAATGGCTTGGGCTAGCCGGCCCGAGACATTAGGGTGTGCCTGGGCACACCCCGTGCGCACACCAATGGTCAGCTCCACATCACTCCCACAAGCTAACATACATAGATACTATCAGAATGGGTGCTATAAAACCATCCACTCGACAGACAGGTAAGCTGCATACTTAATGCTTGTTGGAGCCTGATGGCTGTAGACACTGCTAGAAAACACAAGAGCAGCATCTGCAGGAATCACTGAGTCTGCAATTCACAAGTGCCCAAGACAATCCTGCTACCAGAATAGCTGCCATGAAAACAGATGTAATGTCACAGAAATTAAACTGTGCCGCTTCAAATTAATAAATAAAAAAGCTCTGTTCCAGGTGATATTAGGCTCCCCGAGGTAGAACCCAAGGCACACACTGAAAGTTTAGTGGGATTAGTATGCGATAACTGTTTTGAGAGACCCAAGCCCAAAGAGCAGATCTCTGCTAAACAAGTATGTTCCCTCACCCATGGGTTGTAACACACCAAATCAATGAGTACCTTCATCGTGTCTCCTCCTTAGTCTGCTTGTCAGCAGTAGGTGCGAATCAGCTTCACCATCATCTGCTAGCTACCACTTCAGAACTTGTTCCTGCTGCTTGCTCTCTCTCCTCCAGTTCAAAGATGCATCCCAATGCCCAATCCCTTGCTGGATCCTTTCCCTCAGTCACTAGAGATTAGGAGAAATCGTGGATTTCAAGGGTAATAGGACATAAGGAGCTAGTCCAAATCACATCACCTCAATCAGGCCAGATCTAGCATAGACCCAGAGGGTCGGCCTACTCAGAAAATGTAGCTGGAGTCAATGTACCTTAAGCCAAGCTTGGCGCCACCCTCAGTGGGAGGTCGATGGGAGCAAATGCTCCCATCTGCTTCCCTTACGCCTCGCAACAGCGAGGAGAGCCAGCACCAACTGGTGGCACCCTCAGCATTCGATTTAGCAGGTCTTTATTAAACCTGCTAAATCGAACGCCAGAAGATCGACCTCTGGCACAGCAAGTGGAGACGTGGCCTTAAGTCTCAGCAGTTAAACCAATCTAAACGATACTCTCCACGATGATCCAATGTTCATTTCACTAGAGATGGAGACCAAATCAACCAAGGATGTCTGTACTCTGATTAGACAGCATAAACCAGAGATTTGTACATACTTTCCCAACTGTAGCTACAGATTTTAGAATCCAAAATGTGCAGTATAATCCCCCTAAGAAGCTTCAGTTGCTGTTTACTTTAAACTTTAAAATAATTTAAAATACTAACAAGGACTGGAATTTGTATTAGATAACTGTAGTGGAACTGGGCCTAAGGTATAATAAACTGCAAAGAAGCTAGGATATTATTTATCTGGAATTACTTACATTCCACATAACTGCTTTTAAAAAAACAACAATTAGTGTCTATCAAAAATGGATTACATTCCATGTTATACAAATCACTTGTATATAAGTCTGGAAGGTCACAATTAGTGCAACTGATTTAGCATGCAGTCACATGTAACTGTTTTGTCTGCAGAGTTTAGGAAAATATCCAGAAATAGTCAAACATTCATTTGAACGTGTACTTAATAATACAGAGCCATTCTGTTTGCTTGACTGATTACACACATTATTTATCAACTACTATATATTTAGGAGAGTTGGTCTGACCAGGTGTGTCTGTCCAAGAACTCCTAATAACTGCTAAGAGCTAGGACCCACCAAATTCAGGAGGCAGCTTCCTTTTCTCATACCTTAAGGCAATGTAAGGGTTTGGTTGTGCAAGGACAATGGGATGTGCTTGGAATGGGATTGCTTCTCATAAAATCATACAGAAAAGAAACAGAATCCCCAAGCAGGTGAAAAGAGCCCAGCTCCCTGCCTCCTAACCCAGGTGCCTGGCTGTTCCCCTTCGTTGTGGAGTGAGGGGAAATGCAGAGTTGGCTGCATTCCTAACTCTGGCTGGGGAGCGAAGGGGACAGATGAACCTAGACCCGCCCCAGTTGTGGGACATGCACCCCACACGGCTGTGCCCCCTGGAGCTGCAGTGGCCATGGAGAGGCACTTCTCACCTAGCCTCAAGTTAGTATGGTGATAGAGGGCTGGGGCAGCCCACTCTCCCCGGGGCAACCTGAACCCCTCATCCCCAGCCAGAGCAATGTTTTAAATAAAGAAAAGCAAAAATTAAGTGAATTAAAGACCCGAGCAATACCGGGTAAATCTTCTAGTAAGATATAATTGTAGTATTTGATCATGTAATCATGAACATGTAATCAACTATTTCAACTAGAACACATTCAAACACAGGCTAAGGACAACAATATATTTTTATTAAGTATGTGATTAGTGTCTAATGAAATACTTGGTACCACTGGCTCACACGTGTAGCTCAGTGCTGCACATTGCAGAAAGTACTTTGCAAGCAGAGTATATTTTATAAACACTTCATTTACTTCAATATCAAATTTCTTTGAACATGTCAAAAGACACAGGACAACTATGAGAAGTCAAAGTTATGCTTAAAATGAGGGTAAATATATACACACATATACACAAAGCTGTACCAGTGTGCAAGAACTAAGGCTATGTCGACACTGCTGCAATAGATATTCTGGAGTTCAATTTAAAAGATCTAGTTAAGACTCGTTAAATCGAACTCAGAGGGCTCCCCCTTGGTACTCCTGTTCCTATAATGAGTAAGGGAAGCCCCATCCTGCCACTGTGAAGATTGGGGGGAAACTCGAAGCAAGGTATGCTGACTCCAGCTACGTAATTAACATAGCTGGAGTTGCGTATCTTGATTTGACTTTCCCCTTTAGTGTAGACCTGGTCTAAGTAATTCTAATTATGGTAACAACATAAAAAGGTACAACAATAAATATCTGACTTGCTATATGTGTCTTAATTATGAGCAGTTTTGGCTTCAGTAGGTATTTTCCTTCAGGTGTTGAAATTGCCCCCAAAGATGATTTATACATGCTTACTTCTAAAACAAGACTTCTTATTCTAATTATAGCGTTACTAGTGTGCTATAATACACATTCCCTTTCTTCCTTGGTGACTATCATTTTCAGTTACAAATTTGGAAATAAACTGCACAGTCAGATAACGTGTTTCCTCACTTTCCACACTGAAGGTGCCCTCTCATATTTTCAAGGCACTCAGCAATATATACTGTCCAGAGAGCACAGGAAGTGTAGGATCACATACCTCGTTTAAAACATAAGGCCCAAGTAAGGAGATGGAACAGTTATAAAAAACGGAATTCTAAAAGGATTCAGTAGCTCACATCTTATGAAAACTGCCATAGGCTCTTTATGACTACAAATGGTATCTAGGCTTATCTGATAGATGGCACCATTAGCAGCTCTGAAACAAAGCTTGAAGTGCATATGGTTTCAGGTCTTAAGCAAATTAAAATGTATTATCCCTTATTTTGCATATGGCTTTTACCTTGCACTTGATTAGGCCTCAACTGGAGTATTGTGTCCAGTTCTGGGCACCACACTTCAGGAAAGATGTAGAGAAATTAGAGAAGATCCAGAGAAGAGCAACAAAAATGATTAAAGATCTAGAAAAGATGACCTTTGAGGGACGACTGAAAGATTTGGGATTGTTTAGTTCTGAAAATAGAGGGCTGAGAGGGGACATAATAGCAGCTTTCAAGTACCTAAAAGGGTGTTACAAGGAGGGGGAAGAAAAATGATTCTCCTTAACAACTCATGATAGGAAAAGAAGCAATGGGCTTAAATTACAGCAAGGGAGGGTTAGGTTGGACACTGGGAAAACCTTCCTGTCAGGGTGGTTATGCACTGGAATAAATTGCCTAGGGAGGTTGTAGAATCTCCATCACTGGAGATATTTAACAGCAGGTTAGACAGACACCTGTCAGTGATGATCTAGACCAGTGGTTCCCAAACTTTTCGGAATCACGCCCCCTTTTTGATTTTTGAAAAACCCTCACCCCCCCCCCCAAAAAAAAGATAGCAGCAAAACTTGATGGGGGGGGGGGGGAAGAAGGCTGGGTCACCTCTCACCCCCCCTAGAATTTCTTCACGCCCCCCAGTTTGGGAACCCATGATCTAGACAGTGCTTGGTCCTGCCATGAGTGCAGGGGACTGCACTTGACCACTCAAGGTCCCTTCCAGTTCTAGTGTTCTATGATTCACATATCAGTGTAAGTGCAGCCTCACACTAAGAACAATGATAGTATCTGCCACCCTACTATACTGTACACAGTCCTTAGAGAGGATCATTCAAGAAATTAGAGAGAAAATCTACGTTCTTGTGATTAGAACATGTGATTTGAATTCAAAGTATCGGGGGTTTGGTTCCCAGCTTTACTGCTTACTTCGTTTAACCTTCAGGATGGCCCTCTCTAAGAATGAGAATACTGTCCTCCCTCAGGATGCTGTGCAGATGAATGAATACATGGGTTGCTCAAATATTGAGCATTATAGAAAACTCTCTAATAATGCTGGCAGAGATTTTCTGCCTCAGCAGTATTTCTAATGAACTTCCTTTTCCCCCTTAAGTTTATGGAGAAAGGTGTCTAGCTGGCAAAGTCTGACACCAGATACATCTCTCTCTCCGAAGGATGAAAGGAGTGACTTTTACACAAACAAGTATACAAATACAGGTGTTTAAAAAGATAGGGAAGAACACATTGCTTCATTATTCTGTGTTGAGTTACTGTAGGGGAGCCTGGACAGCCCTGCCTTGACAAATAATAATGTCTGCCTTGATTACAGTGTGGCTCTCTAACAAGCAAAACCCAGGCCTGTTTCAACTCTGGTGCATGTAAGCATGCAGGCAAGGCTTGGGGAAGCTTTGAGAGGCAGGAATGATTTGCATAAAAATGCAGATTAAGTGGTACAGCAACACCACGTCAAGAACACGCGACAATCAACTTTGTACTGGTAATTCTATTACTGATAAGCAAAAATTGCAGATACAGCCATTAAACTGTTAAACGTGCACGTAGTTTTTGCAACATCCAAAGTAGCAGGATGCACCCCAAATAAGGGCACTGTAGGTATCTTACATAACACATAATCAATTGGTAAATATTATTAGAATGACCAAGTCTTGCTTTGCTATAAAATGGGCTCAGTAAGAACAAAATTAATGGGAGGGAGCGAGCAGGATTGACCCACAGGTCCTGCTCGTTATAACTCGAAGAAATAGACCCCATCACACCGGCTACACAAGAACATAAGAACGGCCGTACTGGGTCAGACCAAGGTCCATCTAGCCCAGTAGCCTGTCTGCCCACAGTGGCCAGCACCAGGTGCCCCGGAGAGGGTGGACCAAAGACAATGATTAAGCGATTTGTCTCCTGCCATCCATCTCCAGCCTCTGACAAACAGAGGCCAAGGACACCATTTCATCCCCTGGCTAATAGCCTTTTATGGACCTAACTTCCATGAAATTATCTAGCTTCTCTTTAAACTGTTATAATCCTAGCCTTCACAGACTCCTCTGGCAAGGAGTTCCACAGGTTGACTACACACTGTGTGAAGAACTCTCTTTTATTAGTTTTAAACCTGCTACCCATTAATTTCATTTGGTGTCCTTTAGTTCTTCTATTATGGGAACTAATAAATAACTTCTTTATTCACCCTCTTCACACCACTCATTTTATATACCTCTATCATATTTCCCCTTAGTCTCCTCTTTTCTAAACTGAAAAGTCCCAGTCACTTTAGCCTCTCTTCATATGGAACCTGTTCCAAACCCCTAATCATTTTAGTTGCCCTTTTCTGAACCCTTTCCAAGGCCAAAATATCTTTTTTGAGGTGAGGAGACCACATCTGTACACAGTATTCAAGATGTGGGCGTACCATAGTTTTATACAATGTATACATTGTTTTGTATACATCAGTGGTGTCCCAACACGTGGGAATCAAAGGGACCATAACCTTCTTTCTGGTACTGTAGGTAGATTACGGGTGAAGTGTAAGTGAATTAGGCTTAATTATTGTAATATAATAAATCTTCTGTTAATTGCTTTTGCATTGTTTTGTGCTGTACTAATTGTTTTAGAATGTATAGTATTTAAGGTTTAAATTGTATAGTAATTGTTTTGAAGGCCTGTAAAACTTAAAACAACTGTATTAACTGCTTAAAGCTTGCAATAAATAAGAAAGTGGTTAAGTCTCTCTGGAGTGTCCTGGTTTCCCTCGGATCTAAAAATCAAACCAGACGACAGTTACCAAGGCAAAAAGAAAGGATGGATTCCTGTTGGAAAGTACTGATGTCTGTATATGTGCAGACTTGAACACACATTAGAGGACTATATTATAGCGTTTGTATGGGAATTGCTGCCTCATGAGCTCCTAATTTTGCACATTTTCTAGCATGCCTGTCCTACATGTGGTTTCTGGATTGTTCTCCACAGTGTGTTCAAGTCTGCACAGAAGCAGACATCACAACACACTTTCCTAACTCTAACTTAGGTAGGAATTTGAAATGCTGTTTCTATACTAGCACAGAGGGGAAAACCAGAACTACAATATTTTATAAGTGGTTACTCACTAGCGATGCACAATCCTGGATACTCAGTTGAACGTTAGTTGCTCTAATGCATGGGTTCCCAAACTGGGGGGCATGAGGCGACCCAGCCACATATACCCCCGTCAATCCCACCCCAAGTTTTGCTGCTATTTGGGGGGGGGGGCATGAAGGTTTCTCAAAAATCAGAAAGGGGGCATGATGCCGAAAAGTTTGGGAACCACTGCTCTAATGTTTAACCAGTTAACAGACTGAGCGAGATCGGGGCTAGGACTGCTGCCTGCTCCCACTCTTGCCAGAGCAGCGGCATGGACAGGGGCTGCTCTGGATGAGAGCAACTCCTATTTGCAGTAGGCCCCCTGCAGAGTTGGAGCAGTGCCCTGCCCGTGGCAGGCGAGGAGCTGCTCCAGCCCCCATGGGTTACTGGTTAAGTGGAACCGATAAGCATTACCCGTTTAGGTGATACACTTCACCCGTATGCTGGTTAACCTTATGCATCCCTATTACCCACACCACACCATCTCCTGCCCCAACCACTTCTCTCTCAGCTGGGATCCGCCTGAAGACCAACTTGTGAAATTACAACATCAACAGTCACAGCAGCTCACAGTTAATAACCTAAATGGATTTTCCATTAAAGCCAAGACTGAACTAAGGAAAAGCAATTATGTTTGACAGATTCTTATTGAGATTTTTTTAGTTCAATATTAGCAGCAGTGTGTGTGTGTGTGTGTGTGTGTGTGTGGGGGGGGTGTCTTTCATCAGTATTCTGATTGATTGGTGTCTATGCTTCTTTTCCACTAGTTATTCTGAGCCTCTTTAGTGCTTGCTAGTACCAGCTCACAAATGAAAAGGTAAAATAGAATTATTTGTAATGAGGCTGAGGAGAAAAAGTAGGGGAGTTGAGATTTCCTCCCAAGTTCTTAAAGAATCCTAGCTCTGGATTCTGAATAACTCCTCAGACATGGAAATGTAGTTACTCTGCTTCTTTTTCTGTAGTCTACACGTTATTTATATTATGCCTTATTTTACTGGACCTGCAATTTTGCTATGGAATTCAAGATATTACACAAATTAAATACACTGATGCTGTACAAAAGGGCCCCATAAATCTTCCCTCAACTGATTTAGCAAGGAGGGTTAATTCAACACACAGTAGAAACACACATATGCATTATATGGCTACTACTTTTTACTTTGAACATTAGCAAAACCTAGGTTATAGTACACATCCAAAGGTTTAGCATGTCAAATATTGTGAGATGGCATATCTGATACCCAGGACAAAAATAAAATATACAATGCAACAATGAGCAGTTAAAAAAACCCAGTAGTTTTTACAATCTATAAACTTTATTTTTCAGCACCAAGCCTGAGTCATGGAAATGCACTCTATTGCTAAGGAAACAACCTTAGCAACTGAGTAAATAAAGGAAAAAACCCTCCAGTCCAAATGAATTTGTCTAGCTGCAGAAACAGGGCATTCTACAGAAGAAAAAAAGTGAATATTATGGGCTAATTTCAGACTACAGAAAAGGAAATGTGTGAATGTGTATATACTGAATTGGTGACCTATCAATGTCACTTGTACATCACAACCCAGAGGGAACACCTCTCCCCCCACTCCACCAAAGCATCAGCCCAAGGAAAGCATATAGTCTCATTCATTTGCAAACATCTCAATAACAAAACCTTCTTTTATGTCCCACAGGACAAGGGTTGCTGTCAAACACTTCACCTTGATACAAGCACCAGCTGACCATCATTGGCTTTGCTCTAGTATGATCAAGTGACTAATTCATATGAGAAAGTGTTCAATGCTGAACTTCCAATGGAATCAGTGGGAGAAGTGTGCCCAACTACTAGTTTACCATGAGCTAGCTTCTCTTTAAGATGTTACCTGCTTCGTGATAATCACCGAACAGTAACTCACTTTATAAATCTAGCTTTAAAGAATTCACTAGAAGTTTTTCTTAAAATGGCAGAAAAGGGCAAGGAATTTCTGTACTATACCAGAAAAATCAACCCTAATATATACAAACTGATCAGATTTAGAGTGCTTATTAATTGTAGATTTTATTTTCATGGTGAGGTGGAATAAGAGAAATAATGCCAGACAAAATCCTGTAACCATCCTTGACTACAGAGAAAGGGCAAAACACCACTCAATAGCCTCCAAGTGGGAGACAGCCACATTAACATCAGTATGGCCTCTCAAAAGGGACGGAGCAGAGTGCTTCATTTACAGAGCCTGCAAGTTCTCCAAGTTTTGTTGAAAGGGAAAGAAGCTGAGCAAGAGCAATGTTTCCTTTTGGATTGGAAATGTTATAGCATTGCTGATAGTTCAGTATAATCTAAACTGGGCACTTAATCTTCAAATGATAATGGTGAAGTACCCTAGATTCTTGTAGTCAGGAGCATGTGAACACTGTAGACAGGCCAACACACACACACACGGTCTTATGCTCAATTAGTTGAGCGTGAGGGTCATTGAGACAACGGAAGAGCTGTTTGAAAAATATCTTAATAGTATAAAGTAAAAAGATAGCATCCAAACTTCTAAATAATTAGTTTGCTTCCCTAGCTGCGCAAAGCTGGGTTACAAGTGTACAAAAATTGTTGACACCAGTGTAAAACAAGCATCTATTTACTGTCATATACAGCCAAAAAGTCTGTTCACCACACATATAGGGGCTGTCATTCTGAGTACCCAGCACAGTGATGGGAAAAAGATGTAACATTTCAAAAGAATTTCACAATCAGAAGCAATTTCCTACTTCCTTGGCACTTTCAGTCAGAGAAAAGGGTAATAAAATAAGTAGTCATAATGATCAGGAGGCAGCGTCAAAGAGCTGTTCAGCAGAAAACTGACCCGCCCTTCTTTCTGAAGTTTAGACAAATAAACGTCACCAAAATCCCTACTCTGCTTGAAAAGACTCATCTGGCAAACAGAATAACCCAACACTGTATACAGAGAGCTTTGTGATTATTACTTTTCCAAAAGCAAAGGTTGCCCCCTGCTGCCCAGAAACAACTTCCTCATTAAGCACCAGAATAAATGACTCTATGGGCTCAAGCAGAAATTTCTTAGAAGAGTCATGACATTAACATAATTCTCTCACTACTTCTTACTCAAGAGTAATCATATTAAAGATTAGCAATCACAAAATTATCTGACTGTTACCAGGAGCAAAGTCATTAGCATGAACCGTAACTCTATAAAATGTCCTTTCAGTTTGTGTGTCCAAAAGGCAGCTGGAAAACACAGGAAACGGTTTTGTCCTTCATGTTTAGCTTGTTTTCCCTTCAGAATAGAAGTTAAGCCTTCTACTACTCCCATCATTTTATATAATATCTGCCTTGACAAATTAAGTCTCTCCTTGTCATACCAGTAACAACCCACCATGAAATTAAAATTAAAAAATTAGTCCTCTCTCCAACTTTTACCTGCCAACTCTTGGCAGTTTGGCTTGCCTTACAAAAAGTAAATTAGGTGTTTACATCAAGGGAAACAAATGGTAGAAGGATGAATTCAAATGGAATTTGTAAACCTGTACGAACTTATGGCTAGACTATCCTCAGTGGTCTAATTTACCCATCTGACTTGACCAATTTTCAGTCTATATGCCCCTTTTCAAAAGCAACTAAAAATGAGACTTTTGGTTCTCTTTCAGAGAATACAGGAATAAAGGGGAGGAAAGAAAGCTGTTCACTGCACAAATTCCAATGGCAGCTGCCCAAAAAACAAACAAACAAAAAAACCCAAGCAATTTTGTAATTACATAGAAAGCTGAACCTTATGTGTAAACAATATATTATATACCACAGATAGAGGCAGATTTATTGAACAAGTTCTGTAGCCTTTTCATAGGGGAAAAAAAAAAATCAGCATAGAAAGGAACGGTGGTTTAGAGAAGAAAATTAAAGAGTGACTCAAGGATATTGAGGAGGGTTTGAGAAAAGGGTTACAGAATGATGGGGCTGCCTAACTTGAACATCAAACTTTCAGCTTTTTGCAGCTACGTCAAGGAGATAGGGTCAAATGAATTGGCAGAAGAGTAAGTGGCTGAGTACACAAATAATGTAGAAAATAAAGGCAATTTATGACTGCATCTAAAAATACTCCAAAGCCAGCGAAGTAGGACAGGAGATGATGTGAGCTTACTTCATGGAACAACAAATTGCCTAGTAGCAGCATTCTGGTCCCCCTGAACATTAGTGAGAAGGAAGGAATCCAGGAAGAGCTGAAATAGGCAAAAGAGGAAAGGAGCGATCCTTTAGCATCTCGATTGTCGAGGGCACCCCACTGGTTGTTTAGCAGGTTTCCTGCCGACAGCGGCCAAGTAACTCGGACATAAGAGTTGCTTGACAACAATGTTACTTGGCAACATTTTTTGCTATTACTTTGAGGTTTTGGCTAGCTTTTCTTCAAATTCCTTTTTGGCCTTCCTAATAATATTTTTATACTTTGACAGAGTTTATGCTCCTTTCTATTTTCCTCACTTGGATTGTACTTCCCCTTTTTAAACGATGCCTTTTTTCTCTCACTGCTTTTTGTACTTGGTTTTTCAGCCACACTGGCACTTTTTTGGTTCTCTGTGTTTTTAAAAGTTCCCATGCAGCTTGCAGGGATTTTATTTTGGCACTGTACCTTTTCATTTCTGTTTAACGAACCTTGATTTGTGTAGTTCCCCTTTTTTATTTTAAATGCCAGAGTGTTGGGCTGCTGCGGCATCTTTCCTGCCACAGGGATGTTAAATGTAACTATATTATGGTCACTGTTTCCAAGCGGTCCTGCTATATTCACCTCTTGGATCAGATTCTTTGCTCCACTTAATACTAAATCAAGAATTGCCCCTCCTCTTGTGGGTTCAAGAACTTGCTGCTCCAAGAAGCAGTCATTTAAGGTGTCAAGAAACTTTCTCTGCATCCTGTCCTGAGGTGCTATGTACCCACTCAATAGGAGGAGAACTGAAATCCTCCATTATTGAAGGTTTTATTTTTATAGCCTCTCTAATCTCCCTTAGCATTTCACAGTCACTATCAGCACCTGGTCAGGTGGTCAGTAAGATATCTGTACTGCTGTATTCATATTATTAGAGCATGGAATTACTACCTATAGAGATTTTATGGAATAGTTTGGAAAGTTACAGTATAATCAGTATCGAAGAGTCAAAAGGGCAGATACAGGATCAAAGGGCTGAGATGTGGATCAGTATGATTGTAACATGTGATTGTAGGTGATGCATGGAGGAGGGGAACACGTGAGCCCCCAAATGTCATCGGTGGCCGGGCCAAGGGGCCCGGTGTCCAGAGCAAGGGACCATGCCCTTCCACACTCTCTGGCAGTGGTGGGGTAAGCAAATCAATGACCCCCAACTGCCTGCACTCCTCCCGCTGTGTTGCTTGTGGGAGGGGCAGGACCACTCTTACACTCACCCACGGGGAGCAGAGCAATGCAGCCAGAGGAGCAGAGCAAGCTGGGGCTGCGTTGCTTTGCTTACCTTGCTGCTGCTGGTGAATGTCAAGGGTAGGGAGGGCAGACCCCCAAGTTCCAGTGCTAGACCTGTGGTCCCATCTCGGGGGGGAGGGTGAAGAGGCAGGGTGGGGATGGAACCAGGATAAGGGCTAAGGGATTTGTCCTAGAGCCCTTCCCTGGACTGGAGGGCAGGTGTCATGTGGCTGGTGTCTCCCACTATCCCCCTTCACTAGTTTCTCCTGTCAATGATATTCAAGGATGAAACTATAAGAGAGGAGAGCAGAAGAAAGCTAAAAACAGTCCCAAGGCACGCCGTGGAAAGGGACAAAGAGGAAGTCACTCCACCAGAAATTAAAGGTTTTGACTGGGATGTGTTTTGGAAACTAGGTATGTTAGAACAGTAGTATCCAAACTACTGGGTATCCAAACACCTCTGTTAATGAGGCAGCAGCACAGGGTGGCAGGCAGGAGCCAGTATGCACAGGGAGTTGGCTTAAAAGTTGTCTCCCGGCATGCACTAACTCCCAAGGGAGCTCGCTGCTGTCCCACGGTTACTCAATACACATTTTAACATCCCTATTGGCATCTTCAGGTACTCAAGTACATGAGTACTGCTGATGCTGTAAAGAAATAGAGTAGGACTGTGGGCAAAACACACAGGTTAGCACCAAATAGGCGACTCTATTGCATGAAAATAGCTGATCCTCTACCTGAAAAGTGCATCAAAAACCACATTACATTTTACTAGTCTGTGTTTTATTTAGATTGTGCATGTCCTGAGATCTTTGCAGAAAAAAACAGGTTTATCTAGGTACACATGAAGGTACTGGATATAAAACAGATAAACAAGTCCCTTTTCTTAAAAGTGGACAAAACAGGTGTCAATTACTCAAAGATACCTATACACAAGAAATCAATGAATAGTTCTACAAAACTGTGGAATCAAGTAGCGAGTAAAATGAGTAAATTATAGTGTCATAAGGTAATGCTTTACATGTAGGTTAGCTGAATAAAATGATACTTAGTGAGTATTCCAGAAGTGGCAATTTTTGCTTCCATATTTAATCTTTAGCAGAGCTAAACTATTACATATTCATAAATGTGGAATTTCTCTTGCCTCAACTGTTGCAATTTTGGATGATTTAATTGGCAAAGATCAGAGCTTAGACTTGAGCATGAAAGTGTTTATCAATTCTGAAAATGACAAGTTTTTAGCTAATAGCCTTAACTTGTAAAATGTTGAGAGCACCACTGCTTTGTTGAGGTAGTATTCAGTGCAAGAAAGTTATCACTACTACCTTACAGAGCTAGAATCTACTGCATAATAAAGATAATGCTTGTATCCTTAATAATGTGTAACCATTCTCCATTATAAGCACACACATTTTTCTAATCAGAATGTAAAATATCACCCCAGTCTGAAATTTAGCATGCAAGTTTTCAGTTTAGCAGCACTTTTTTTAAACCAAGTTTGAAAATCAAAATCCATTTTCCCACTTTAAAAACTGTCAGTGGGAAAAAGAAAACCTGAGATTAAGAGAACTTAAATTGTCATGACTGAAAATGTAGAATTCAAAG
The DNA here is from genome assembly GCA_030068395.1 of Apalone spinifera. Lineage (NCBI taxonomy): Eukaryota > Metazoa > Chordata > Testudines > Trionychidae > Apalone > Apalone spinifera. Next base: position 11,873,564 of record JANRFK010006689.1, read on the forward strand.
TTCAGAAGGGGGTTAATATGCATGGGCAGTACAATTTTTCCTTGTTTCCTCCCCCATTAAAAAAAAATCACCACTTAATTATATCACATTACTCAACAGAGTGGAAAAGCTCAAAAATGCTATTTTGTGCCTATCAAGTATCAAATGTGTTATGGAAACTGAGCTATGTATTTACTGAAATGGAGATATATCTATCTCATAGAACTAGAAGGGACCTTGAGAGGTCAGGGACTCTAGTTCCCTGCCCTCACAGCAGGACCAAGTACCATCCCAGACAGATTTGCCCCAGATGCTTAGGCAGCCCCTCAAGGATTGAGCTTACAACCCTGGGTTTAGCAGGCCAATGCTCAAACCACTGAGTTATCCCTCCCCCTGATCTTAATGATCTCAGGTAAAGTGTGTCTTGGTATCTCCCCTCATCTTTATAAAAACAGGTTAATTAAACCTCTATTTACAGACAAAATGTTCTCTATCGGTGGGTAAAACTGCAAAGTTCAACACATCTATAATTATGAGTTTTTTCCTTTTTTATTATTAGTCGATTGATATTAAACCATAAAACATTTAAATATTTTGAGTATGGGCTAAACTCCCACAAGCTAGAAAGATTGGCATGACTGATTTAGTACACTCAAGGGCCTCACTACAAATCACACGGTGTTCTATCATGAGGTCCCTCAACCACTTTCAAATCAAGGGCATGTACATATACAATCCATATGCACAGTAATAAAATGAAAAGTTTCAGTGCACAAATTTTTTTTATCAGAGGCCAAACAGCACTGGATAATATGACATACCACTCTGAAAAACATTTCTAAAATTCATCTTGTACAAATATTGTTCATAATTGGACCATTAATCATTGTACTATTTGTACTGCAATTGGATAGGAGGTAATTCAAGTGTATTACAAATATTAAATTTTATCCAATAATTCTTAGGTGGGAGAGTTACATTTTGTTGCTTACTTGTTTGATTAAAAGCAGAAGTGAAAATGACATATGGAAGTGCTTGTGTGTTTCAGGCTGCTTAACTTCAATTTTATCTCCTCCCTTAACTCCATCAAAGAACCACCACCACCAATAATCATAACAAGATCAATAGGTTACACGATCAAACCAAAGCAATTCACAGTTCAGTGTAAGGTGCAACAATGAGGTACATAGGAAGCTCTAGGAAAGCAGAGCAAAATTCCACCTATTGTGGCTTTGACAGAGGAGACCGAGCCTTGTCCCCTTTAGGACTCAGGCTTGAATCTGGCTCAGGATACTAAATCTAAAATCATTATTATACCTCAACATCTATTCAGTGATTCAAAAGCAGTGTTCATGCTAGTTGCAACAGTGGTTTTTTTGGACATTCATCCATTAAGAATTAGACTGTTAAATAAGTCTCAGCAAAGACAATTTGTGTAGTCAGGCACAGATAAAGAACTGCTCTCTCATCTTGAAAGGCTGGTTTCTTTTCAGGTCAAACAGATACGCACAGTATAGGGAAGCTTGCATCATCACTGCCTTTTCTGAAAATAAATGACTTTTGTCTCCAGGAATAACTGTTTTGTATTTATCGTAAGCAATACATTCACTGGAAAAAAAAAAGTGTGTGTTGGGGGGGGGGGGGGGGGGGGGGGGGGGGGGGCTGTTCCACTGCTGCTGCTGTCTCTAACTGTAAGTTACTAGTTGTCACATACAGAGTGCCAATTTTGCTAACATCTCGTTCAAAAAAGTGCATTTAAAAAGTTTACAAAATAAAATCTGATTTATGTTCCAGAAGGATTTGGACCATCCAAAATTCAGTGTGTTGGACTTCCAACAGCTGAGTCCAGATGACAGAAGCAGGCAAAACTGAGAGGCTGATGGAACTGCCTTTGGTGCATTCACTTCAACAGAGCTATGACGACATACACCAACTGAGGGTCTGCTCCTTGGAGAGACTAAGTACTGCCACACTTATTTAAGTAAGACACAGTAGATAAAAATAAGCTTTAAACAGGCAAATCAACTAACCTACACTGGCTAAAAGCTTCCACATTTGGAAATGAGTCAGAGTTCTACAAATAAAGAAAAATCATCTTATAAATTACCATTTCCGTATTTGTTACATGGTTTAACATTTTTACTCCTGAAGTAGTATCTGGGCTGGAATTTTCACTAGGCTGGAACTCTTGTTATATTGTAATAATCTGCTGTCACTAGGAAACTGAGTAACATGTACTAGTGTCAAGAACAAAACACTTAATCTAGCCTAATAAACTCTTTAGACAAATAATATAATATAGACACACAAAGCTAATACAAAACTCACGCATCTTTCCCCTTCACAGACACTGGCAAAAGTGCTTGTCACATTTTCCAGTACTGTGTAAACTTTGTCAATTAAGCTCATGTTAACAGGATGTAGGGTATATGCCATATGAGGCATCTGCCAGTAGCCATGGCAAATTTCTCCTTTGAATTTTCACCCACCCTCTATTACTGCAGTTTATAGTTTTATTGTACAAGATTCTAGCATTTTTAGACAAGCTTGTCAGCATCTGTTTTAAGTCTGTCCTCAGGTGATTAGAGAATTTGTCAAAGCCATACCATACCGTAACAATCTATTAAACATATGTCTATTAAGTTAATTTTTTCTACGCCAGACAGTTTTACTTTCTTCCACAGAATGGTAGAAATTTGTATATCTCTACAGATGTTTTATGGCAAAATCAGCTGTAATCCAAGATGTACAATTACTGTATACCATATAATCGATAAAAACCGTCCCAGATTCTAGAATTTTGAATAGCAGCCTAATACTGTAAATTTATTGAGAAGAAAATCATTTTGCAAAACTGGATTACAATTCATTTACTGAGATTTTGTTTCAGCATTTAAAAATCATTTAATAACAGGCCTGACCATAAAATCATGGCACAACAGAAATGTAGGTTGTAAATGTGACATGGAATGCATAGAACGTTCCTGGGAGGACCAGCCACAGTAAAAACAACAGTCATAATCATGAGTGTAAATTCACCTTCATAACTGGCTTTATCACCTGTGAAATAAAGGGTGTATATAAATATTATAGAGAAATATTTTAAAAAAAACCACCTTGTTTTATTTTTTCAGAAATATGGGTTATTTTCATTTCAGTCAAAAATGTGTATGTTGGGCCAAAATGGCCTAACTCCTGTTCCTAAAATTTCCTATGAAAAAAGAAAGCAATGATTAGATGACAGAAACTTTGTAATATATCAGCTAAGAAGCTATTTCCAAAAGACTGAGAATGTGGTGTTTCCAAAAAATAGTGATTAACAGCATTAAACTCAACAAAAAAAAATAATGCTAGCAAGAATTCCTACCCTTTCTTGCTACTTTGAAGATATCCTATCAGCTACAAAAGCCCAGTTAATTAACTAAAATGGTAATCTGTCTACTGCGGTCTTTGGAGGTGGAGTTTGGATGGGATTCAATTTACAAAGCAGCACAAAATAGTAGGAAACATTTTTTGAAACTTACAATACAATGGCATCGGGCCTCTGTGTCTTCGCTGAAGGTGGCAACAACTGCCGGGATTGCATAATGCTGATATATTCAATGTCATTTAAACAAAAATACAAACTTGAAACAGCCACTCACTGATTAAAAAAAGATACATTTGGCCTTCCAGCCTACCACCTCTGCACCAAATTTGCCACTCACTCCGTGCCTCACAAGTTTATGAAAACAGTGACTTGCCTATATTCAAAGGATTCTACCCTGTAACTGTCAAACTTAGATTTGCCAAAAAATGGAACTATGAATCCCACAATATCATCTCGTGTTGTCTGAATGGGTCATGTTTATGGGACAGAGTTCCATACTGTGGATACATAACTGCATTTTTCAGCAATGTGTCTACGTAAACACCATTTTCCCATTCCAATTTCTCTTCTCATTCTTACAATCAACCAAACACCACATTTGTCACTAACTTCATTTCCCCCTCTCCTAATTCCAGGATTTAAAATAGCAATCTGAATGAGCAGCATTTGATATGATCCCAAAATTAAAATCATACCAGAAACAAAAATTAAAACCAGGCCTTCCTATATAAAAGAAGATACGCTTGGCAGACTTGAGAATTTATTTCCCTCTCCTCAGTCAGATATCCCACTCACCTGTGACTTCATAACTCATGAGCTACTGAGTCTCTTCACCCATCAGGTGTGAACCTTTCTAACCCATTCCACACTTCCATCCAACAAGCTAAGTGAAAGCTGTAGAGCAGGATTATGGTATCTCAATGTCTTTGTTCAATAAGCCTAAGAGACACTGTGGAAGGGGAAAGGTAAAGTTTAAAAACTACTAAATAAATTACATAAAAGTTCTGAAATTAACACCACTTCCGAGGCAACCTTGCCAGAGACCTGTTGGGTCCTACTCTTCTCTAAAGCACCTTTTGAGTTGTATGTATGTAAGAATAACTTTAACTATAGAAGTTATATGCATCTTTTTAGAATCACATTTTGATGATTATAAAATTTTATCTATTATACAACATAGGTCCAGCTACACTGAAAAAATTACACCGCTTATTGAAATACATTTCATTTTAGAAACAGACTACTAAATATGTCTATACAAAAACCTCTAAAATAATTTCTGTAGTAAAATAAAGAGTGCGTTAGGAGAGCTACACAAACAAGACTTTTTTTTGTCTTTCTCTATAATGCTTGATATACTGTGATACGTGGCTGGCTCGCTCTGTAGCCGGCACCAAAAGCTGAAAAGAATTCATTACGATACACAGTGATACAATTAATGCTCTGTATTACTCTCACAGCCTTTCCGATTAGTACAAAGGGAACCAGACCTTTCCCCTCTTTGAGGAGAAGTCCAGGATATAAAAGCAAGCATACCTCATCAGCTGATATGAAATTATAAAATTCCACAAGTCTCAGTATTTGAAATTTATAAAAGTAACTGGTAGAATGCAAGCAAGGGTTTCAGTCCCTCTGGTTCCCCTGGTTCAAATGATCACTGCTCATCCAATGGAATTTTCTTGTTTGTTAACTGATTCATAGGAGTACCAGGATGTTCCAAGCGGGGACTAAGAGAGATTGAAAGATCTTCACTAGCTCTCCCTCAGTAATTTCCAGGAGGGCACATTTCCATATGCATAAAACAGGAAAAACAGCTGGCGGAGGCAAAGGTGTTAGTGGTGTTGTGCTGAACTGTTTTTTTCTGCCAGGTGTCGCAGAAAGTTGTCCTCACTCTGGCCTCTATGATTTAAAGGCTCACTCTTAAAAAGGGCTGGAGGTGGGGGTAAATGAGGGACAGGTGGGACTGGAAGATGGTGTGGATGGTGTGGGTGAGGGTGGAGATGAAGGTGTGAATATGGATGGGGGATGGGACGTGGAGGGAGCGTGTTCACTGGGTTCAGGTTGATCGGTGGAGTTGGGGTGGTGGGTGTGTTCACTACAGAAAGGACTGTGGTAGCAGGAGAATTCGTGGTAAGTGGAATCTGAACTGCAGGTGGCACATTAACGGGGCTTGTGACCCGGAAGCACTTCTCCTTGTGTGCCTTGAGCATGTTGGAGAAGCGAAATCGCTGGCCACACACATCACATGGGTAAGGCTTCTCCCCTGTGTGAGTTCTGCGGTGTCTCTTCATGTTTGGGCGGCTGGTGAAGCTTTTGCCACAGATTTCACAGATAAAAGGCTTCTCTCCTATAAGATAAACACAGCAGCCAGTTAGGCTGAAAGCTTCTGCTAACCAAATTTATTTCTGCTATAAGTGGTCAATAAGTTGTATATTCCACAAACTGCATTCTTCCCTATTTATGGACAAAATAAAAGAACACAAGCAACACTGCTCTCCCAAAAGAGCCCTCAGTCTTTGTGAACTCCTCTCCCAGCTTCATAGTCTGATGCATGAAGGGACCTTTAAAAAAAAGGCTGTGGTAATGAGCTTCTTCAAACCACAGTAACGTGAAGAGAAACCTGCACAATCTCTCACTTTTGCACAGCTGAAATACAGCATAGAGGGCAGTGGGAGAGGAGATTAGGTATCACTGAGTTACTGGATGAATCTGGGTTGAATCTGGCTTTAGGCACAAGTTTGGAGAGATTGATGCACATGGAAAACTTGGCACATTTATGCCCTGGAAGCATGTGCACTTTTCTTAGATATGTTCTTACCAGTGTGTGTTTTCATGTGCTCATCGAAGTACTGTTTCATGTTGAAGTCTTTGCCACACCACTGGCACATGAACTGTTTGTGCCCGATGTGGATGCTCATGTGGGAACGCAGCTGGTACTTGTACTGAAACCTTTCATCGCAGTTCTGCAAGAGACACAGGCAGACTTTCAGGCATCTCAGGTAAGAAAGTAATGAAGGTGCAGAAGCATATTCTATAGAAATCCAGCAAAGCAGTACACAGCAGTAAGAACACATACAGTCTAGAGATAATTTAACAGCAGTAGGTTAAAAATGCATCTATGAAACATGCATACACAATACTAACACCCACGCTTTTTAAGGGGTGGGTGGGTCCACCATTAGGAGCATTATCTTGTGTACCAAGGAGGTACGGCCTTAGAGAGATTTATGAAAAAAATCAGAGCTTTGAAACTGCTCATCAGATAGCTAATGGCCAGAAAAAATATGAAAAATGACTCGCCATCTGGATAATTGATGTAAAAGTTTCTTCCTACCCTCCTTCATTCCTGGTTTTGGAAGAAAGGGAGAGCTTCTTACCTTCTTGTCCCTCAAAACCAATACCCCTTTTTCTGCCCCACAGCACTCTCAGCAGAGGAAAATGACATACAATAACTGGTTTTGCCTGCTGCAGCACTGAACCAAACCAGACTCTTGACAATTTTGCATTACTACTACTTGCACTTATGCGCTGCTCTCCCCCAGAGCGAGTACATTTTTTCTATGCTTTACTCTAATTAGATGCAGTTATATAGATGAGACATTTTCACATTTGTATTATATGCCTCGTGCCATTTCAGTACTTCATTTAAGTGGTGAACTCACCTCGCATCTGAAAGGTTTCTCTCCAGAATGCTGTAGGGAATGCACTTTGAGCGACATACTGCGTTTGAATGATTTTCCACAGGTTTCACATGTAAATGGCATATCCTTTGTATGTGCTGAAACATACATGTACATTATGAAAAAAGTTATTAAACATGCTACAAACATTACTTCACTCAAAATCTCTCATTCTAGAGTCCTGAGGAGAAAAACTGGTACTGTGGGAGTGAATTCTATCTAGTGTTCCCAGCATTATATGGATGTACATTTTTAGTTTCCCCTCTCCTAACAGATTAAGCTAAGGAAGTGAAGTTACTTATCTTATGCGTTATATTAAGAGACAGTTAAGAACCAGGTATACAAGGTATCAGGCTCAGCAAACATAAGCAGCAAGAACTCACCAACCATGTGCTTTCGCACATGGGCCATTGTGTAGAACTTCTTCTCACAAATCTCACAGGAGAACTTTTTTTCTGCATATCCGTGAACAATCTTGATGTGTTCATGGAGAGACCAGAGCTTCTTGAATGATTTATTACAGGAAACGCACTGAATGAATGGGACAAACAAAGAAGCTTAATTCATAAAGATGTTCAAAGCCACAAGTCTGCAGAAGGCACATAACTTGCTCCAGGAAGAATGTCCCCAAAACAAGCAAGGCAGTCAGAATCCCAACATGTACTTCAGCTCATATTTACTACTTTAAGAAGCTGGAAAATTTAGATACATGTACAAGGAGTACAGACCAAAGAAGAGCGGAATGAGGGAACAGAGGTTAACACACTTGCAGTTTGGTGCCATCTGCTGAAGTTTCAAGAGCAATGCAGCTACGATTATCCTATTTAGAAAACCCGGTGGACTCTATAGTGCGAGCTCACGGCTTAGTGTACACTAAGAAGTTTTGTGGACAAAACTTATGCTGACATCCAGAAGTTGACAAAACAAAACTCGCCAGAGGGGGTTCATACTTACTCCTTTTGTTAACAGATTACATCCACACTGGAGGCACAATCATAGACAGTGGGAGCAATGCACTGGGAATATGTATTCTAAGGTGAAGTGTTGCAGGAAGACTGAGCTAATTGCATCTTGGGATTCCCTCGGAGTTCTCCCATAGCCGCCTCAGCTGCTGGGAGCAGCATCATGAGTAGCTCTGTGAGCGTTCCCTGCTGAGGAATGTCTAAGCAGCATAGCAATCTGTCCCCCTCCCCCAGCAGCAACCATCGGCCTGCCATTGTGTTCCCAGTGCAGAGGTGTAGGAGGGAGCAGTCCAATAATTTGCTCTTTGTTTGCTCCCTAAAGGGAGTAACACACTCAGCTCTCAGATACTTCCTGGTGCTTTGAAAGAGGAGGCGCACATGCCTGCAGAGCAGCAGAGATCAAAACACTGAGCAGAGCAACCAAGACAGGCATTGTGGGATACTGGCAGAAGCCAGTTTGCTGTTTGTTTTGTCAAACAATCCACTCTGGCTCTTTGTCAACAAAGGAAGGGGAAATGGAAAAAAAAAAAAGTGTCTTGTAGGGGTAAAAGATTTTTGTTGCTGAAATGGAGACTTTTTCCCTATAAAAGTTGCATTGCAGCGTTTACACTCACTGTTTTGTCACCAAAAGGCCGTTTTTCATGACAAAACTTGCTAATGTAGACAAATTAGGCTGGATTGTTCAGATGATAGTACTGGGAGCAGAGGTCTAGAATGTCCATATCAGGGTTCTTGTTCTGTGCCAAAGAGCAAGAAAACTTGTAGGCTTTGCATAACTCTTGGAATGGCTCTGCTTTTCTTGGAAGCCGAACTATATAGAAAGAAGCATCTTAATGTCAGAGCGTCCTTTCCAACAAGCCCGAAGGAGACAGAAATACATGGCCAGATTTCCCTGTTACTGGAACTCCAGACCCTTCAAATTTTACGGTTGGAAGGCATCATTCAAGCACCTTAACCCTGACCTCTTGCACTTCTAGACAGTGCTATTCCAATCTTGAACCTTTATTGAGCAGAAATTGCCAAACGTGTTGTAGTTTTAGGAGGTGGCTAGATAAGGAGTAAAGACTAGAGGTGTAAAATCCTGTTTGTTTAGTTAATAGGTAAAACGTTATGTTTAACCAGTTAACTGATTAAACAGGGGCAGGCAGGAGGGGGCCATTCTAGCCCACTGGACTGGACTGCCCCCTCCCGCCCACCACAGCTGGACTGGAGCAGCCCATGCGTGTGGGCAGATGCTGCTCCAGCCCCGTGGTCCATGTGGGCCAGGAGTCGGCAGCCTCACAGAGGGTGAGCAGTAAACAGAAGTAGCAGGGAGGGAGCTGCCAGCTCCCAAACCGCAGGGAGCTGCTCCTGGTTAACCAATTAACAGTTACACAGTAAGTGTCACCCATTAAGGGTGATGCTTACTGGATAACCGGTTACCCCTTCATATCCCTAGTAAAGACATACTAAGGTTATTTTTACTAATTACCTAATCCACACAGCTGGATGCCAGATAGTCATGAGTTCTAATCCAGGCTTGTACAAGAATACTGATCTTGGACAAATAACTTAACCTCTTTGTGTCATACTTTCCTCCTCTGCAAAATTAGAGTATTACCTGCAGAGGTGTTGAGGAATAGTTAATTTTTTATTGTACTTGCACGCAGGAAAGCACTAAACAAGTATATTAAGCAAGTATTTAAATCCAGTTATACAGAAGTGAAAGGCTAAAACACTAACAACTCACGGAGACAGACTACTTCTAACCCAAGAACCTTATTTGCCTTGCCTTCATGACCATTTTATACAGAGAAATAAGCAGTACATGACCTCTCAATTCAAATCCAACCCCAGCACTAACATGAAGTCTCCAGACAGGATCAAAGACAAACATCTCACATACACCCCATTTTCAGAAAAAATATTAATAAACAAACCCAGTTCTAAAAAGTGTACAATTGTGTACATTGCAGAGTAACAGTTGTGAAACCTGATGAAGCAATGAAAGGGAAGTTTTCTACAAATTGTAATATATTTCCTGGCTGTCATTCATCCTGCTCAAGTCAAAGTGAGCTGGGGGCAGGTTTCCAGGGGACAGACAGTGCCACTCCTCTCAACAGGAAGTATTTCTTCCCCCTCATGGGAAAGTCATACTACCTCCACAATGCACCCAACCTTCGCTGGTCTGGGAGTCTGCATACCACAATGCCACCAGGAAGATCCTTCTCCTTTCAAAAGGAGCTACTTGAAGATGTCAGGAACAAACTGCAATCCATGATGTAAAAACCCTAGAGAGTAAAAGCAGTACTAAAAAGTGATCATTTGATTTAAGACAAAGTCAGCCACTGGGAACTGGAAATCCAGCATTTCCACTAGCGGTCAAAAGAAAGTAATCTGGATTACCAGTACACTGATTTAATGTCTGGGTATATACTAGCAGAACAATAAATACCTTTGTAAAGGCATTAATTCTGAAAAGGTAGTTATCCAACAGAACACAAAGGCTCTTTTGGAATGGTTACAATCCATCATATAGAGCTATATTTAGATTTATACATGACAGAAGAGCCATTATCATCAGTCCAACTGGCACTTATGCAATCAAGTCACATGAGTTTTGTTCTAGACAAGGCTTCATATCTTACTTGGTATAGTAGAACTATATTATGCAACTCTACCCCCACCACTTCACTGTCGTTCCAATCTAATTTTTTTAAGAGCTGTTTCCAAATTTTAATTTTTAACATGCTGCAAGTTTTAGCACTGATAAGGTATATTTCATAGTAGATATTTACAAGGAGAATCTGAAGAAAGTCAGGCACCCATGAAGTTTTGGGAGACAGTTTTTGGATTCTCAGGCTTTTGATACTGGAGAGAAAATACATTCTCCTCTTTCCCTCTCCCTTTTGGACAAGGGCAGAAGTGCCTAAGGGACTGCCACAGGAGGGAGTTTTGCATGAATGTAGGTAGACCAATATAGCTAAACCATTACAAACTCCCAACATAGATACTTTGCACAGGCATAAAGCAGGCCTTATAAGGGGGCTGACTTACCCTGGACTAAGGTAAAGTAGTGGAAAATGCCTTGTACCAGCGTAAGTCATATCTATGTTAGGAATCTGGCACTGTACAAGTGGCTAAAAACCCAGCATACACAAGGCCTTACATTTGGCTCACATTAAAAAAGTTATCTATGTAACCAATAAGGATGCAGCAGAATGTTGATAACTTTCACATACCTGCACGCACAAACACTTATCAATGGCAATAATGTTTACATTTCTATTCAGATGACATAAGGACACTTGTAGTACATCCATAGTGTTTAATAAGCACTAACTGGAGCTAGAGATATTTATCGGCTTTTTTCTTTCTGATCTACTCTAGGTAAACTGAAAGGTCTATCTTTTCCTAGACTACTGTCTACTTAGAGGAATTTTTGGAAAAAATCCTACTGGTGATGTCACTGGTTCAACAGCACCTGTTTAACAGCCTCAATAAAAGCCTTAGAAGGCTCCAGGGGCTTCCAAAGCTTTTACCACGTCAGTTAAATTTGTTGAGAATCAGGTTTATTTGACAGTGGTAGAAATACCAGAGGCTGCTGCTGTTTTGCCTATACTAGGGCTTCCACAGATGTTAACACAACTGAATTAGTATAGTCTGCAAAATTAAAAAACAAAACAAAACACACACACCAAAATCTCCAGGTATAAAATGGCTTTATACTAAGCCACTTCATTACACGGCTGGCTCCTAGATGTTTGGTTAGGTACCCTGGCTTGTCATTAACAGTTCATGCCCAGTTATTTTACAGCAATTTTAGCTTCAGAATCTACTTTGTATCCATGCTCAAGCCCTGCGGGCTCTCAGAAATAATTCTGACTCAGCCAGGTATGGCCAACAATGAGTGTAGCTGCATAAGTCCTGACCCTTACTTGTAGACAAGAACATAAGGTGGGTCTACATCAACTGAGGTTTATCCATGTTTGTATTGGGGCAAATACAGACTTGCCTGCTCTACCTTTAAGAGTCGGCACCATTGTACTACACTACATACCAGCCACCAGTGGCTGAGTCAGGGTTACTCCTAAATGCAGAAACAGTTTAAACTTGGGAGTGAAAATTATTCTAGAACATGTGTGGTTCAAGACCTAACCCATTGTTATCTTAATTTTTAAAGTCCATTGTGACCTAATGGATAAAACACTGGACGGGGTTCTAGGAAACTTGGGTTTTATTTTTTGCTTTGACCACTGGTCTGATGACTGACCTTCGGCAAGTCACTTCACCTCTGCCTCATTTGTAAGATGGAGATAATGACCCTGATCTTTTTGTAAAGCGACTGAAGTGCTCAATAAAAACTAATAAATAATTTTTCTTCCTTTCATCTCCTTCCTATGAGCTGAAACCTAACGTAAAACCGTTCAGTCAGAAATGTCACTTGAAATATACTTCAAAAAATTTTAACGCCTGCACTTGTTTTAAACTTACTACTTTTTCCCTAAATATTCAGTATTTTCTATTGTAGTTTATTAACAGTGTAAATAAACTGCACACCAATACAAGTTCCATAAATACAATTTAAAATAAAAGGGGAAAGCTGTTGAGAGACTTCTAAGCAAATCCTCAGTATAGGTAAAAAATTGTCTGCTTTACCAAAAATTAAGATCCAGTTTAGGCAAGAGTCCACATTTCATACTGAGGATTATTTTCAGAATTCTGGAGTACTCCAATATCTTGGCACATTTCAGCCAAATATAAATATTCTTAAGCAAAAGCCCTCTTCTCTTGGTGGTATTTCTGCCTTTTAATATTTCAACTACCTTAAAGTTGAATTCAAGCAGATTCACCACTAGGATGCAGCACTGTGTTAAGTTTTCTTTAACAAGGCAACAAAGCAAGACAAATCACCAAATAAAACAATGCTCATGGTTATGACATAACATGTATACCTATGAGCAGACACCAAGTCACCCAAGATAAGTCAAAAGCTCAGAAATTGTGTTCCATAATTTAAATGTAAAATGACTCTCAGTAAAGATTTCCCTGGTTGTGAGTATAACTAAAAACGGCAAACCTCCTGGTGAGATGCAGACCAATAGCAAATTTAAAAGGCTAATCTATTATTTATTCAGATTTTGCAGCACTGCAGAAATGAGCAGCTTTATGATCAGGTTCACTGTTAGCATTCATTAGAAGGATTTCCACATATCTGCACACATGTATACAAATACCATTTAAATCAAATCCACTTGACACAGTCATCATCTTAATGTGACCCAGAAAGCAAGGTGACATATTAACGCTCTTCACATCTTGAAGGTGTTACAATTTTTCTAGGTCACTTGTGTCTCTCAGCCAACATGCTACACATTGCTGTTTTCCTGACACTTGTCATCATTCTGTTCTCCCCTGAAATTCTTACCTTTACGCATTTACGTGCCTGATTTTCAAGGGTGCCGAGCATTCAAAACTTTGTCTGAAGCTACTGGAAGCTGCAAGTGGTCAGCACCTCTGAAAAATCTGGTCCTATTTTGTATAAAGTGATGCACTGCAGACATGTATTCAACCCATTATTTTTGTATCTGGTGTTTGTTAAAAACTGGTCTGGCATCTTCCCACAGTGTTGATTCATCCTAGCAAGAACTCTGCTAAAATAGCACACGGGGCACCCTCTGGTCCCTAACAAGTTATTTCCTTTGGCAGACACCAAGAAATGCTGACAGGTAGAGGTAGATCTTGGTTGGGACCTTGTCTCCATAAAAAGATTTCCCTCTCTGAAGTGTCCACTAGCTGTATCCGGGGCACACCAGAAGGCGTGGAAATCTGGCAAGCAGGTGAACTAACCTACCTGAATGTTTTTTTCACAGTCTGTTTGCTGGTGAAGGGACAGCTCACTTTCTAGAACAAATTTCTTCCCACACTTGTCGCAGATCTGCATACGCCTGTGAGTGACGTTCATGTGCTTCTCCAGGTACCAGCGTGTGTTAAACACCCTGGGGCACTTCTCACAGGTCAAAGTCTCCTTTTCTTCACACTTTGATTTCTGCACAGGTGCCTTGGGCTCCTTTGCAGCTTTCTTCTTACGCTTGGGGGGCTCCACACTCTTTCTACGGCCCCTTGTAGTTCTGGGTGAAGGGGAAGTTGTGGCCGCTGCAGCAGATGCAGCTCTCCTTGTTCTCCTTTGGGTAACACTAACTTTTTCCACTCTTTTCTCTTTTTTCTTCTGCCTCTCATTTTCCTCATCATCATTACTGTCTTCAGTGGCCTCTTCCCCACTGTCACCCTCCTCTTCCTCACTGCTGGTCTTAAGAACAGCAGTCTCTTTGGACTGGGAGGGGACACCCTTCTCCCCTTTTGAAACATTTAATGTTTGGTTGTTAAGGTTTACCTCCACTATAATCTGCTCCCTTTTGTAAGTCACTTCATCTTCCTCCTCTTCTTCCTCCTCAGAGTCGTCAGAGTTCTCTCTATCTTCTTTCACAGCCCGGACCTCTCCCACCGATCTGTTCTCCCTGAAATATGGCTGCTCCTCCCTTTCATGGAGATGTGGTTTACCCATTTTGCTGTCCACCAACACAGAGTAAGGGCTTCCTGACTCTCTTTTGTATACTTTGGTGGACAGATCAAGTTCCTGACTGGCAGCATGATAAAATGCGGGTGGCACTTGACCACGACGGCTTTCCTCTTGTGCCATCCCTGCCACCTGCCCGGCACAGTTTTCAACCAGCTGTTGGCAAGAATTGGCTGTTTGACTCATTGGCGGGGCCCTGGTTCATTGAGCACCTTTGATCCCAGAAAAATCAAGTAAGTAGCTGAAAAATGATGAGTTTTCAAGAATGATGCCTGTTCCATCTAGATAGAAAAACTAAAATACGATTTTCTCCTGGTGTTTAGCACTGAAGCTTGAATCACAGAATTCTGGTTTTATGGCAAAAGCAGAGCAGTAGTAAATATTCTTCTGAAGAAAGTAGCCAACCAATCTCCAAACATTTTATCTACAAAAAAAAATGGAGAAAATTTAAGTCAGTGTTTTTAAAAACAATTGAAGAAATGTATCCCCTAAACTCCTTGTTTTCTTTTCTTATGTACAATTTACAGATAACAGGAACGCCCATATCAACTGTTAATTATTGATTATGGTTAGTGGTCTATTCTTCATACTGACAATCAAAAAAGTCTTAATTCCACTAATTATTGGCAACTAAGTAGACCTCAGCAGACCTTGAGAGATGAGACCATTCAAAATCTAAAATAAACTGGACCATGCTATTAGATTGGGGTGGGCAATAATTTTTGATGGGGGGGGGGGCACTCCAAGAATTTGGAAAGTGGTCAAGGGCCGCACTCTTCCATGATATTAATGGAAGAGGTGTGGGGTCTGGGATGGAGTTTAGGTGAAGAAGGGAGCATGAGGTAAAGGGAGTTTGGGTTAAAAAGGCAGTTGTGACCTGGGGCACTGGACTGGGGTGGTTGGATTGTGACCTAGGGCAGGGAATTGGGGTATGCGAGGTACAGGGGTTTGGGTTGTGAGCTAGGGAAGAAGGGGACTGTGATCTGGGGTAGAGGATTGGGGTGCCAGATCTGGAAGGGGGTATGGGTGCAAGAGGGGGACAGAGGATTTGGGTATGTGGAGTAGGAGGCATAAGGTTGGAGAAAGGAGGGGCTGGGGAGCCAGAGGCAGTCTCTGGCTAGGAGACTTACCAGCCAGCAGCTAGTTCCTGAATTAGCCTCCCTGCCTGCTCCACCTCTGCACAGGCAGCAGCAATGTGTTCTATGAATCACTGCAAGCTCTTTGTGCTTTGTGGCTGCCTGCTATTGAAACAGGGAGTTCCCACTGGCCAGTTTTTGGCCAGAAGCCAGCCAATGGAATCGTGCTGGGGGTGGAAGCAGATCCTAAAGCTTTCTTCCCCTTCCCTCTGGTCTTAGTTTTTAAAGTGAAACCGCCCCGCAGCTGCATGTCTGAGCTGCGTGCAGGTGGAGTGAGGCAAGCAGGGAGCGTGCCTGGGGCTCCCCGCAGCATCTGTGGGCTAGATCCAGTGGCTTGGCGGACCACATTTGGCCCGCGGGCTGTATTTTGCCCATGCCTGCATTATAGTCGACAATCTGTGATAAAGGCCATGCACAATAAATAAAAAAAGATGATGGGCATCTTTCTAATTTAAACATTTCTAAAGGCATTCCTCAAACCTCTCTCCTTCACCCCAAAAATTTTTGTTTTCTGTTTATCTTTTGCCTTAAAAATTGATGAGTGATGTACTCTGTTTTCCTGGAGGTCTATGGAAAGGTGGAAAACTGACAGGATGGCAGAGTCATGTTATTAACCCTAATCACCTGAGAGGGGAAGTGATTTTCATTCCACTGTAGTTTAGTTAAAGATTCAGCACACAAGTAAGGGCTGAGAAATCTTGCAATGCTCATGTGAGACTACATCTAAACCAATCTTCCAACAAAACCTGAGAATAGAAGACTTAATATTTCAGATTTATCAAAGATAAATACAAAGTATTTTTGGAGGGAGGTTGGCATATAATCTTTTCAAATCTTCTATCTGTATCAAAAGAAGCCAAAGAGGCTCGGACCCTATTTCTCCCTTTTGCAGGTCAACTTTAAGTCATCAAACTCATTGCGGTGCTCAGTAACACCAAGTAGACAATTTCAATGTGCTGCAAAAAAGCTACACCAGAACAAGAACATCTCAGATCAAAAAGGTCATGAAGAATTCTGTACATATGCCAGCCTAAATAAGATGTGTCACCAGACAGGAAAGTTCTGTAGAACAACTGAGAAAGCATCTCTATGATGCCTCCTCCCTCTTGGTAGAATGCAAACTGATTATGTGCCAAAGGAAATTTTATCAATGTTCATATGCATGAGTCTCACTGAAAATGTTTTCACCTTGCAGCAGTAAATTAGAAGACATGTGTCCAGTTGCTTGTTTCCACCTCACAGATTCTTCATATAACTTCCATTTAAAGGACCTATTCTCATCTTTTTCAGCTTGTGCCCTGTCTCATGGTCACTCATGTCCCAATCTAGTAGCCAATCTATCAATCTAAATTTCACCTGCAGTAATAAGAGTTGGAGTTTGACCAGTTCACCAGAGTTAATGCTACTACTTCCTCCTGCAAAAAATACCACGTGATTGGTGTTCCCTGTATGCTGTGTGCTTCTGTGGCCACTCAGGAGAGACTTAAATGCTGCCCAGCTGATTAGCGGAGGGCCCACAGATAGAGGTGTTTCTACTGGTGGTACACATTTGTACATGCCCCAGGTCATGTAGAAAAATGTATTCTTCACATGGATAGAAAAGATTAGAGGGAACATTGTACATGATCTCTACCACTGGTAATCAGAACTTCAAGTTTATTTCTCCCTCAGGAGATGACATTTCCAAGAACTCAATATTAGAAAGTCAAGCCAAGCCAAGCTATTGGATTGAATGGACGATATAGTGAAGTAGATTTGAGCAATCAGCATAAATGTAAGTGTTAAAAAGTCATGCATGAAAACAACAATACCTAGCGAGGGTGCAGAAGGAGGGATCCAAAGACAGGCCTGAGAGAAGCCCAGAGGAAGGAGAAGGGAGGATGACAAACCACCAAAAAAGGAGCAATCAAAGAGCTGGGAGAATGAGAAACGCCAACTACTAAACTGGTGAAGTTAGGAAGGAACTTCTGTTATAAGAAGATTATAATAAAACTTTCTACCTCTAAGGCAACTTTGATTTAACAACACCGCATAGTGACACTTATGATGCTATTCCTATGCAATACTCATCCCATTAACAGAGCAAAGCATGTTTTGGTACAATTCAGAACCATTTACATGCACTAAATTGGCTTCATAAAGAAAAAACTAAACATGACTTAAGTAGGAAGACTACTATAATACAGCTGTACATTTTATTACACACTTCTTTCCACTGTGAGTTGTTAATAAAAACATTCTCAAAGCCACAAATATGATAACTTCATTCCAGATGCAGCTGAATACAAATTTATATAAAGGCGGCGGCATATTTTGCATTTTTTATTCAAACACCTTAAAGTGTTCAATTAAAATACTAGAAAAAAATTATCTGAGTAAAAGATTTTATGGTAAACAAATTCTTTATACCAGTGGTGCTTCTCCTAGAGGTATACAGACTACCAATGGTCTACAAATCGTGCAGAGAATAGGGATGTGAATAGTTAATGGGTGAGGCTTACCAGTTCCGGTTAACCAGTGGGGCTGGAGTCCGGCCCAGGTGTGGAACAGGCAGAGGGTGCTCTAGCCCGGCCAGAGCAACTCCTATCTATGGTGGGCCTGGCCTGGTACATCGCAGGCAGGGACACTCCAGCTTGGCCAGAGCAGCTTCTCTCTGTGGCAGGGGGGTGGAGAGGGAGCAGAGGGGTTCCCCCACTCCTCCTTTAATTGGTTAAGCGGTTAAACATTACATTTAACTGATTAACCAATTAAACAAGATTTTACATCCCTAGCAGGAGATGAGAGACTGCAAGGCAATTTGGGCCCAAAGAGGTACTTAAAGTGGTCTGCCAAACAAAGTGTGAAATCTACCATAATGCACTCCTACGACAGAATCTAACAAATCTGTCATATAACTAAGCAAAAAGTGTTTGTCATAAAAGAAAACCATACCTAGGTATTTCATAAGGTCATTGAACAGATCTAAACTGCATGGTTAAAACTAGAGGTATATATAATCAATGACAATATAACACCTGAAATAATTTAAAATACTGCTATAAACGAGAAAAAAAATAAAATTACCTTTTCATTGAACATAGAGGAATTTTTGTCTTCATATAAATTAAAAGTGTTTATCACCTCTGATTATTTTAGGAACATTCTATATAATAAAAACCACCCTACATGAACATTTTACCACTTCAAAAGCAAAAGAACTCGTTTTGAATGGTATCAAAAGCTGTTTGGTCTTAAACCACTGCACTTTGCAGAAACAGTAACCTAGTTTCACTTTGAATATAATATTTGCAACCCTCCAGGGACCCACAACTTTCGAACAAAATTATTTCATTAACTGCCACACGGATGGTAATGACTTTATACATTAATACAAACAATGCACTGCATCAGAAAATTGATGTAAACAGCTTGAAATGAAATAGTGCTAAAATATATCCCTTACTAGCAATTGCCGACAAAAAAATATAGGAATCTTAGTTGTGAAAATACAAAAAAAAATTCTATCTTTCTTAAAAAGTGAGACGCTGTCTCAGACCATGAAGACCTCTTCAGACTCTGAAAGAATGCTTTTCCCATCAAAAGACAAATAGGAGAAACAGAGGCTCACTTTTTAAAAGGGCACTCAGATATCTTTTCAAAATAATGCTTGGGTAGGTACATCTCACTTCAAGCTCTGGAGAAGTTGTTTAATTATGAGGATGATAAAATGAATAGTTATGATGCACCTGCTGCCATTTAGGAAATTTGTATTCAGAGACTAAACTGGAAAAAAAACTAAAAAGTGAGGTTACAAGAGTTAAAGACATAAAACCCAGAAACAAAAGTGCACCAAATCTTGACTTGCAGACAAATGTGTAGGTGGAGGAAGCATCTACGTGGGAGCAGCATTTCATACAATGCTTTTGCTACTTCTAATGAAAAACCACATTTCTTCATGTTATCTGTACTAAAAATAGAAGAAAAAAAAATCTACCCTGCAAGGAACTTGAACAATTATTTGTTTCAACTTTGCAAACAGCTCCTACTGAATCAATCAAGACCAGACTGAATCTAATGTACAGAGTGCTATTGACTATACATTTTAAATTACCACTCTTCAAAGTAGTATGGCTGAGACCAGAGTGAAGAAATCTGGCTTTTATTCTTAACTCTGTCACTGACTCACCATGCGACCAGAGACAAGTGACCTCTGCACCACATTTCCCCATCTGTAAAATGAAGATAACATCCCACCTTTGTAAAACATTGTGATCTATGGATGAAAAATACTAAACAATTATTCCTGCTTAGCATGGTTCTCATGACTCAGACAGCTGCGTAGCTGACAAATACTGCACACACCACCTACTCCGCAAGTGACCTTCATTCTTATGCTATCAGTCCAAATGGAGGGGGGGCATGCTCCATTATGTCCCTTTCCTGGATGACTTATGGAGGCTCCCATGGAAGACAAGATGAAACATTCTGTACCACTCCACAGCCACGTATAGCACTGGAGGAAGCTCCAGAAGTGACTGTGACTTAATTCTTACCAGTTGGGCATCTATCCATAGAATTTCCCCAATATCAGCAGTGATTAACTGCCAAAGGTACTGGTCTGTTTTCACTCTGCTTCAGCTTTGCAAACCTAAGGCATCTATATAGAGTCAATGCAGTGGTCTCTCTGGAGAGATGGAAAGAGTGCACTGCACAGAGTTTATACTCAGTTATCACTCAGAAGACTGATTTTTGAAAAAATAAGTTTCTAGCAAAAATAAAGTTTAGACTGTAGACAACTGGTGGCACTTGCTTGGGAAAGCGCTGTACTCAACACAAGAAATAGTGAGTGAATTTTTCAAGTCCTAATCTCTACTACCTACTCCTTGCAGAAGCGCTCCAACTTCCATCACAAAGTTTTGAAAACTGAGGACTGGTTCTCACCAAGGAGAAAGAAAAAGACTCCAACTAGCTGACTCAGGTTATGTCTATACTGCACAGCATATATCAACATAGCACCCAAGTGTAGGTGAAGTTTATGCCAACAGGAGGAGTTCAGTGTTATAGGGCAAGTACCTCTGCAGCTTTGGAGACAGAAGCTCTCTTCTATTGGCATAGTTGTGGCTCAGTGAGGGTTTTGACAGCACAAATATCACAAGCTGGTGTGTTTTTTTCACACCCCTTATCAATAAAGCTATGAAACCACTTTTCCCTAAAATGGGAATGGTTTTCTTAACAAGGCTTAACTATGAACTGAAAAACACAAATGTTTGATTTTAAAAAATAATCTCCCAAACCAATTTCTGCTTCTGTGAACCTGTATTCCGTTACCTACCATGGAACTTCAAGGCACACTGAAACATACCAAAGCCTCAATATATTCAGACACTTTGAAGAACAGTGGCCTGAAATAAAACAAAGGTGCACAAGAGAACTCATTGGTAGTTAATGAAACAATATTTGATACAAGTTATGTTCTGTCAATATTAGTGATAAAGTAATGATGCTACT
Source organism: Apalone spinifera (assembly GCA_030068395.1). Lineage (NCBI taxonomy): Eukaryota > Metazoa > Chordata > Testudines > Trionychidae > Apalone > Apalone spinifera. Next base: position 11,894,734 of record JANRFK010006689.1, read on the forward strand.
ATAACTTAATAGGAATAATTATGGAGTGTCATTGCATGTAGCTAATCATTGCTTTTCTTAGTGTAAATATCTTAACTAGTTTACACATGAAAACCACAAAGTACTAGTGCAAAACAAGTAGTAAACTAAAATCTGCCACCTAGAAGATCCAGAGATAGGCTTTTTCTGATTGGTCTGTGGATTTCCATTCTGAAGCAAATTATTGAAAAATTAAACCAAGCACTGACTTGTCTAATATGGATGTCTCTGCAGATTTAATCATGGGATGTACTACAACAGGGGTGGGCAATAAGTGGCCCACAGACCTCTTATTGCCCACCTCTGTGCTCCAAGGGCTGTACAACTAATAACCTATCCTATTACCAGCCAGATTTCAAGAGACATGTTAGTGGAACACTGAACTATCACATTTTGCAGTTGTTCTTAATTAATGAAACAGACCTCCACAGAGACTTAGCACACAAGACTGTTAGGTACATTTAATTTGCATTAGGACCTTTACAACAGCAAATATTAAAATTCAGGTCTGCAGCCATATTTCTAATGGTTCCAATGAGATAGAATCATAGAACTGGAAGAGACATCAAGAGGTCATCAAGTCCAGTCCCCTGAAATCATGGCAGAACCAAGAACCATCTAGACCATTGGTGACAAGTGTTTGTCTAAACTGCTCTTAAAAATCTCCAGTGATAAAGATTCCACAACTTCCCTAGGTAATTTATTCCAGTGGTTACCACCCTGATAAGAAGTTTTTCCTTTACGTCCAACCTAAACTTCCTTGCTGCAATTTAAACCCTCCTCTTTGTAACCACCTTTTAGGTACTTGAAAACTGTAATGCCCCTTCTCTGTCTTCTCTTTTCCAGACTAAGCAAACCCACGTCTTTCAATCTTCCCTCGTGGGTCATGTTTTCTAGACCTTTAATCACTTTTGTTGCTCTTCTCAGGACTTTAACCAATTTGTCAATATCTTCTCTGAAATGTGGTGCTCAGAATTGGACTCAGTACTCCAGCTGAAGCCTCATCAGTGTGGAGTACAGTGAAAGAATTACTTCTAGTGTCTGTCTTTACTGATATTTAACATCCCTAGTGTAACTGAATAGTTGATTAACCACATGAATTCTTAATGGTTACTCGACTAATCTGTAGCCCACAGGGATGCAGCCAGAGTGCTTGGCCCCACCCCAGAGGAACCCCCTGCCATTTAAAAAAAAACAGCTCCCCTCACAGACCAGTTGCCATTGCCTCTCGCTGCTGCTTCTGATACAGAGGCAGCAGTGCAGAGTGGCAGCAGCTCCTGTCCAGGGGGGTAGATTTGAGCTCCCAGACCTGGCACAAGCTGGAACTGAGCCAGGTTGCCTGCCTGGCTCCTAATACACTTTACATGCAGAGCCACAGCAGGGATAGGTCCGCCTGCCAAAAAACGGCAGGGGGAGGGAGACGGAAATGCATGTAGTCCATAACATTAACCTATAAACTTTTGCTTATCGGTTAATCGACTACAGTATCACATCCCTAGCTTACACCATTCCTGCTGATGCATCCCAGTAAGTTATCTCCTTCTTTTGGCAATAGTGCTAC
>JANRFK010006689.1:11896412-11909522 GCA_030068395.1 Apalone spinifera
AAGAGGAGACAAGGCAAAGATTTCACATGCTCCACCACCCACAGACCAATCAGGGCCTGTGGGTGAGGAAGCAGGGAGGAGTCCTAGCCCCATCCCTTCTGGGGCAGACCGGGACTACTTCAAACATTTCTGAAGTGGCCCCCAGTCAAAAATTTTTGCCGCCCATCCCTATTGTTGACTCATTTGTATGTGTGCAATTGATTGTTACCTCTTAAGCAGAATACTTTGCATTTGTCCTTCTTGAATTTCATCCTATTTACCTCAAACCAGTTCTCCAATTTGTCCAGATTATTGGAATTTTCATCCTATCCTCCCAAAGCACTTGCATCCCCTTCCAGATGGGTATTATCCATAAACTTCGTAGGTGTAGTCCCTATGCCATTATCTGCATTATTAAATGAACAGAGCAGAACTGGTCCCAGAACTGATCCCTTTGGAACTCCACTTGTTGGGCTCTTCCAGCATGTCTGTGAACTAGATCTGTAACTAAAAGTAGTCTCCAAATCTATGGATCGGGAATCTTCTGCAAGCACTACATTAACATAGGGAAAAATTGAAAATTATATTGTTTCAGGACTCTTCAATATTATAATCCCTTTTATATACGTTGAGACAAAATTGTCTAAAAATAACCACAAAAGCTAAGACAACACAATATCACACCTAGATAATTTGGCTACAGATACACCACTAATATAGAGTATACCAGTTTGGAGTAATGGAGTTTTAGTTCAGACCTGCTTCTAAGCATTTCAAATCACTATGTCCCTAAACCGTATTCAGAGCATGTCTAGGGCAACATGGTGGTTAAAATATAAATGGCTGTGCCTCTACAGTAGCTCTACCACCTGTTCAGCTGCAGTCATGATAAAAATGGTAGAAAACATGTTAAATGGTTAAAATTTATAAGTTCTAGAAGTGTTAATGCTGAAGTTGTCTCGTAACCGGGTCTGCTTGCATAGTTTCACTATGCTCCTGCAAACCTTCAAAACCACTTTGTGCAGTATCTCCTATATTCCTAATTACTGTACTTTGTTTTGACCTACAAACTTCTGTAATGTTTAAGCATACCAAGATGTGTTTTACAAGGAGAAATGCCTGCAAACTTAAGACTTTCTTCTTTCCATGGAGCTCCCCTGATAATGCATTAGTACTGCAACCATTAGAGGAGAGCTATGTGCAGACATCCTGAACAGGTCTACATTAGCCAGGATGGCCAGTGCAGGCACATTACCATTAAAATAGTTCATATCAACCTTCAGGAAGTCATCGAGTCCAGGCCCCTGCCCAAAGCAGGACCAATCCAACTAAATCAACCCAGCCAGGGCTTTGTCAAGCCAGGACTTTAAACACCTCTAGGCAGGAGATTCCACCACCGCCCTAGGTAACCCATTCCAGTACTTCCTCACCCTCCTCGGGAAATAGTTTTTCCTAATATCCAACCTAGACCTCCCCCTCACTGCAACTTGAGACCACTGCTCCTTGTTCTGCCATCTGAAACCACTGAGAACACCCTTACTTTATTTTCTCTGGAACCTCCCTTCAGGAAGTTGAAGGCTGCTATCAAATCCCCCCTTACTCTTCTCTTCTGCAGACTAAACAAGACCAAATCCCTCAGCCTCTCCTCATAGATCATGTGCTCCAGACCCCTAATCATTTTGCTTGCCCTCCGCTGGACCCTCTCCAGTGCATCCACATCCTTTCTGGGGTGGGGGGAGGACAGGGGCAGAACTGGACGCAATAATCCAGAAGTGGCCTCACCAATGCCGAATAAAGGGGAATAATCACTTCTCTAGCTCTCCTGGCAATGCTCCTCCTAATGTACCCCAATATGCCATTAGCCTTCTTGGCTACAAGGGCACACTGTTGACTTATATCCAGCTTCTCTTCTACTGTAATCCCCAGGTCCTTTTCTGCTGAACAGCTGCTTAATCAGTCAGTCCCCAGCCTGTAACAGTGCTTGGGATTCTTCTGTCCCAAATGCAAGACTCTGCACTTGTCCTTGTTGAACCTCATCCAATTTTTTTTGGCCCAATCCTCCAATTTGTCTAGGTCACTCTGGACCTCATCCCTGCCCTCCAGTGTATCTGCCTCTCCACCTAGCTCAGTGTCATGTGTAAACTTGATGAGGGTGCAATCCATCCCTTCCATCCAGGTCATTAATAAAGGTGTTAAACAAAAATGGCCCTAGAACTGATCCTTGGGGCACTCTGCTTGAAACCAACCTCCAGCCTGACATTGAGCCATTGATCACTACCGATTGAGCCCAACAATCTAGCCAGCTTTCCAGCCACCTTACAATCCATTTATCCAATCAATACTCCCTTAAGTTGCTGGCAAGAATATTGTGAGACCCTATCAAAAGCTTTGCTAAAGTCAAGGTACATCACATCCACTGACTTCCCAATGTCCACAGAGCCAGTTACCTCATCATAGAAGCTAATCAGGTTGGTCAGGCATGACTTGCCCTTGGTGAATCCATGTTGACTATCCCTGATCACTTTCCCCTCTTCCAAGTGCTTCAAAATGGATTCTTTGAGGATCCTGCCATGATTTTTCTGGGGACTGAGGTGAGGCTGACCTGTCTATAGCTCCCTGGATTGTCCTTCTTCCCTTTTTTGAAGATGAGCACTACATTTACCTTTTTTCAGTCATCTGGGACCTCTCCCAATCTCCACGAATTTTCAAAGATAATGGCCAAAGGCTCTGCAATGACATTGGCCAACTCCCGCAGTACCCTCGGATGCATTACATCCGGACCCATGGTTTTTTGTATCTCTAGCTTTTCTAAATAGTTCTTAACCTGTTCTTTCCCCACTGAGGGCTGCCCACTTCCTTCCCATACTCTGTTGCCTAGTGCAGTAGCCTGGAGGTTGACATTGTCTATGAATACAGAGGCAAAAAAAGAACTGAGTACTTCAGCTTTTCCCACATCATCTGTCACTAGGTTACCTCCCTCTTCCAGTAAGGGTTTCAAACCCTCCCTGATCATCCTCTTATTGCTAACATGCTAGTAGAAACCTTTCTTGTTACCCTTCATATGCCTTGCAAGCTGCAATTCCAACTGCACTTTCACCTTCCTGATTCCTCCCCTGCATTCTCAAGTAATATATGTATAGTCCTCCCTAGTCATCTGTCCAAGTTTCCACTTCTTGTAAGCGTCCTTTTTGTGTTTAAGCTCACCAAGGATTTCACTGCTAAGCCAAGCTGGTTGCCTACCACATTTGCTTTTCTTACTGTGTATAGGATAGTTTGTTCCTGTGCCTTCAATAAGGCTTCTCTAAAATACTGCCAGGTCTCTTGGACTCCTTTCCCCGTCATGTTAGCATCCCAAGGGATCCTGTCCATCAGTTCTCTGAGGGAGCCAAAGTCTGCTATTCTGAAGACCAGTGCGCGTATTTTGCTTCTCTTTCTTCCTTTGGTCAGGATCCTGAAATCAACCCTCTGATGATCACTGCTTCCCAGGTTGCCACCCATAGCTACTTTCCCTACTAATTCCTCCCTGTTTGTGAGCAACTGGTCAAGCTGCATATGGCCTCTGGTTGGCTCCCTCAGCACATGTACTAGGAAGTTATCCCCAGCATTCTCCAAAATCTTCCTGGATTGTCTGTGTTCTGCTGTTTTGGTCTCCCAGCAGATGTCAGGATGAGTAAAGTCCTCCACGAGAACCAGGGTCTGTGATCTGGAAGCTTCTCTTAGTGGTCTGAAGAAAGCCTCGTCTACCTCATCCACCTGATCTGAACAACATCACCCCTGTTGTTCCTGCCTCAGTCTAAGCTTAACCCAAAGACTCTCGACAGGCTTTTCTCCCTCTATATACTGGAGTTCTGAGCACTCATACTGCTCTCTTACATACAGTACAACTCCTCCTCCTTTTCTCCCTTGCCTGTCCTTCCTGAACAGTTTATACCCTTCCATGACAGTGCTCCATTCATGTGAGTCATCCCACCAAAGTCACTGTTATTCCAATCACCTCATAGCTCTTTTGACTATGCCAGGGCTTCTAATTCTTCCTGTTTGTTTCCTAGGCTTCTTGCATTCATGTATAGACACGTTAGATAACTAGCTGATTGCCCTACCTTCTCCATAAGAATCAGGGGTCCTCCTCTGTTGCTCCTTCTCCTTGTATTTCTTCCCAATATCCCGCAGACTTTCACTAACTCATGCTGTGATGCTGGGCAACTTGCTTTCCCTATGTGTAACATAGGTTAGTACACATCTAAGGTTTTTCCATCACTGTAGTACTGCAAATCTAACTCAGGGTAAGGAAACTTGCATTTGAAAAGTGCCTTCAGATAACTGGACTGAAGTGCCTTATGTAGGCAAACAGGACTCCTGTTACTGGTTCCAGAAGCCCATATAATGAAGTAATCAGATAAACAACTAAGCAGGATCCTGGGTTGGAGACTGCTCCAGCCCGTGGGGCTCCTGGTCCCAAGGCTGGGGCCATGAGGCTGTCGCCAGCTTCCAACCCACACTGGAACAGCCCTCTGCTGCTCCCGGGCATCGGTTAACTAGTACCCAGTAAGCATCACCCAATTAACCAGTTACCTATTCATATCCCTCCCCCTAAAATGATCTATTTGCTTAGGTGGATGTAACCAGATCCTATAATTTCCAACAAGATAGCAAGGAGAGAGAAGTAGAGGCATAACCAATACTATGATGCTTCATCAGATCCAAAGCTAAGAAACACACTTTTTTCCAGAGCTTGAAAAATATATGTCTGTAGCAAATAGGAATCTCTCAGAAAAATGCCACCAGCTTTTGAATAACCTATGCTTTCACTTTCAAGTAATATATTATAAAAAAAAACAACACAAAAACCACCCTATCTTCCAACCAAATGTACACTTAATGCATGTTCTCCTCTGGAATCAACACATGCACCTTCAGTGCCTTGGCTACTATTTACAACTTTGCCAAGCCCAGAGTGAAAACTGAATGGAAGAATCAATATTTAGATCAACTTCACGTCCTGAGAAAACTATGAACAACTGTAGAGGTGGGCTGAAGAGATTTAATGGTGACAAAGACACAAATCAGAGGGTTGACAATGGATATTTTAGCAACACCAGCCTTGCAATAGCCTGGGATTTTTAATATGGGAACAGAAAAAAAAAAGAGAACATCTAATTAATAAACTGCCAACGAGAACCAAAAAACATGGAGCTATTGAGCAAGAGCTAGGAACTAGTAGCAATTCTCCCTTTTCCCAATAGCCAAAGGTTGGTGGATAAGGAGGGATGTCTGAGATACATTGGGACCTTTAACTTCATCAAGTTCTGTGCGTTTTATATGTCTGATGAGTAGCTGGACAGATATGAGAGTGGCTAGATAAGCAAATGGATGTCTGTGGGAGATATTTTATCTCATGACCCATAAATTGGGTAGGTTCATGGAAGACACATAAAATCAGGAAACTGTCCTCAAAGTTAGAAAAGTAAAGAAGAGAAAAAGATTGATTTAGGAGAGAAGTAGGAGAAATAGAGAAGGTAGCAAAGAACAAAAAGTAGGGAAAGAAAACATAAAGAGCATGCAAAATGGGAAAACAGAAAGGTTTCGGACACTGACAACAAAGAATTAAAAGATAAGCCATAGTCTATTAGAACCAAAAAAAACCAAACAAAACCAAAACCAAAAATAGAGGGCATCCAGGAAGGTTTAAAAAGGTACAACAAAACCAAGGCAGACATAGTGAGTTTTATTATAAGAAAACAGAAAGCTAAGAAGTTACAATTAACAAGACACAAATTGTTTCATACCTTTATATTGCAGGAACCATGGCTTACAAACACATGGACATAGCAGGATAGCAAAGGTGTTTTTTTAAAACTTGACTATTAGGTTTAATTCTTGGCTACACTGAAGATCTGCACAACTGGAGCATTGGTTCTCAACCAGGGGTATACGTAAGTCTTCCAGGGGTACACCATATCATCTAGGTATTTGCCTAGTTTTATAAGTCAATAAAAACTAAAATTTCATACACAAAATGACTTGTTTACACTGCTTTTTACAGTGACATTTAAGTACACTATTTATATTCCAGTCCCTTTATTTTATACTTATATGGTAAAAATGAGAAAGTAAGCAAGCAGTTTTCAAGTAAGGTGAAACCTGGGATATGCAAGATAAACCAGACCCCTGAAATGGGTACAGTAGTCTGGAAAAGCTGAAACTCTCAGCAGCCATTTTTGCCATTATATGACATGGCTGAGGAAGATCAATTGCTATGTCATTTGGTCCCTGTCTAAAACTCCAGAAAAGTTATTTCTGAATACAAGCTTGTCTTTTCAAAGTGTAAGTTAACTAAAAATCGTATGCATTAAAAGATTAAAAGCCAATCCCATTTTGATGCATGTCTTCAGAAAGAAGAAATATTAACAGTGACCTGTATCCAAGTGCAATGCTACATTACAGAAAATCCAGATGCATTACTGGTAGCAGATGCCATCCCATTGTGACTATTACAACCAGCTGTATTATCTATTTGCCATTCTTTTACCAGAGTAAATCTCTAGGAAATCCAGATATATTCACAGACCTGTTCACAATGAAAAAAATAGGGAATCAGAAGAGGTGATGATACTAAACAATCCTTATTTACTTAGGATCAGTTGTACTGTTAACTATAGCTGCATCCGTTGAGCCACTAAGACTGAAAACCAAGAACAATTAGCTGAGTCAGGGATACAAATTCCATTTTGTGTTTTATGAAATGAGCTAATTTGCAAGGAACAAACAAACCCCCCCCCCCCCCCCCAGAAAAACGAAGTGTGTGTAGGAAGGAGAATTATTAGAGTTACCACTTAAAAAGAAAGAATAGCTTGCTTGATTTTTTTTAAATGAGCTTTAGCTGAAATCCTAAGAGTGTTCTATAGATATCCAACAGAACTACAGTGAAGCCATCAGTACTGTCATCGTTTAGCAAGCAGATTAACATCCAGTAAATGTCCAATCTCTCTGCTGATTTTAATTTGCAGCCCTCATTAACCACTAAAATTCTCCTTAGACCTCTTCTGTGATTTGACCTCAGACAGCATTCATTTAGACATTTAAACATTCAGACAAAAGTATGCAGATCATAGAATGCCAACCCATACATTTTCAACTATAAAGCCCACAGCCTGAAAAAATGTAAGCAAATCTGTATTCTTTCATTCTACTTGATTACCTGTCTCCATGATGTCTCTCTAGGTTGGTTACCTTAGATATTCCTTCAAAAGTAAAGGGCACATTACTCACAGCACCAGAGACTGATGTTTTGGTGTTTGATTTAGAGGGTCTGGTATAGACTCATAAATCGAACACTGAGAGCAGCTCTGGCTAGCACCAGTAGTCAACATAAGGGTTTGCTTCAGTCAGCCTCCTGCAGTGGGGACAGTACTAAACTCGGCCTAAGTAAGTTGACTCCAGCTATGTATTCTACATAGCTGGAGTTGTGTACCTAAGCTGACCTTCCAGATCTAGCATAGCCCTTGCCTAACAAACTAAAAAGTTTTCAGTGCTTGGAAAAGAATGAAACTGCCTGATAGTATCATGTCAGGGTACAGTGAGGAGCTTAATATTGTTTCACAAGAACTCAAGTCTCCTTGCCAAAGAAAGAGTACAGCAGGTCTCCGACTTACGAACGAGTTACGTTCCAAGCACTTGGTCGTAACTCGATGTGTTCGTAAGTCGGACCTCATTCATTTCAATGGGACCGCGCTGTTCTTAAGCACTGATCGCCATTCGTAAGTCGGGGCCGCACTTAATGGGAGGCTGGTCGTAAGTGCGGCTGGTTGTACATTGATACTTTTTTAAGTCGGGAACCGACTCTAGTAGCTATCCTCAACTCTGAAGGCTAATAGCATATTTTTAAAAGTACTCTTTTTGGCAGTCTCTTAAACATTAAGCACAGATAAGAACTCAAGGGTGGATTTAGATGTTTTTGCAACTATACTAAGAAAACATTTTTGAAGCTTCATAACTGCAAGTTTATCTAGTATTAAACCATTTGTTATATCAAAAAGCAAGCCCATTACAGAACTCTAGAGCTCCGTACAAATACAAAATTGGCAACTGCATCTGCAAAAATGATCCACAGGTATCCACATACACATTTGCAGATAGCCATTGATATAAAGTGGATTTCTGCAGATTTTCAGGGCTCGATAGAACTCTTTCCTATATTCCATTTTTAACAGCACTTTCTCCTAAAATACTCAATTTTCCAAATTTAGGAGTAAAACTGCAAGCAAGAGCTCCAGAAACACTGGATGTAGCTCTGGTTGCAGAAGTTTGCAAAGCTTAGGATGGCTAAAATCTGAATACTTCTCCCAAGAGAAAACTATTGGTCCGAAATCTCCTCAAGGAAAGCATCAAGGAAACTATGCAAGATGTTTGTACGAATGAGTTCGAACTGCTGGCACGGCAGCAGTACCCCAAGAGTTTCACACACTGTCCAAATGTCTTAAAAGAATTTGATAATTTCTATTACTGCATGTTTGAAAGATTAAAATGCATTATAAACTAAATTACCAAGGTTTTCGTTTTTTAAAAATGTCATTGCTGTTTAGGGGATGCATCAGTGTACATGTTTCAATGGCTCATCAGTTAACCTTCACAGTTACACGCAAGCGGGGGAAAAGAGAAGGGTGGCAGGCAGGAGATGGTATGAGATGAGAAGCCAGCTTGCTCACAAGGAGCAGCCTGTCCCCACCCACATGTAAACATGTACCTGCTGAAAATGTCAGCGGTTACACATTTCCCCAAAATAACGAATTTTAACATTGCTATTACAGTTGGAGTAACTATTTGAGTTTCACAAAACTGCAGAACTTAATTCTGCAAATGCTTAAGGAGATAACTTTATTCACATGAACTCACTTAAAGTTCAGCATGTGCACAAGTATTTGCAGCATCCGAGACAAAAAGTATACTTTCATTAAAAATGTAGAGGCCTAAAGTTTGTCACTTCAAAACAAAACCACAGTGTTAATAAAAGTAATTTATATTTACAATACAAAAGTTACCACACACACACACACACACACACACACACACACACACACACAGGAAGAAGCCTAAAATTAGGGTCCTAAATACATATTTAAGGCACTTAAGGGTAGGATATTCTAAAGTATCTATGTGATTCAGGAGTATAAATCCCATTGACTTCAAACCCTGATGGATAAGTATTAGCTTGGTTGAAATATATTAGCATTCCTGATTTATAAAAAGTTCAATTTATCTGGAGATGGGTTGCAATTAAGTATTAATTATTTGACTTTGTATTTCTACATCAAAGATCTTAATAATGCCTGGGCTTCTCTTTTGCAAGTACAGGTGAACATTTTAAATGCAAAGCTTCTTGAAAGACAAAATGCCGTATAAAATCTGAAATGCCACTAATGATTAGTAAATTAAAGAAACATACAATAATTTAGTTTAATAAATCCAGTTTAGCAATTTAAGATAAAATGGGAATATAAAAAGCTAACACCACAAATTAAAAAAAGATTTTAAAATGTGTAAATGTTTTACAAATAAAAAAATGGTTACAAATTTTAAATGTTTATTTTTTTTAAATTATGATTTTATCCACTTTGTCTTCCAATAAAAAGTCAAGTACTATATCTCACGGGAGGCCAGCAATTCTCATAGCAGAACACATTACATGATCAGCTGCTCTGTGTTGTAGAAATTTATGTGGTTATAAATATTTCTGTAATATTAATCCAAAGAAACAGGTTTGCAGACAAAATTAGCTTCTCAACAGGTTGCCATTTTTTTGCCCCTACAAAAGAAATGTAACATAACCGGAACAGACTTGCTGTTTGTACAGGCATATTATGGCACTAATATGTATAAAGTAGGGGTGTGAATGTTTAATGGTTAACCGGTGGGGGATGGAGTAGCTCCGTGCCTGTTGGAGGCTGATTCAGCTCTGCAGGGGGCCCGCCACAGACAGGGGTGCTCTGGCGTCTGTCCGGAGCAGGTTTTTTCCATGGCGGGCCCAGGCACCCCACACACAGGGGGTGCTCCAGCTTGGTCGATGTAAGCCCTGCCCCTCCCCTTTAAACATATTGTTTAACTGGTTAATGAATTAACCAGTTAACCAATTAAATTGGATTTTATATGTCTAGTATAAAAAGAATATGTCTAAATATAAATATTTATCCTTACAGTTTTGAAATCGCCTAAAAAACTTTTATTCCTGTCTTAGAAATATGCTGCCTGCACGCTATTCTGTAATTAAACCATTCATGTACAACATAAGTTCATATACAAGTACCTAAAAGGATGTTACAAGGAGGAGGAGGGAGAAAAATAATTCTCCTTGGCCTCTGAGGACAGGACAAGAAGCAATGGGGCTTAAATTGCAGCAAGGGAGGTTTAGGTTGGGCATTAGGAAAAACTTCCTGTCAGGGTGGTTAAATTGCCTAAGCAAGTTGTGGAATCTCCATCACTGGAGATATTTAAGAACAGGTTAGATAGGCATCTGTTAGGGATGATCTAGATGGTGCTTGGTCCTGCTGCGAAGGCAGGATTTGATGGCCTCTTGAATTCCCTTCTAGTTCTAGCATTCTATAATTCTATGCTAAGGATGAAAGATGCTTTCTTATTTACAGAGGTCTAGCCAAGGTTAGCTGTATGAATTTAAAGGATTTTTTCCCCACAAACTCTTAGGCTAACTACATAAGCTCCCCTAGTTCTAAATGTGGAAGACATTTCCTATATTTATACGACCACAAAGTTTTCATTTTTATATGGAACTAGTAGATTTACCCAGCATTGCTCAGGTCCATAATTTGGAAATTCTATCAACTGTATGTTGTCTTTTCATGCCTATAAACTCCTATTCACTAGGCCTTTTTTGTTATAACAGATAGTCCATTTGGTTTCCAATATGGTTTGAAAACTAGAAGAAAATGTTAAGCATTGATTTAGCTGTGCCAAAACAAAGCAATACTCCAAATTTCTCCATTTTATCTCTTTTCTATAATGTTTATTGAGAAGCTATCCTATTCCAGATTCATCCTATTTTTCTGTCTCATCTTGGTTCAGTCTCTTTCAACATTCACTCAGTTATACCAATGTTGAGGACTGTATTAGCTTTGGTGATTCTGTCTCTTTTCCGTTTGCTTCTCATAAAACCAATCCCATTCCAGGCACACAGTTTTTTGGGAAAACCAAACTCTTATGTTGCTTTAAGTTATAGGAAGCTGTATACCAAACGTGGTGGTGCTAGCTCTTATCGTTTAGAAGCTCTTGATCAAACAGACAAACTCTCTCAAAGATACAGCAGATTACTCAACTCTAACTGTCGTATGAATTCTCACATTCCCTAACCCTAACACTCAGGCAACAAAAGCAGATTCTCCCAACAGCCTTCATGTCCAAATTGATACCTTTAAAATCTAGCTAACTTATTACTAAATTAGAAATCTCCTCATGAAGGATGTACTCTCACAGGAAAAAATGAACATCTTTTCCACAAGTGAAAAACAAAAAAGCAATACCACTTAACCCACCAGATCATTTAAAAGAAGTCAGCGATACAGTACTAGCTTAAAAATGCAAGTGAAATAGCTTCTGCTAGTGTATGTAACATAATCATCTTTATAAAACTAAACAATTACAAGCTATTTCATGCTATAGCTTTATTTTCTTTTTTAACTGACTTCACAAATACACCAGACCTAGTTTCTTGTAGGACAGTTCTAAAGTTGGTAGCCAGAGAAACCCAAATCACTAGCTACAACTGTGCAAAAAAAGAAAAGGAAAAGGAAAAAAAAGAAACCACTCCTCACAACAATGTTACAATAATAAATGTTTAACACCCCCTCCCCAGGCATTGCACAACTACATAATTACAAAGTCAATATAAACTATCTAATGATTTTACATTATATGGTCTCTCCTGAGAAGCTTCCTATCCAACATCTGAACCACTGCTTCTTTATGCTGCCAATATCAAGATTTGCACACAAATTATCCCTGGCTGGGACTGGGTTCTCAAACACAGCATCTCAAGCAGGTGAAAAGGGCTGGGAAAAAAACTTGAGAAACAAGAAACATACTGAAACCATGTTAGTAACTTAAGTGAAAATGATTTTTTTTAAACCAGAAGCGATCTGTAAAATGTCATTAGAGATTACAATGATTGATTTTAAAAAGCAGTCTCACCCTTGCTTGATCTTTTTTCCAATAACGTACTCTATGAACCCAGAACCTACACCAATGTAATTCAGTGTATGCACATCAGGGTTACACAGCTCAATCCAGTGCACACAAAAGTCTAACCTCCACATTAAGACCACGTGAATAAACAAGGCCGTCAGTCAATGCCATGACAAATCAAGGTGCATCAGACCATCTTTCACAAATCAATGCTTGCACATTAGAGCATCTCCTCTGTTCAGTGCACACCAGCATCATTCTTCTGATTCAGGGCGCATACACCACTATCAACAAAGCATGTGCCGGTTGCCATTCCCAGAACAATAAGACTCAGGTCATTCTCTGGGAAAAAAATGCTCATTCCTCAAACCCTCAGTGCACAGGCTACCTCCCCTACACTCTTCCTTAGAACATTTCTTCGTCCTGAGCCAAAACCTCAGACTGATCCAAAAACGTGCACATATCACAGCTGGGCTTAACCATTTCATTCGTGCAATGCAGGTACAAAGATAGTCACAGCTCCGTGGGCTGCGCCCAACCAAGACAGCTCCAGACAAGCTGAACCATGCAGACTGCACTGTTCTGGGGGCAGCAAGGCGATGTGCCTTATGGAGGGGCCTATAGACAGGAGAAAACATTGCCCACGCCCCTTTGACAGCCCACGAGCAGGAATCCCCAGGGGGCGGAAGTGTCACCTCCCCACCTAACAACTCCAGGCCCAGCAGCAGCGCAGGGGATGGAGGCGCCACTGGGGCGGGTGCACACAGCGGGCCCGCAGGTGACAGGGGGAGAGGCTGCACCTGATCTGCCCCACACCAGGGAAGGAGGAAAGCGAGAGACCAGGGCACAGAGAGCAGCTGGTGGGGGAGAGGGGGGTATGGAAATGAACCCCCCCTCCCAGAGGCAGCAAGAGGTTTTATATAACCCAGCCCCCACCTGCCC
>JANRFK010006689.1:11909622-11925807 GCA_030068395.1 Apalone spinifera
CGGTGCTGGAGGAAGGAGGGCACAAGAGACATCACAGGCAGGCAGGAGAAAAGGTGAGGGAATAACAGAAAGCAGGAGCTGCAGGGAGAGAGACCTCTTTTGTACCTCTCTAGCACCCCCAGGAGCCCGGCCTGAACACCAGCTTGTCAGGGAGCTTTCTTTTTTTTTCCTGCTGCTTCTGTGAACCCACTTGAGGAGAACAGGCAGTCAACTGAAGTAGTAGAAGCCGGTTAAGCCCTTAAGACGCTGATATCTTCCCTCGCTCAGGCCCTGCTACCAGCCTGCTTATTTGTCCCCTTCAACTGAGTGTTGAGAGCCACTCTAGCTGGCACAGAACAGCAGCCATGAGTGAAAGAAGAAAACGCCCCTCTGGGGCAACCTTCAGAAAAAGAAAATTCAAAGGACGCAAGGGAAGCTTTTCCGTCTAAGCAGGAAGGAGCTCTCCTGGATACACAGGATACAAATGTTCACAGTGAGCCTTCTGGCCCCAGTGAGGATGTAAATGGTAAGGAGGTGCCTGATCTTCCAGTTATTCAGAATGCAGCTGACCTGGCAGCTACTGCAGCATCCATATCTCCATCTCAAATGGATGTAACCATGCACGTTCCTGAAGAAAAGTGTAGATCAGAGAAGAGTGTAGTGGAGGCACAAGAAACAGCTGCTTCAGAGTTTAGTTCCTTAAGTCTAGGTGATCTAGGACTGTGGACCCACTTGAGCAGTAGCCTAAGAGACTTCCTTGTACTGCATGGGCCAGAGCAAGTGAAAAACGTCATGTTCCCCAAAGTCAATGAAAATAGAAGTTTCGATCCAACACATTACTGGTGTGAAATCCCCAATGGTGACAAAGTGGAGAGGCCATGGCTTATGTATTCAAAAACCCAGAATGCTGCAAACTGGTTTTGTTGCAAACTCTTCCAGTCTAATGTTCCAGCCACACTGGGTTCTACAGGAACAAAGGACTGGAAAAATCTGGCTAGAAATCTGGCATGCCATGAGATGGCAGCAAATCGCCAGAGAGCATTCCATAGGTGGAAAGAGCTTGAGATGAGACACAGGTGAAAGGCCACCATAGATGATCAGCATCAAGAGAAGATGGCATCAGTGTCTCTTTACTGGCAAAATGTTCTGAAATGGCTCATTGCCATTGTGAGAATGCTTGCTACCCAAAACCTAGCACTGCGTGGCACTTCAGGTCAGCTGTATGTGCCAAACAATGGAAACTTCCTTAAAATTGTGGAGCTGATGGCTGAGTTTGATGTTGTACTCCAGGAGCATCTAAGAAGAGTCACCACTCAAGAAATGTACACACACCACTACCTTGGAAAAACAATTCAAAATGAGATCATACAGTTACTGGCAACAAAAGTCAAACAGAAGATTGTGGCAGATCTGAAGTCAGCAAGATATTACTCTGTTATTCTGGACTGCACACCTGACATCAGCCATACGGAACAAATGGCTTTAATGGTGCATTTTGTAACAACAACAGAACCTAGTGAAAACGTCCCTGCAATGGTGACTCAGAGAGCATTTTCTAAAATGTATTGACATTGATGATACTACAGGAGCTGGTTTGACAAATGTGCTTCTTAAAAAGCTGGAAGATACGGGAATTGTGATAGCTGACGTGAGAGGTCAGGGCTACGATAATGGTGTCAACATGAGAGGAAAGAACAGAGGAGTGCAGACAGGGACCCGAGAGTTAAACCCTCAAGCTTTTTTGGTCCCATGCAGTTCTCATTCATTGAACTTGGTGGTCGGTGACGCAGCATCAGCTTCTAGTGAGGCTGCTGAATTTTTTAATGTCATTCAGAGCATCTATGTATTTTTCTCTGCATCAACTCATTGATGGCAAATTTTGAAGCAACATCTGGGAACATCCTCTGTGACACTGAAACCACTGAGTGCCATCATCTAACTTCCCAAACACCAAATTGGGAAGATAGATGATGCCATAGTTCCCATTCTGGAGGATAATGCTATGACAGGAATTGTTCGCGGGAGAACAGTGGCAGAGGGAAATGGAATCACCAGAAACATACATAACGTCACATTTCTGTGTGGCTTAGTGTTGTGGCATGACATACTGTTTGAAATCAATGTTATAAGCAAGAGATTCCAAGGTGTTGAACTTGATATCTCTGGAGCAATGGAATAACTGGACAAAGCAAAGTCAGACCTACAGTCTTACCCGTCAGATGAGGGATTTCAAAACGTTCTGAAGAGTGCACAGAAGTTAGCAGAGGAACTTCACACTGCAACTATTTTCCCACCCATTCAAGAGTACAAGAGTCACCGAAGAAGATGACATTTTGATTACGAGGCACGGGATAATCCCATTAGAGACCCCAAACAACAAATCAAAGTTGAATTCTTTAACCAGGTGCTCGATTGTGCAATAGTCAGTTGAATAGCATTTCATTCAGCTCAAGGAACACAGCGTTATATTTGGGATGTTGTATGATATTCCAAAACTCCTCACTAAACCTAAAGAAGACTTACACCAGCAATGCAGGGCACTAGAGACGGGAGCGGCCTGTGACTATAGGCCGACTCGGCTGTCGCTTAGGGCGCCACCTTCAACGGGGTGCCCAATGATGACGTCACAGGGCGTCCGAGGTGCCTGATGATGACGTCACTCCATTGACGGCCATGCAGGCGGGGGCACCGATCGCACGTTCCGCCTGGGGCGCCAGCTGCCGCAGCCCTCCTCAGGCCACTCTTGACTAGAGACAGTGTTGACACATGATGACATGCGCGATATTGATATGAGTGATGTAGGTGATGAACTGAAAGCCCTTTCAAGATAAATTTCAGCAGGATCAACTTCAAGGCTGTTCTGGAATGTATGTGCACAAACAAGATGACCACCCTCTTTCCAAATGCTTTTGTTGTTCTGCACATATTTAACACTTCCTGTAACCATTGCCAGTGGACAACACAGCTTCTCCAAGCTGAAGTTATTAAAAACACATCTATGCTCCACAATGACACAGGAGAGGCTGGTCGGCCTTGCAACCATCTCAATAGAGCATGAGCTGGCCCAGACTGTGGATCTTCAGGAAGCAGTTCAAATCTTTGCATCCAAGAAGGCACAAAAGCACCACTTTGATTTTTCAAACAGATAAAAATGCCAGTGTTTACTATGCAGACAAGAAAAGTTAAATTCGCTGTTCAGGGGTTTGAAAGTTGTGTTACTTAAAAATTTTAAGTTGTTCGTTCTCCTTTATTGGGGTAGGTAGCGGAGTAGTCCCATGAGAGGAGTAGAACAGGAAGAAGGCAGAATTGAGACCTTTCAAAGTTTTGGCCCAAGCGAGGGTACATGGGGGCATCATTTGAGCTCCCCGCCTCAGGTGCCAAAATGTTGTGGGCCGGCCCTGGGTTTGGGGATTGCAGTGGGGCCCAGGCTTGGAAGGGGGGTGGGTGCGGTGTTTGGGGGTTGCAGTGGGGCCCAGGCTTGGAAGAGGGGTGGGTGCGGAGTTTGGGGGTTGTAGAGTGGCCCAGGCTTGGAAGGGGGGTGGGTGCAGTGCTCAGATGGTTGGAGTGGAGGCCAGACGTGGGTGAGGGTTGTTGGGAGGTTGCAGTGGAGTCCAGCTTGGAAGGGAGATGGGCTTGAGATTTGGAGGGGAGTGGGGTTAGGTGCTGAGCTCAGAGGGACAGAGTGAGTGCCTGGCTGTGGAGGAGGGCTGGTCATCACTGGGATAACAATTATTGCTAATGACTAATTATCTTTGTACTCTTAAGAAACCTAAAGCGACTGTAGGGTACCCCTGCTGCTACCGTAAAGATGCAAAAATCTTCAGCTCTTGCCATCGTCAGACCTGGGCCACTGACACCACAGAATCCTGTAGCATGGTTAACAGGGGCAGGCACTGAAAACTGAAGCCACAGAATTGCGCAGTACCACTTGCAGTTGTTACAAATGCAGTGCTGTTTGCAGGTATATCCAATTTCATTTTTCTGGGGACCCTCTGCTGCTGCACCTAATCCGGCAATCTGTGGGGCTCCAAAATCAGACACACTGTTGGCACTTGTGCAAGCAGTCCCTCCTGCAGCACGATTAAAAACAGGTCCAATTGCTGTCCTTGTGCGTGCATTTCTGTGTCCCTAGCCCTGGTTACTACTTAGCATTGGCATCTGTCATACACATCCGGCAGCCTGCCATGCTGGAGAAAGAGACTCATGCTGACTGACTGCAGCGCAGCAAAAGCTGCAGTGTAAATGATCCCAGGCTGTCTAAACCAACCGTTGCTCCATTGTCCTCATCTAGGTAATTACAGTGAGAGTTCTCTTAATTAAAGTCATCTGAGCTGGGTGAGCTACGGCAATGCTCGGCAAGCTCTCAGGCACTGTGGCTAACACCAACCCACGCATGGCTTGTCTTCTGGCTCTGAGTAAAAGTGACTCTGGGCTCCGTTGCTCTTCAGCGACATGTGGGTTTCTGTTAGAAACAGCAGTGAAACTTTTGTCTGTTGCCTTCATTGAAGCGTGTGCGAGAGCTTGAACCTGTAGCACAACACACATGCTGCCCTAGTTTCTTTTCATCAAAGGCTTGTTACGCTTAGGTGTCCTAAAGCCCATATGAGATATATGGAAAATAAAGGTTCATCTAGATTAGAGCGATATGGCCTGGTCACAAGACTGGAAGCCAGACATTCTCCTGGGTTTTCTCCTCCCTCTGCTACTGACTCACTGTATAGCACTGGTCAAGTCACCTGATCTTTCTGTATCTGTTTTCCTATCTGAACAATAGATTGTAAAACAGATCTAAAAGAGAACTAGATAAATTCATGGAGGTTAAGTCCATGATGGCTATTAGCCAGTGTGGGTAAGGAATGGTGCCCCTAGCCTCTGTTTGTCAGAGGGTGGAGATGGACGGCAGGAGAGAGATCGCTTGATCATTACCTGTTCGATTCACTGCCTCTGGGACACCTGGCATTGTACCTGTGGGCAGACAGGACACCGCTGGCTGGACCTTTGGTCTGACCCAGTATAGCCGTTCTGTTCTTATTGTACAGATTTTACCTACATTCCAGAGGGCCTATGAAGAAGAATGCTTTTAATGTGCTTTGAAGGCAAGTGCCAAGTATTAGTAAATGTTCTTATTGTTTCCAGTGCTGTAGTTGTTTGTGTTGGTCCCAGGATAATAGACAAGGTGGGTGAGGTAAACAGTGTGTTTAACCAGTTAACCAATTACCAGTTAACCAATTACATGAGGTAAACAGTATGTTTAACCAGTTAACCAATTACATGGGATTTTATATCCCTAGTTTCTAGTGACTAGCATTTTTTTCTGTGGTTCAGTGAGTTTCTCCTCTCACCTTACTCTGGTCTTTAGGGTGGTTTCTTGTATTGCCTTGTATGTTGTGCAGGGCAGGTGAAAGCCGCTAAAGTTTGGTAGGAGGTTCTCTAAGCAATTCTTTTTGTATGTAAATGACCTGCAACCAGATTTGACCTGGTCACAATGTGTACAACATGAATTAGTGACTCACGGCCTTAAAAGAGGGTCACAACAGAGCTCTTCTGAAATCGTTCATTTACAACAGTAATACTCAGAGCTCTGTGACTCAGGACCCAAATTAAGGATCAGCTAATTAGTACTATATCGTTCTATTTAAATAGTATGACGGGAAATACTTAGTGGCTGCGTCTAGACTGGCATGATTTTGCGCAAATACTTTTAACGGAAAAGTTTTTCCGTTAAAAATATTTGCGCAAGAGAGCGTCTAGACTGGCATGTGCCTTTGCGCAAAAGATTTGCTTTTGCACAAAAGCATCCGTGCCAGTGTAGACGCTCTCTTGCGCAAGAAAGCTCCGAGGGCCATTTTAGCCATTGGGCTTTCTTGCGCAAATAATTAACGTGGCTGTCTACACTGGCCCTCTTGCACAAGAATACTTGCGCAAAAGGGCTTATCTCTGAGCGGGAGCGTCGGAGTATTTGCGCAAGAACCACTGATTTTGTACATTACAAAGTCAGTGTTCTTGCTCAAATACTAGCGGCCAGTGTAGACAAGCGGCAAGATTTTGCGCATTGCGCCAAATCATGCCAGTCTAGACGCAGCCAGTTTGTATTTCTTAGCAAAGTCACTGGCCAAGTGTTATTGTATGGACTGCAATTGGTTAAGAACATAGTAAAAGCATCCTGATTGGTTAATAATTAAATCACACAGTGCTGAATACCATGTGCTGCAAAGAGCCCAAGATGCATTAATAGCCACTCGGGGCTTGTGAGCCTCTGTCTAGGTATCACTGATTTAAAGCCTGCAATAAAGTGGGGAGCTCCCCGTGGCCTGGGCCAGCAGAGCTGACTTCTGGGTCTCATCTTGTAGTCTGGGAGGCGTAGGGAAAGGGGGAGTTTCCGGGAACCCTTGCTGTGGCTAGAGAAGACTCTAGGTCTAACAGAAACCAGGCTTTTGACTGCAGAGGAAAGGTGGCTCTGGTGAAGGAGAGGGCACCCCAAGAGCAGTACTCACTGCCTGTCTGAATGAGCTTGCAAGTCACTGAATTCAGTGTGTGCTCCAGAATGACAGCTTAAATGCAAACCCGCAGGAACCTGCATCCTAGAGGGCAGGCTGACGGAGATGACGGCCCCCTGGATTTGCTCTGGCAAGGAAGGGTTGCTGATCACATCGTCCAGATCAGGCCTGTCTCTTGAGAGAATGAAATCGTTTTTCCTAGGGATGTTAACCGATAAGCCTGGGCGCATTGGTTAAGATGCACGGTTACCCGCACTCTCTCCCCGGCTTGCAGCAGGTGGGAGGAGGAGGCGGAAGCCCCTACCCCCCACACAGAACAATGGTGGGCAGCCTGTGGTCCAAGGGCCACATGTGGTCCATCGGGGTTCTATGTGTGGCCCACCAGACAGTTTGTGGTTACCATTGCTCACATGCTGGGCTGCCAGATACCGCTGGTTGCTGTCAGCGTCTGGTTTTTCCTCCTGATATTACTAAAGTGCCATGCACGTGAAGCCAGGGCAGATGAAGTGAGGCGGGTACTGATTGCACCCGGCCGTGCGCTCCCTCGGCATCCAACCTCAATGCTGCTCCGGTTCAACCTGCACCCCCCATGCATTCTAGGGACACAAGCGCTGTGAGGAGAACTGCCCTAGCCCGGGAGCCTGCCTTGGTTACCACAATCTTGTGTCCCACTGATGGAGGACCACTCACTAGCCTAAGTTGCCCATTGCTGCTAGAGAAGATACTGTCCTATAGGGCAATTTGACTTTTCTCCTAGCTGTGGTCCCCTGAACATCTCCTGTGTGCCCCCACGTGCCTTGTAGGACGCGCTCTTTGTTAGCGATTGAGCTCCCCAGCAGGAATCTGTCGGATTCGTTGGCTGCCACATTCAGTTCCTGTTCCCACAAAGGAATCTGTCCTAGCTACTTACATGTTTCTCTTTGATCCAAGTTTTGACGTGAAGAGACATGTCAGCCAGGTAGGAAAAAACCAAACCAAACCAGCCTGTCTCCACATGAGTTTCTCCAACACACAGAGCCACAGATATAATCTCTGTGATGTCCTTACTGGCTTTCCTCTGCTGTCTCCTTCCACATCATTGTACGGTCTCTAGAGGTATGCAACCCATCTCCCCCTCAAGAAGGGATATGAAACAGGTGCTCTTTCCTGGGGCGTTGCTCAAGCGATCCTGTGGAAATTGCAGCGTGGGTAATTATCTTCTGCATTGTATACACAGGTTTAAATGCCTATGGCATAGTTCTGTCCTAGACTGTTGCGCAGGTTTCCAGACTGCTGCTCTAGCTCACCCCAGAGGTAGCTGCATTTCATAGGCCAAGGCCTCTTGTGCATAGTTTGTAGATCAGCTCATTAAATCTGCAAGGCACCTGGGGATCTCGTGGGCTGAAAGGTGCCATAAAAATGTAAGTAATTAGGCTAGTTCCATTAAACACATCCTGTGATCCTTAATATGATCATTTATTAGAGATGAAGCATTTTTTAAGAGTAAAGAATCCCAAAGAGCTTTACAAACTTAAACCACTTCCATGGTAGAATAAGGAGCAATGGGCTCAAGTTACAGTGGGGGAGGTCTAGGTTGGAGATTAGGACAGACTATTTTCCAGCAACAGCCCAGAGGTGCAGCCAGCTCCAGGGTGAGAGTGGTGATCAAACAGCACACTGCAGAACAGCGAGGGAAGGAGACTGAAGTAAGGACGCTGCTTTTGGAAGGAGTGCAATGGGATTGGAAAGATGCCTGTTGCAAGGGCAGGGTCTGAGTTTTGACACCCAGCACGTGAAATGGTCTACACTTTATGTCTGCCTTGGAAGATAGAAAGATTGACTCGGCCCTGCTGGGATCAGCCCTGGTGACGTGAAGGAACCCATCTGGGCAAACCTGATGCTTAGACTGATATGCCAGCCTTGCTGGCCCCCACTTCGGAAGAGGAAGAAGCTACAGATCCAGTATAATAATGGATGGAGCAGTGCATGGTAATTAAACTGTAAATTCCCTGGGGCAAAGTGTGTGTAGTGTATATGTTTGCACCGCCCTGGCTCAGTAGTGATGCTCCGAAAAAGATTGTTTGTCCCCCTGGGTCCCTTGGATCCTTGATCTACTATCACTTGTTGAAAACTGGAACCTAAGGTGCTGCGTCTGGACTGTGGCACCTGGATACGGCTGGGAGAGCTATGGTGTGAAAGGGGGGAATTGTAACTAAGGCCACCTCTGTACTTACGCACCAGAGATCGCACATGGAATGCTGTGGGCCTCCCCAGTTGGTGCTGGATCTCCTTGTAGTTGTGAGGAGTAAGGGAAGCCAACAGGAGCGTTTTCTCCTGTTGACCTCCCACTGTGAAGGCGACACCAAGCTCGGTGGAAGGTATGTCAAACACTCCTGTCAAGCTCCCACTCTGCAGACCGCATGGAAACTCGATTGAAGATACGTCGACTTAAGCTACATATTTAACTTGCCTATCTGAATTCGAACTTCCAGGTAAGTATAGACAAGGCCTTACAAATTAGGCCTCAGTTGAAGTATTGTGTCCAGTTCTGGGCACCACATTTCAAGAAAGATGTGGAGAAATTGGAGAAGGTCCAGAGAAGAGCAACGAGAATGATGAAAGGCCTAGAGAAAGGCTGAAAGAACTGGGCTTGTTTAGTTTGGCAAGGAGAAGACTGAGGGGGACGTGAGAGCGGTTTTCAGGTATCTAAAAGAGTGTCACGAGGAGGGAGAAAAATGGTTCTCCTTGGCCTCTGAGGACAGGACAAGAAGCAATGGGCTTAAAGTGCAGCAAGGGAGGTTTAGGTTGAACATTAGGAAAAACTTCCTACCTGTCAGGTTGGTTAAACACTGGAATAAGTTGCCTAGGGAGGCTGTGGAATCTCCATCTTTAAGAGCAGGTTAGATAGACACCTGTCAGGGATGGTCTAGACAGTGCTGGGTCCTGCCGTGAGGGCAGGGGACTGGACTTGATGACCTCTCGAGCTCCCTTCCAGTGATAGTGTTCCATGATCCTATGAATTCTGTTCTGTTGACTCTTTGCTTACTTATTGGTTCTTTTCCTCTGTCTATCTTGTCTTCAGACTGTAACTGCTTCAGGGCAGGGATGGACTCTTCTAAAGGTTTGTCTACACGGGAAAGTGTTGACCAGTTATATCCGGTTAACTATACACTGGTATGACTCCATGTGTGAACAGTTTGAGTGGCTTTAGCTCAAACCCCTTCCCCTTTAGTAACACAAACTAAACCAAAACCAGACCCTTTTATACTGGAATAAGTGTCCACGTGGAGCTGGGGGGGTTCAATATTCCCTCTAAACTTTGCCATCCGTGTGTGGAATAATTTTATGTGCACCGAGACAGGGGTGAATGTGCACCACCAGTAAAAACAAAATCTAGCTGTGGGCACTCTGCTGATCAGCTGGGCAGAATGGGAATCTCTCCTTAGCGGCTGCACAAGGACACAGCTTCCAGGGAGCACTGGGTGGGGGTATAATACCTCTATAACCACAGTGTTTTGAATTCACAGCCTACCCAATACCAGTATAACTTCCCTGTGTAGACAAGCCCTAAGGCCCAGATGCTGCAGAGAATTTAGGTGCCTAATTCATACTGATTCTAATGGGAGTTTAGTCCTGATTCTGCAAGGTATTTAGGCACCTTGTGTTTGTAAAGCACCTAATACAATTGTGCGAACTCGGGATGGAGTTCTTGGTGCTAGAGGAACACAAAGAACGTACAGATCCTTATTCCCCACCTTAGAGAGCTGGCAGCGGCAGCCCGGCCCCCTCTCTTGGAATGAAGACATCTTTCAGCCGCGCTCATTTTGCTTCGACTGCTTCCTTCCTGTTCTTGTCTCTTCAACACAAATATTTTTAACCTCACACTTTGGTGGCACGTTGAGCGCTGGCCCGTCCAGCCTTCTCCCACCCTTCCTGTGGCTGCCACTGCTCCTCGATGTCAGCGTAGTTGTAACCAAGAGGAGACGTTTTGCATCTACCCAGTGGTACGCGGACCGTGAGCCTTCTGCAAAATGCTCCTGGGCGGCCACAGCTCCCTGCTGCCCCAGGCTCTGTCAGTCCCCAGGACCCCGGCTGGAGTTGCTGTTTATTACACCGTTCTCCTGGGACCGAGCGGACAGCGTGGGTTCTGTGTCCACTTCTGCGGATGTCTTGCCCTTCGGCTTCCCTCTTCGCCTTGCCACGCCGCCACCAGCGTCCTTTCAACACCCCCGTCTCCGTGCCCTGGAGCAGGCACTTCACAGCTGGGTCGAATGGGACGAGCCCCTACAGCTAGTGGGGAAAAGCTTTTCGTTCCCACTCTCGAGCCGTGACGCTGTCCCCCAGGCTGGGCCAGTGTCTTCTGTTCTCCGGGGGAGCACGTCCTCCACGGCTGTTTTTAGCTGCCTGGGATGACGTGTGTTAGGACGTGTCGGGGGCGTTTTTCTTTGGTTCGTCTTCAGGCCACTGATGCTGCAGCTTTGGCTTTTACACGGACACCCAACCCCGCAGGCTCTGGGCTTCTTCCACACGACGCACTGGGGGGGCCCTGACTTGAGTCCAATGCACGTGAAACCCCTTCCCCGGGGCACTCCCGGTGGCTGGCCCGCCGGGGCGTAGGTGAACAGCTGAGTCAGCTGCTCCCCTGACCGTTCCCGTGCAGGTTAGCCCTGCTGGAGTGCTGCTCTTCATTGGAGCCTTCCTGTAGCTCCCCCGGCCTGCCCAGGAAGGACAGGTCAGTTACCCCCCAGGTGACAGGGCAAAAGTCACAGTGGTGCAGCTTATTGCAGGACAAAGCGCCCTGGGACGTGCCCCGCCCGGCCCCTCGTGCGAGGAGCGAGTGCAGGGTGGGCGTCATTCTTGCTGTGGCTGGCAGGGTTTCCCCAAGGAGGTTTTTGCTGTGTTTCCTAAGGCTGGGCAGATTGAGCCAGGCTCCTATGCAGGGGGGTGCAGGAGCACCTCCCCATCGGGCTGGTTCTGGCCGGCCAGGGGACGGTCAGAGGGGCGCATTGCCCCAATCTCCCCCGTGCTCCGGCCAGCTGGGGGAAGGCTGGGGCTGATTCCCTCCCCCACCCCGGGAGCGAAGCCAGGGGCAGGGCTGGGCCTCCCTCCTAGGGGAATGGGGTAGGAAATCAGCCCCAGCTTTCCCCCAGCTGCCAGGAGCACGCTTACTTGGGGATCATGGGGGGGAGGGGGAAATTCTCACCCTTGCGGTCCACATTTCCAAAAAAGCACACCCCCCAGAAATTCCTGCATCCGGGCCTGTGCTTTCGCTGCGCTGCCGAGGGGCCGCAGTCGCTAGACCATTGGGCTCGGCGCTGTAGGGACACAACACGCAAGCCATCCCTGCTCCAGCAGGCTTCCAGTCGGCTAGGACCACGTCCTCTCCTCCGCAGGCTTCCTCCGGGTCCCATGGGCTGAGCAGGCTTGTCCCCTCCACCCTGCCAGGGCTCCCTAGAGTTACCTTCCATGCTGTGGATTGGGAAACCGAGGCAAGGAAGGGCCGCTCTGTAAGAAGGATGCTCCCGAGTTTGGTTTTCCCTGTTGTGAATCAGAAGTAGCTCCCTTGACCTCAGGGGGGCTACGCTGCCGTGACAGCAGGAAAGCCGGCGCCTGTGGCCGCGATGCACATAGGGGAGGAAATCGCGCTGGACACTGCAGCGACTCTGCAGAATGGGGGCCCAGAATTGAAGCTCTTTGGTACTGGCCACCTCCAGCTTGGCCGTGGCGGCAGCTCAGCTCAGAGACTTGCTGCCGCCCTTCTCCTCCGCTTCCCCGGTGCAGCGTGGCTCTCGCTCTCCGCACTGCCGCAGGGCGGGGGGGGACTGTGCTGCGGGTGTGAGCCGGCACCCTACATCTCGCCTCCCCCCCAGCGCTGTGCTCTGCGCTACACGGCAGGAGCGTCCTTACCTGGGCGGCGTTCGGCGCTGTAACGTGGGTGTCAGCTGCGGCAACAGAGAGGAAGTGAATTGTCTGTTTGACGGCTCAGCGCCGAGTTACAACCGCTCTGAGGATGCCTGGCTATGCGGTTACTCATGGTCGTCTCTTTGCAAATCAGGTGAACTGGTTATCTAGTTAAAAGGGGGGGGAGGCAGAGAGGAAATCAGGCAGTTTCCTGTTTGTTTGTGCTGAACAAAAGCAGGTCTGGCTGTGAACGGTGAGCGAGCCTGCGAGCAGCCGTGCCAGTGAGCACTAGGGAAATCGTAAATCTGCCTGCATGTTCAAACCCTCAATCCTCCAGCATCTTGGGTGTGCTTGGCGGGGGAGAGCAGCACCAGGGAGGTGCTCCACTCACAGGCACCCATCTAGGCCAGCAGTGGCCACTTGCTCTGCCCGCGGGCAGCAGCTGTGAAATGAGTTTGGCAGTTCTCAGTCTAGTTCCTACTTGGAAAAGCACCAAGCGCTTGCCTCCCCCTCCCCCAGCGTCTCGTTGGGAGTCTCTGCTGGCCCAAGACTGGGGCCTCGCGCTCCGGGCCCGGAGACGGGGGTGACAAAATGCAGGAGTGAAGCGTGCGCTGCAGTTCCTGTTCTGTGGCTCAATAAATACAGGCTCTGGCTCTCGAAGGCTGCCGGGCGAGCAGCGTTGGGCAGCACGAAATCACTTAAGCAAATTGTGCAGGATAGATGAAGTACGCGGGGCCCCTCTGCTTGCGATACATGACAGCCTCTTCATTCGCGTTAGCTGGCGGCAGGAGGGCTGCAACCCCAGCACAGCTGAAAAGTCCTCTCCAGCTCGCAGGTTTAGCATTTCTGTCTCAGTGCAGCAGCAGCGAGAAGACGCCCCCAGCTGGGTGCCAAGCCAGGCTCCCATGCCATGAGGTGCTGCGCTGGACGTGCAAGCAACACGTGCTTTCCGCGCCCGCTGCTTCTTCCTGCTTGTGGATTCACCATCAGGCAAAAAGTCTTGCAGGGCACTGGGCGCAAGAAACCTCCTGCAACTGCATTCACCATCAGGGATACAGGTGCCGTGGCTGTTCCCAGGCCATGCCCGGATTAGCTCCAGAATCGGGGCACACAGAGAGTGCTGCCGGCTCGGGCGTGGAAATTAGCAGGGAAGGCGCTGGCTCTTGATGGTTTCGGAGAGCTGAGCCCAGACCCACACGAGTGGGGCAGACAGCTTCTCCCACAGCACGTCAACCCCACAACGGCCCCAGCTCGTGCGGCACAAGAACCCTGCCGTGTGTACGGCCGCAGCGAGCCCGCACGTCAGTCAGGGGGCGGTGCACTTCCAGGCTTGCTGCAGCTCCAGGAGGTGGGGGGCACGTACCAGTGCAACATGCATGTTCGCCCGAGCACGCTGCAAGCCCAGCTCTCGCGTGCAGGCCAGACACGGGTACACTGGGCAGTAACCAAAGATACATCTGTCATAGCCGCCAAACCCGGGCACGAGACACGATAAACGGAGAAAAGGGCAGCGCAGGAGAGTCAATCTTCTCTAGCAGCATCACTAACATTGTCACTGCTTGCTGGGCTCCTAGGAAACAGAGGGGGGGGGATGAAAGCGAAATAACAGCACAGCCCATTGCGAGCCAGGACTGGCGCCTGTAAAACTTTATGCAACCGCAGGAAACTTGGCCACCCCCTGCTAAGGGGGCATCCGGCTCCCTCACCTCCTGCCGGCCTGTGGATGGTGCCGGGCTGGAGAGGTTGAGCCTGCAGCAGCAGAGCAGTGAATTGAGCCAGGCGCCCGGCCTAGGAACGGGCTGTCCTGGCACAGAAGGGGTTACACAGGCAGGTGCGCACCCACACGTGTTTGCACATGCACGGGTGCCGGATTTCACACCAGGGTTTGCACGTTTAGTGCGGGCCCTGCACTGTCTCACTATTGCCTTTGCCAAGGCCCAGGAAGAGCTTGGCCAGGCCCCGCGACGTCTCTATTCTGTTGTGTTCCCTTTCCAGGCTCGCGCTCCGCTCCGCAGGCAGCGCTGCCATCTAGTGGGGCGACGGGGACAGGGCCTGCTCGTGACCTCACTTCCCACCTCGGGAAAATCCATCTGCTCCCCCGGGAATGCCCTCCTAACGGCCCCAGGGCCGACCTGCCCTTCCCACAGACCCATAAGAAACGGGAGAAACCAGCGTGCTGCTGTCAGGGTCTGTCCGGGGGGGCGGGGAGCAAGAGTTTGGAAACGGGCTGCACTTTTTTTTTTTTTTGGTCAATGGGGAACAATAAACTGGAAAGATGCTGGACGGGGCCTTGCAGCGAGTGACTCCCTTTTCGGATGCTCCTGTATGTTTAGCGATGGTGAGACGTGCCTCGGAGCCCCCTGCAACATTCACTGAGCAGACGCGCTGCTGTACGGAGGACAGGTAACGGAGGGAGGGACCAGTTGCGGCAGGGAGGGGGTCTGGTCAGTCGTCGTGGTCTGGTCAGTTCCCTTTGCCCAGAGAGATGCCCGTTAGCATTTTCAGTCGGCAGACACTCTCACTACAAGTCTTTCAACTTGATTTCAGCTAGCACCCCCGACCATCGTCCATCTTCGGTAACCGCTTACCCTGCATCGGATTCTAACACAAAGTTACCACCCCATTTGGCACCTGTGACAGGCGAGTACCAATACCAATGGTATTGACTTATTCCCACAATATAAGAACTAGGGGGTCACCAAATGAAATGAACAGGCAGCAGGTTTAAAACAAACAAAAGGAAGTTTTTCTTCACTCAGCACACAGGTAACCAGTGGAACTCCTTGCCAGAGGATGTGGTGAAGGCTAGAACTTTAACAGGGTTCAAAAAAGAGCTAGATCGATTCAGGGCAGTTAGGTCCATCGCTGTCTATTAGCCAGGATGGGTAGGAATGGCATGCCTAGCCTCTGTTTCTCTGGGCGACAGGGGAGGGATGACGTGAGGATTCCCTGTTATGATCCCTCCCTCTGGCGCATCTGGCACTGGTGGCAGACGGGACACTGGGCGAGATGGACCTTCGCTCTGACCCAGTCTGGCAGTTCTTATATTCTAATGCTGCTTCCTGCCTCGGGCTGATCTTGGTAGGAACAGGTTTCAAGCACGTGGGAGGGCAAGCTGGAAGAAAGCTGCGCAGGTTAGCAGCGCTCAGACCCTCCTGTCCAGCATCTTGCACTGAGTGGGTTCCTCCCTCCCGCCTTCCCAGGGATCGCGCCTGCCCTGCGACGGTCTCTCCACAAACTCAGAATCCCGGTGGGTCTAGCAACTCAAGCCAAATTCAACCCCCAGGGCTCAGCCAGGACTTCGCGGTAGCTGGGGGAGGCTGCTCACCAGAAGGGGAGAGAGGAACAAAACAGGGTCCTGTAACCGTCGAGACTGGTGGTGACAAACTAACCTGCCTTGCAGCGAGGTGCGCAAGATGCACCTGCCTTCGACCTGGCCCCTCTCCTCCGCCTTTGGCGCATCTGAGATGGGGTGGCTGGTTCGCTTGTTGGATCTTTACATCAGAAATGCTGAGCCAGGGGAGGGAGGGGCAACAGGAGGAAGCCACGTTCTCCAGGAGGACGGGGTGGGGGCGTGTGTGCTGATGTTTTAATAATTTTGCTGAGAGTTGCTGGCTTGGATGCGGCTCTTGGAAGCCATCAGGCCAGGAACAGAACGGGCCACGGCAGTGCAGCCTGCCCTGCCAACATCTCGCCCTTGGCTACGGGAGCTCCAGCCCCTCAAGGCGCAGGAGAAGTGGATCCATCTTCCGCTGCGTATTGGCTTGGGGTTCTCTGCTGAGACGGTCGCGGAGGCTGCTCCTTGGTGCTGGTGGTGTTTTGGGGTGAC
>JANRFK010006689.1:11946331-11956769 GCA_030068395.1 Apalone spinifera
AGGCGGTCACTCACAACACAAGCACAACCAGCAAGATACCCCCACTACGTCACATACGGCTCCTGAGTCATTCTGGATGTAAGCCTGTTGCAGGACTGCCCTGCCCGGATAGGAACCCTGTTCCCAGCATGCCCTGTAGAGGTGCCCTTAGCCAGCTGTGTAGAGGAGCATCCCATGGGTGGTGGGTGCGGCACCCAGCACGCCCGTACTGAATATCACGCAGTGAAGTGCCGGGAACCAACTGTCCAGAGGAGACGGGAAACGGAAACTTCCAAGTGGAGGCAGACGGGGCCCGTGCAGCCTCTTGGGGCAGGTCTGGCTGGGTAGAAGAAGGCATCTGAGCGTTCCAAGCGTGCTGGCCTGGGAAGGCGAGCGGGCTCGAGCGGAACAGCTGAGGCCTGACCCTGGCGTTCCATGGGCGGGAGAGCGGGGACTGGCTCTACAAGGCGTTACCTGTTGCTGGCTCGCTGTAGGAACAGCGCGACAAGCTGGAGTGACGGCGGCACTGTTCTGCTCCCTGCGTGTGTAGGGTCGGAAGCTTGTGCCCCGAACGAAGGGATTTGCCTCCCTGTTTATTTCCCCCTCTCACCTGGACCTGGTGAGCGACAGCAACCTTCTGCAGCAATCTCACTGCGCGCTTGACCGCCGTCGCGTGGCAAGCAGCCCCCCAGCGAGGCCCACGCCCGTGTCTGCTCTCATCGCTATTCATTTCGATGGCTGCCAGTCTCACGGAACGTCCCATGGCTCCGCCCACTCTCTGCCCCGGCTGCTTAGTCCCCGTTTCCTGGGAGCGGAGGACGGAGCCGCTGGCGAGCGCTGTGTCCTGAGTCGCAGGCTGGAGCGCTGAAATCCTGCGAGAGGGGATCCTTGTGTAACCCACACGCCTAGTGCGGTTACTGAGCAATGCAAGTGGCACCTAGACCACAGCAACAGTTAAGCTCTCGAGACCTCTACAGCATGGGCCGGGAGCCAGCTGGCTTTTAGCTCAGAGGGTAGAGGCTCCTATAGTCAGCTCCCGAGGTCCCAGGTTCAAATCCGCCTTGGTGGTGGTTACACTTGCTCGTGCAAACTCATCTCCCCTGTAAACGAATGGTGCTGCTGAGCCTGTGGTGCAACCCACGGTTATGATGGTCTAGACCCCGTTCCCGCCTGGACCCAGCGCTGTGCATTACTCAGTCTGCTACCGCTCAGCTGACCTCATCTGAAATCCTTCCCCAGGCAAAAACTCCCCTTGAAACCAGCACAACCTTGGTCTGTGTGCGCGCTTTGGGCTTGGGACCTCGGAGCTAATGCACCGCCAAATCCGGTGTGGCTCAAGCACCTCGGTTCTGGAGCATCACGACAGGTTTAGGTTCTAGAGTACAGAAGGGGTCTATGGGGCCAGGGGTTGGGTTCTTGTGCATTTTTAGGGGGCTTAGGTTCTCATGCGTTACTGGGGTGAGGCTTGCTCAGATTATTACAGGACCTGTTCTAGAGCATCGCTGAAGACGGCTATATTCTAGAACGCTATTATGGGAATAGCATGAGTATCTTCCACCATGGATTTGACCCCAAATATTGCTACAAGAGATCAGCTCAGGTTGAACCTCTCTAGTCGGGCGCTCTCTGGTCTGGCAACTTCCGTGGTCCGGCGTGATGTGAGTTGGCCAGATGCCCACTTAGCATGGGGGGGGGGCAAGTTTCCTGCGGTCCCATAAAGTTTGTTTGCAGCCCCCAGGCCTGGCTCTCCATGGTATGTGCTGTTATGTAGCTCTAATTTACCCTCAATGTCTTCTCAGAGCCCAGCGAACCGTGGCCGGGCTGGTAATGCTGCTAGACAATATTGACCTCCGTGGTTCGGCACCGGCCTGGTCCCGAGTGTGTGGGATGAGAGCGGTTCAACTTGTACTGCAACATCTAGCATCTCTTGCGGTCAGATGAGCGGCAGAGAAGGAAGTGTGCTAAGTGGGACCAAAGGGAGGACGCTAGTGAGTTCTCCTTCCTCGAATGGCCAAGAGAAACAGGGTTCAAGCTACGGCCACCCCAGAATCCCTCACTCCACAGACCGGCCCCGGCAGCAGCTTTTGTTGAGTGTTGTAGCTGAGGGATAAATGTAGTTCACTGGCAGGAGGGTGGAATTGTTGTTATACAGGCTCCTCTGACTCAGCCTGTCAGCCCGTAATTAAAGCGAATGTTCAAACTGCTGCTTCCAACACAGAACAGAGCAGTGTCTGCCAGGCAGGAGAGCTGTTTAGGCAGAAACTCCGCCTTGTCATCCAGTGCCACCAGGCCTGTTTCTGGCTCATGTAGAATGGAAAATTCCAGGGTATCTTCTGTCTCTCAAAGGGCCCTGCACCCATCAGTGAATCTAGCCTGGGCGATCAGTTTGATTATCCCCATTTTAGAGATGGACAAATCGAGGTGAATGACTCCCAAAGGGGCCACCCAAAGTTTGTGGCAGGGCAGGGATTAGAACCCAGGTCTCCCAGGAGACCGGAGACGCTGGATGATTCCCAAAAGCGGTTTTGGCTTAGCAAGTTTGTAATGAAATGTCCGAAACTTGAGGTTTCAAAGGAGCTAAGCATATAGAACCCATTGACTTTCTATGGCATCTGGGCCTCCCAGGTGTGACTTTGAAAATCTTCCCCTAAATGTTGAATTATTTTCTTTTTGTGGCAAATAGTTTGCCCCACACAAAGGGCTTGTCTGCCCATAGAAGTTGCCGTGGCTTAACTTAAGCCAGGTCTACACTCAAGGGGAAGTTTTGAATTAAACATGCGACTCAGAGACTTTAAGGTCAGAAGGGACCATTATGATCATCTAGTCTGACCCCCTGCACAATGCAGGCCACACAATCTCACCCACCCACTCCTAGAATAATCCTCTCACCTATAGCTCAGATATTGAAGCCTTCATAGCTGGAGTTGATGTATCTTAATTCTGTCTCCACTGCTTCCCTTTCTTCTCCTGAGAAGCAGGAGTTCCGAGGGCACCCTCTTGAGTTTGATTTAGCAGGTCTTTACTAGGCCCACTAAATCAAACTCCAGAAAATCGATCGCAGCAGTGTCAATTTTCCCTGTAATGAAGGACATGGTCTTAAATTGGTTTAAAAACCAGTTTGACAAACCAGCGCAAGTTGTGTGGATGGTCACATTTACAGACATGAACTCCCCTGCTGTAAGCCAGGATGAAACGGACGTTTCTGTGCAAGGCGTTGCAGCAGTGTTCAGCTCACACCGCGTGGTACAGCTGTGCCAGTGACAAGGTCTGCTGGGATAGCCAGCTTCTTAACGGGGGGACTGTACGAGAAATTCGCACCGGGAGATGCCCCATTTTCTGCACGCCTCATATCATAGAATCATAGAACCCCAGGGCTGGCAGAGTCCTCAGGAGTCATCGAGTCCAGCCCCCGGCCCAAAGCAGCACCAACCCCGACTCAATCATCTCAGCCAGGGCTTTGTCAAGCCGGGACTTCAAAATCTCTATACTCCAGCACGTTTTGAAAACCAAATTCCAAGTAGCTAAGTACTCTATCTGACTGATTGATTAGGACAAGCATTCAAAGTCCTGCTCCTAAATCATCCATCTCGACTGGCTACAATCCGTACGAATGCCGTGCAGCGTCTAGCCAAGCCCTTCCTTCTTTCTTACGGGCTTAGGCCCCAGGTGGCTGCAGGAGAATGAGACAGATGATGCATGAAGTGAAATGGCTCCTATGCTCTGACTGCAGTGTTGTTATTACAGGTTGAACCTCTCTAGTCCGGCACCCTTGGGACCTGACAGGTGCCGAACCAGAGGATTTGCTGGACCACAAGGTCAGTATTGTGTAGCAGCTTTGCCAACACTGCCACGGCTTGCTGGGCTCTGAGAAGACACTGAGGGGTAGAGTAGAGCTAAACAACAGCCCAGAGCACTGAGAGCCAGGCCTGGCGGCTGTAAACAAGCTTTATGGGACTGCGGGAAACTTGGCCACCCCCATGCTAAGCGGGCATCCGGCTCACTAACATCACACCAGACCATGGATGGTGCCGGGCTAGAGGTTCAACCTTGACCAGCTCGGCTGTCTGAGGCCAAAAGAACTCGACTGGCCTTTCAAATCACAGCGGAACTGAGACGTATCCTTTCGTGGCTTGTAAGTCGACCACGTTTTGATTGAGATCATCCGGCGGCAAGAAGAGGGGCGTGGATCCCTTGGCTGAGCACGTGTCCCCCACGCGTCTCAAAGGGTTGCACAGACGTACACTAATTCTCACGTCGCCTTGTTAGGTTGGCAATAGCATGAGCAACGAGAAGCTGGAAACCGGTGCCTGAGGACGTGCAGTTGGTCGGTGGAATAGCTCGGTCACGTCATTCTTTAACTCTTAGGCCGTGCTCCCTCTCTAGAGGGCTGATCAAAAGCTGCTTATTGGATGGCTCCTCGTGACATGGGCTCATTCGTACCCTTTGTGTGACAGGAGCATCTAACGCCCGGATTGTTATCCCCAGGGGCCCGATTGTGCAGGGTCGGTGGCTGCCCGAGCCGGCGGTCTGCAAATAACTGTGATGCCACCCAAGAGCGAGCCCAGCCAGGGCACATGCTCGGGTAGCCGGCTGGTGCTGTGGCAGCTTCTCTGTTGTGCCAGCACCTTCCACTGGCAGCGTAGCCACAATCCCCAGCGCAGGGGACCACGTCTGCCCTGGGGTGCTGTGACTCTGTGTGGATGAGGCAGGCAGTGATAAGAGTCGGGGTGGCTTGCCCAGAGTCTCAGAAAGAGCCAGAGCCCAGGAGTCCAGGCTGTTAGGGCAGGACCCTGCCCTCTGGACCACGCCGTCGTTCCAGGGTCAAGCCAGCCACGGGGATGCTCAGACGTCTCACCGCTTCTTTCCTGGCTCCCCCAAAGGCTGCGTCCTCTTTCTGGCCCTGCTCCAAATGAGACCAGGCATGCATTTCCTGTCTGAGACGAGTCTGCGGGTCGCCCTCTACGCCAGCTGTCTCCAGCTCTCATCCTCCCCCATGTTATCATTGCCGCTGTAATCCGGCTCCTCTCCGACTAATTGCTTTTTTACCAGGAGTTAACGACCGGTTGGTTATTTAACAGCCAGAGGTAGGGCAATTAACGAGGGAACCCACTGGTTGTTAACAGCAGCAATGACTAACTTCCAGGGCCTGCAGACACAGCAAAGCCCTGGTTTATAACAGCAATAACTTACTGTGTGTTTTAGAAAATTAACAGCCACGCAGGCTCTGGAGGAGGTGTTTTCCCCACATGGAACGAACGTTTCAGTGCCTATCTAAGGGACCTAGTAAAGAGTCGCTTTCCTCCTCCACTGGAAGGGCAGAGCTCCGGGCTGGGAGTTATTCATTACATGACAGCCCCCTTCTTGGCTTTGAGACTGGAGTGTCCCAAGGTCAGGCACGCTGGTAGCTAGCCAAGAGCTTAATGGTTGTGATGACTTGTGTAGTAGATGTGATGTAGTCCAGTGGTTAGAACAACTGTACCGCTATGTTCACCCCTTTCACAAAGCCGTGATAAATTTGTACAAAAGTATGTCTTGTGAGGTATCATTTGAAAATCCATAATTTGCTGATCATTATTGTCTGGTAAAATCTGTGTGGCAATGTTACATGTAAAATGCTAAGATTTCTCTGTATGGTATTAGTAAGGCCATGTCTACACTTGCAAGCATACAGTGGCACAGCCACTGTGCCAACAAAGCATTGTGCACACAAGTGCATATGCCAGCAAAATGTATGTCTCACAGGGGTGGGGTTGTTTTTTTTCCACATCCCCGAGTGATAAAAGTTTTGCTGACATAAGTTCTAGGGTAGACAGGGCCTAAGACATGTTCCAAGTCTGGGGAGGGAGCAGCCACCAACCAGGTCTCTGGAGACAAAGAGCTAGCCAGCACCTCAAGCAGGTATCAGCAAAATCAAATGGACCATCGTCTGGTGAAGTGGCAAAGAAACAGCTGGAGTTTTCCACCATCACAGTCCTTCTGCCTACTGAAGCTCATCTGGAGATAATTCTCAAAGAAGAGAAAGAACTGTAAGAGGAGAAAGGAGATGCCCCGTATTATTCATCCCTTCGCTCTATCCTCAGCACCTGAAGAACAAAGGAAATGCTTTGGATTGGGGGAGGGACCTCGAATGAGTCATTCAGCCAGGAAGACCGATGGAACATGTGGCGAGAGGCCTTTTCTTTGAAGTCACTTAGCTCGTTAATCGAGGCATTAGTTAAGTTTTATTTTCTTGTAACGAATTCTGACTTTTATGCCACGTTCCTTGCGGGTCACTTCACATCTCTCTTCCTGCCAGTAATTCATGTGTTTTGTCGTTTTATCTAAACCGGCCTGGTTGGATTGAAGTGTTTGGAAAACTCCACGCGAGGTACCAGGAAGTGCTACGTAGTCCTGTTTTGTGTTTCGGCTAGACTAGACTAACGGCGACATTTCTATTGCTTTTCTAAATGGTGACTTTCTGTGAGCATGTGTTGCCCAGGAGGGTTTGGGCAGGACAAGATGCGCAGTTCTGGGGGAGAGTCTGGGACTGGGAGTTTGCTGGTGTTGCCCTGCAGGGTAATACATGGTGATTACGTGTAGCACGCTCGGGCCCTGTCTATACTACCCGGGCCGGTCGGCGTAATATACGCAACTTCAGTTATGTGAATAACGTAGCTGAAGTCGATGCACTTAGGTCGATGCACTTACCATGGCATCTTCACCACGTTCAGTCGATGGCTCGACTCCACTTACTCTTCTCATTTTGGTGGAATACTGGAGTTGCCGGAGGAGCGCTCGGCAGTTGATTTATCGGATCTGTACTAGACGTGATAAATCGAGCCCTGCTAGACTGATCGCTGCCCGTCAATCCGGCAGATAGGGAAGACATGTCCGTAGACCAGGGGTGGACAATAAACAAACAGTAGGGTCCCCCCCCCAGGATTAATCACTGGCAGGCTATGGCCGCTATATTTACCTGCACTTCTGTGGGGATGTCGGCCGTGGATTGTTGTTTGCAGCCAATGGGAGTGGTGGGAAGCAGCGTGGTTGGCACACCACTCCCCGCCGCTCCCATTCGCTGCGAACAGCGATCGCCCGTACCTGCGGAGGCACAAGTAAACATAGAGGTGGGGGCAGCCAGGGGCTAATCCTGCTGCCAGATCCAGCCCGCAGGCCGAAATTTGCCCACCTCTTTGTGCCTCCGTCCTCCATCCATACAAGAGGGCTGCCCGGTTTCACAGGGGTGTTGTGACATTAAATACATTAAAGATGGTGAGGTGTCTATATACTTCAGCCATGGGGGCATGAGCGTATCTAGACAAGTAGAACTAGGGGAGCAAGACAGCTGGTTTTTCCCTAGACTGCTCCGTGCGCAGTCAGAGCGAATTTGGAGAAGCCAGGCTGTGCCTCAGTTTCTCTGACTGCACATGGGGTCAGTTCTCTGTAGTAGGAGCCATCTTTTCCATTGTGGTTTTGCCCAGCGCTTGCCACAGCAACACTTGCCTGGTGGTCTCCTGGTGCTACCAGAAGACAGCTCATAAATATCTGTCGTTATTAATATTGCAAGGAGTGATGACACATTGGGGCAGGTTTTCAAGAGCATGCTGCACTGGGAAATCTGGTTTAGATTGTAGGTGCAGAATTCTTTTGCAGAACTGTCTTCTAGTGTCTCCAAAGCACTTGCAGCCCTTTGGACGAGAATGGTTGTTGAAATCATGATGTGGGCATCCCACGCCGACTCGGTATTTCTTTCTATCAGTGGTTATTTTTTAAACACTCATGTGCTTGGAGCGGGAGGCGGGCCAGAGGAAGATGCAGTCCCTGCCCAGAGGCATTTTCAGCCTGAAGTTTTCTATTTGCAGCTTCCTTGAGAGAGGAACAGAAATTGCTTTTTTTGGCGGAGTTCTCTAGCAATAAAACCGTGCAGCTGCTCGGCTTTTGTCATCGTCCAGCAGTTAGCAAGTGAATAAATAATAACAGCAGTTGGTGATAGAGCACCTGGTAAAGAAGGAGTTTGATTTTTGAAAGTGCCTAGGAGTTTAAGTCCAGTTTTCAAAAGAGGCTTAGTGCCGGGTTTTCAAAGGTCGTTAGCAACCTAACCATGCAGATGGGGAGCTAGTAGGAGTTTTAAAAGCTCGTAAGTAGCTTAGGTGCCAGCTCCCTTGAAATCAATGAAAGTGATTGTGTAAGATGCACTGTACAGAGGTGAAGACTCAAGTGTGCATCCATCATCCATCCTTTCTCTCTTTTTGCTGATCTTGCTGGTTTTCGCATACACACCGGAAACGTCTCTTTCTTTGTCCTATCGTGCGTCTATCCCCCTTTCTCGTTCGCTCTTCTCGGCATCTGTCCCTTCCCCCCTCATGGATGCGTGGAAGGCACAGTGATTTTTGACTTATGGCCTTAGGGGCTGTCGGAATACAAATAATGAATCATTATTACAATATTAAAGCAAATTATTAATTAGAATTATATTTACATTATTCATTACCAATAATGAAGGCCTGTGTCACTGGAACTTACGTCACTTACATGGCTTTGAAAGTTTTAGCTGAGATTGTTATAAATTAGCAAATTGGGCCTCAGTGCACCCCCCGTGAAGGAGGTAGGGGACGCACCGAGAACATGGCGCCCCCCTCTGGAGTGGGATGTGGCAGCGGGTTACAGAAGAAGAATTCCCAGGCTACCTCCTGCTCTCCATGGCAGCCGTCTAGTTCTGGATCTCTGAAATCCCTGTGGCTGTGCACTGGTTGAGCAGAGCAGAATGTGGCGCGACTCCTCCGGAGTTCATCTTGAGTCGTGGAGCAGTGCAATCGCGGGAGCGCATGGGGACCCGGGCAGGCCGGTGCAGTCCAGTTCTCGTGTTCGACGGGCCTGGTGAAAGAGGTTGCACTTTACCGGGGCCTGGAGACACTGCAAGGCCCGGCCCAGGCTGCATCCCACAGTGCAGGGCTGTGGGAAGGCAGAGCTGATCCCTGCGCTTCTTGGGGTTCCCTGGGAGCTCGCTGTGCTGAGGAATGTCCAAGCAGCACAGCCGTCTCGCCAGCCCTCCCCCTGCAGCAGCAGCCGGCCTGCCGCTGGGTTCCTAGCCAGGCAGAACAGGAGCACTCCAATGATTTGTTCTTTCTTTGTTCCCCAAACACAGCAGCTCCCTCCGCTGTCAGATACTTCCCAGAGCTTTGAAAGGGGAGGGGCGCAGCCTGCAGGGCAGCAGAGCTCACAGAACACTGAGCAGAGCCACCAGGGCAGGCGTGGGGGGATGCTGGCGGGAGCCAGTTCTCTCGACAAAACAAGCAGCAGAGTCCGCCCTGGCTCTTTGTCGACAGTAAAGGGAGGGGAAATGACACAAGTCTCTCGCAGGGCTGGAAGTGTTTTGACACCACAACTGGGTGTTTTTCCCAACAAACATCGCAGGGCAGGGTACGCGCGCTGCCAGCTGGGGCCCTCTGCTGGTCAGCGGCGTGTCATCTGAATCTCTCCGGGGCGGCCGCCCAAGCGCTCAGCCTACTGGGAACACTGGTTTCCTATCCGAATTGGGGAGGGCTTCCTCTCACGGGGGTTGGGTCTCTACAGCCTGCTCTGCTCTTTCACAGCCTTGCTGCTTGCAGATGGGCATTTTCAGAACGGGCGACTGCCTTGCTCAGGTGGTTTCCGGGTAGACTGGCGTTTTCCCTTGGAAATCCCTGCCAGGGAATATTCAGAGCATCTCTCTGGCCTGGTGGGGATGGGTGTGTGTGGGAGTCCGGAGGAAAAAAACCCAAAGCATCTTTCTCTTGCTGGCTTCTCTTGTGGAGCAAATGAGGGTTTGTTGATTCATCTGCAGTCCCCCCCGCCAGCGTGTTTTGAACCCCCAAGCCCATTATTAAAATGCCTCCCTGAGCGTGCCAGGCAGCCCATTAAGGAGCGCGGATGAGCCTAGGGAGGGGCGTGGCATGCGGGGGGGGGGGCGGGAATCGATGGCTCTGCGCTGGCGTTCATGTTCTGTTTATTCCTCGCTCCGCTCCTGGCCGAGCCAGCCCCTGGAAGAGGCGCTCTAATGGCATTTCCATTTGAGCCACACAGCGGCGGGAAGCGGAGCCTTTTCCTTGCCAAAAAAACCCGACGGCTCCTGCTTGTGTCTGTCTGATTCGGCTGGGTTGTTCTGGTTGGCCCTCGGTGGTGGCTGCCCTTGGCACTGAAGGACTGTGGCTTCGCCACACACCGTGTCCGTGCCAAACTGTGGGTTCGCTCCTCACATTGTCAACACCCCTACGTTAGGGTCGCCAGGTGTCCGCTTTTCGCCCGGACAGTCCGTTATTTCTGGCCCCGTGCAGTAAAAAAACCAGAAAATACTGGACATGTAAAATGTCCGGTATCTTCTGTGTCTCTCGGACGGAAGGCCAGTGGGGACGTTCTTCCCCTGCCACGTCTGGCGAGGGCCGGGGGAGCGGGGATATTTAAAGGCGCAGCGACCTTTTTTTTTTTTTTTTTTCCGGGATTG
>JANRFK010006689.1:11969031-11990488 GCA_030068395.1 Apalone spinifera
TAGACACTGGTGTTTGTGCCATGATAACAATCTCACCGTCTGCTCTGTCCTCTGGCTGCTGAGGTGTTAATTGCCCACTTGGTTTCTGGCCACCGGTGTGAACGCCTTCTGCTTCCTAATCTGTTCCACCTTGTATGTGGCTGACACCCTGAGGCCTGGTCTGCAGGGGGAAATGTGACAAATCCACACCCGGAGCAGTGCATGTCAGTGAATCCCCCCCCCCCCCCCCCCCCC
The DNA here is from genome assembly GCA_030068395.1 of Apalone spinifera. Classification (NCBI taxonomy): domain Eukaryota; kingdom Metazoa; phylum Chordata; order Testudines; family Trionychidae; genus Apalone; species Apalone spinifera. The sequence goes on from JANRFK010006689.1 coordinate 11,969,266, forward strand.
CCCCCCCCCCCCCCCCCGTGTAGACCCTGCACCGGCGATGGGCGAATTCTCTTTGTGGCTTTCACCAAGTTGCTCTGAAAAGTGACATTACCACCCCGGCCTTGCCTCTCTCAGCTCTGGGAGCAGCAAATGGCTCTGTGCGCAGCCGGTCTGACGCCGAATTACATCGGCAAGGGGTCCCGTGGGCCGGGCGTTGTGTTTTACCCAGGCGAGCCAAACCAACCTCGGCTGCGTGGCCTTTGGAGACCAGCCGCACGCACCTCTGAGTGTGGGGCTGTGGGCGGTGTCAACGCCCCAACGCTGCCAGGAGGCTACAGCGGGTCTGAGCTAGAGATGGAGCCTTCTCGGGGTCGGTCCCAGACGGACGTGACCTCCCCTTGGAGTGAAGCCATGTGAACCTCTTCACCCTCCACTGCACACGCCTGGTGAACTTCTCCAACCGGCCTTCTCCAAGGTGTAAACGGAGCAGCCTGCCCCCATCCCCTACTGTCACAGGGCGGGTCCCTTGCATTGGCACTGGGCAGGAGAAGGAAAGCAGGAGAGACCCCTGTCAGGGCTGCTGGTTGCCGGTGGAGACGGGCCAGGCCCCGTTAAAGATGAGTCCTCGCTGAGGAAGGGGCCCGGTGAGCGAGAGCCCAGGAGGCCGCAGGGAGAGAAGGAAAACTCTCCAACCAAGGCGCCAAACGGCATCAACGCTCCGAGCCAGGGGTGAGAAAGCGCCCAACAAGAACGCCCATTGGCGTGGCTGAAAATGCACAGCCTAATACTGAGAATTGCCATGGCGATTAGTAACAGCACCCACGAACCCTTGCACTCGCAGGCTTTATCTAATGGGGCGTCTGCGGCTGCGTCGTTTTGCACCGTGCTTTGACGTTTACCTCAGGACCGGTCAAATCCAGGTTCACACGCGCCCCTCGAGCGCCGCGAGTCATTGCGCGGCTTTCCGATTTCGAATTCCTTTGTCACTGGAACTGGAAAAGGCGCGAGCGGTTTGGGAACGACGAACGAGCCGGATTTGGCTGGAGAGCCAGAGGCGGCAGGCCCCTGCTCTGCAGAGTCCCTTGCCTGACGGTGGACAGACCTACGAGAGAAGGGGACTCCGGCAAGAGGCAGGGATGTAGGTTCAAGTCCGAGGAGGGCTGGTCTGGGGTTGTATTTGCATGTGTTGTCCTAGGCCTGAGAGAAGGGTGAAGGGGACGATAGATCAAAGGTGCCTGCTGACGGCAGGGTCCCTGGGCTAGAAGCCAAAGCAGAGGGTGGGCAGCATGCTGTTCCGGGAGAAGGGCTTTTGGAAGGGGTGGGGACCACAGGACCCAAAGATGGAGGCCCCATGGTAAAGCTTTGGTTTGTTGGACTCTCCGTTCCCCCAGAAGGGGCCACTACAAGGGTGCGTCTACACCGCTCCGGAGTTCGAAATAAGAGCCGCAATTTCAGCGTTTCTTATTTCGATCTCATTTCGAAATCGCTGACTTCCTACTGTGGCGCTGTCCGCGCGGCACTCATTTCGAAATAACCCGCTCTTCCGAACGGTCCCTTCCTCCTCGTGGAGTGAGGCTTGCAGGGACGCCAGAATAGCGCGCCCCTTAGATTTCGGAATCACGGGCTTGCAGTGAAGACGCGGGAGAGCTATTTCGGGTTACTCCGGTCTCCCGAAATAGCGCCGCCGTGTAGACGTAGCCTCAGGGGCCTGCCCAGAAGGGGACGAGTCACAAGGGGGCAGACCCCCGCAGGGCCGGATGAGGAGAGCCACAAAGGGCCGTGCCAGCAGGGAGTCCGCTCGTCTCCTGACAAAGCCTGCTACAGCCCACACCGTTCTCCTGGGGAGAGGCTGAGAGCAAGTGAGCCATGGGTGGGATCAGCCACGTCCCTTACTGCCCAGCTTAAGGTGCTCGGATGTGGCCCAGACCCCGCCCCTCTGGCCACACCAATAATCTTAATACAAATAGCAACACGCGGATGAGAACAATATAAGAATCTAAAGAGAAGCAAAGCTCACGGCACCAGGTGCAAACCGGTGAAGGCGCGTCCGCATGGGTTTGCACCAGTTAGCTAAACAGGTTTATAAACCGTGGGGGGCAGTGTCGTTGTGGCTGCAAGCCCGGGGAATCCGGCCCAGCAGTGCAGACATGGGAACCCCAGAGGAAGCGCCGGCCCCCAGCCCGCAGGGAAGAGGGGCAGACACGGCGAGGTTTTGCAATTAGCACTGGAGATACATTTTCCAAACACACGGAGGCCTCTTCAGCAGACGGGGGAGATGAAGCAGCGCAAAGGTGTGTTTGGATTGCGCAGATTAGGTGACATTGCTGGCAACATTTCCTAGAAACCGAAAGCTCCAGGAAACTTGGGCTGAATGCAAAGGAGCACTAGGAGGAGAAACACTTTTGTTCCCAGGTCTTACATAACATTTACCTAGAGGGGGATGACTCAGCCGTTGAACCATCTGACAGTGTCATGGAGAAGAGACTTCATCCCGAGATGCAGGCCAGGGAGCGGGGCTGGAGGGATGACGGAGCTTTACCAAAACCTCCGACAGATGGAAATGTTTTATCGATTTTTTTCAGTGACAAGGGAGCAGGGCCCGGGGTGGGGTTTCAGGGTCTCTGTGTGACAATGGAAAGTTGCTTTCAGGGGGAGTTATCCTGAAAGGCACGACCGAGCCCACGGATAAGCCATCCCATTGGATCTGCATCTGTCCTCGCCATAGGCCTGCGAGGGAGGCCACTTTAAACATGGGGAACTGAGGCAGAGCAAGGGAAAGCGATTGCAAAAGCCACGAATAGTCCTGTGGCACCTCAGAGACTAACCAAAATATATAGATTCATGAGCTTTTGTGGGCACAACCCACTTCCCCACAAAACCGGTTTGAGGTGAAAATGTGAATATCAAAGTCAGGGGAACATGGCTTTGTAGTGCACCAACCGGTTACTGTCTTTATTCAAGCCCAGAGTGATGGTTTCCAACTGGTAGATGAATTTCAGTTCTGCAGCCTCTCTCTGTAACTGGGAGTGAAGCTCCTTTGCAGAAGAACTGCTACTGTTAAATGCATTGAAGCGATTGCGAGAAGTTGGCGAGAAGGAGCTGAGGCCAGTTCCAGTGAACGCTTGATCACAGCTGTAGCCAGGACGAGCCAACCAGCGGAGCAAGTTCCTCGATGAGTCCTGGCCGACTGTCAGTTGAGGGGGGATGTGCAAATGCTCAGAAGAGCACAAAGCCATCCCGTTTGACAGAGGGATTCGTGGGGCCCTACACCTGCTATTAAACTGGCGCCCGGGGCCCGATGGCAGCCCAGAGAGGGGGACCATTTTTCAGAGACGTGACTCTATCATCTTCAGCAACACGCTCGTTTTTAAAGCGGCTTTTAGCCTCAGGTCCTGTTGACGCGCACAGTAAATTCGGAGGAGTTGCCGTGGGAGTCTGTAACCTGAGAGACTAACCCCACTATTAGAACCGGGAGCTTTCGTGGGCACAGCCCACTTCCTCGGATGAACTGGAGTGGGAATTCACACACTGACAGGGGTTGTGAAATGGCCTGACGGCCTCTTTCACAGGCTCCATTCCTGCTAGTAGCTCTGTCAGGCTTTTTCGCTTTTAAGGGATCCTCTCCCGAGGAAGCAGAGGCACAGAACAGGGAGAGGAAAAGGGGGATGGGTGGACATTAAGACCCAGCGGTGCCCCAAATTTCCGGGTGCCCCACACACTGCCTATACTGTGTATGGATCCCCGACTTCATGCATGGCTAATCCCCTGCAAGTGTTAATGGAGAGAGGGGAAGAGAAATCATGTTCCCCTCTAGTGGCTGGTGCACCAAAAGAAAAAAAACGGTTAAGGAGCCTACTATAGTACCTGCTGAGGGAGCTTTCCTCTAGCTCAGACGGCAGAGACGTGTGTCTTTGAGGCTGGCAGGGACACAGACGTGCATCTGTTCTTGGCCGGGGATTGATCCAGACAGCCCAGCGTTGCGTGGAAAATGGAGAGGGGGGCCTCATTTTTCTTTGGACTTGGCATGGCCTGGGGGCCGTTTAATGGTTACCGTTCATGCGGGGGGGAGGAGGAGGAGGAACACTCCCCCTGCAGCAATCTCGGTGGACCCCGCCCCGTGCACTGGCGTAAGTCGGTGCAGCTTGAAAGCAGGAGCAAAGGAAACCCTGGGCCTGGGACCCCAGCCCCTCGCAGGTAAAACACCTGGCGTGGGAGACGCACGAAGCCGAGCGGAGCTCCCCACCGGAGCACCCTCTCCATGCTCGCCCTGACGGAAGGCCACAGGCTGAGGGAGGAAACCCACCCAGAAGGTTGCAGCCAAGAGGCCCCCGCTTCCCAAAGCGGGCACCGGGCCGTCGGCCGCTGGGCTGGCAAGGAACGGGCTTCGCGCCTGGGCTGCTAGTGAGGGCGTCCCCTGGCCCTGGCATCTCCTGGCCGCAGCTGCCGAGGGCCTGTGTGGAGGGCTGGGGGAAGGGGTGGGCAGGAGGGCTGATGAGACCATTGAAGGGGCGTCTGTCCCAGCAGGGCTCCCCCAAAGGCCCCCAGACAGCAGCCAGGCCGCGGCCCGATGGGAATATTTGCCAAAGGGAGCCGCTAGGAAGACACCGTGGAGAACCAAGCATGGGGCACTGCAGCGATTTGAAGCCGGAGGAGCTTGGTCTTTCTTGCTGGATCCTTTCCCCTGGGCGCTCAGCAACATGAAGCCTGGCACATTTCATCCGCTCCCTCCTCTGACCAGCCGGGCCCCGGGGGCAGGACGCCTGGCCTGGACCGCGAGCCTGGCGGGGTGTGGCGAATCCACGCTGCCCTCCGGGGTGTGGGGCTGGGGGAATCCACTGCGGGACGGAGCTCCAGCAGGGGACCGTGTCGGCTCCTCTCGGCTCCGCAGCTGACCTGCCGCCAGACCTCCGGGGAGCTGTTCTGCCTCCGCTCCGCTCTCCCATCCCTTCCTCTGTCTGGGCTGGCGAGCCTGCGAGCACTTTGTGGCAGGAACCGTCTCATGTTGGGCATGGGAGCCGTGGGGCGGCGAGGCGAGATCAATAATACACAGCGCTGCTCAGGCTGCCTCCTGGGCCAGAATAATCGAGGGTAGAAGACGGGTTCTCGGCCTTCTCCATTCCAGGACCCTGCTTCATTTAGCCACGTGGCTCGTGGCCCCTTGGCACCTGTTTGCAGCACCTGTGGGGGGCACGGCCCCACGTCTAGGACAGAATGTACCAAGAAAGAGAGAGATCTTTCCTATTGCCCTCCCTCGCCATTTCCTCTGACTTCCCTTGAGCCCCCGCAGAAGAGACACGTCTCACTCTCGATCCCGAGAGACAGCTGCACCTCTCTCGACGGGTGTGTAGATTTGTGTCCCTCCCACTACTCTCAACCCTTCCTGCTCTGTGTTTGCACACTGACCTCCCCTGGGCAGTGGGATCTAAGACTTAGAGCAGGAGCCAGGGAATCAGGATGCCCAACGGCTAGTCCCAGCTGTGCCACTGAGCGCTCTTTGTGACCTTTGGCATGTCACTTCATCTCCCTGTGCCTCCCTTTCTCTGTGTAGAGGAAACACGTCACGCCCTTTGCTAAGTGCTTGAAGGTCTTGGGCACTGTCAGTCGCCCAGACGGGGAGTTAGGTGCTTTGCTTCTTTTGCGGGCTAGAACCGCAGCAGGACGGGCACACGGCGTTGTGGCCGATGGCTGTGTGACGGCAAGTTTCTCACGTCCCCTCGGCGTCAGCGCTTAGGGACTGATTCTCCGTGGCCCTGCACCGGTCTAGTCATTTGCACCATTGTCAAGTGGGGTACGTTGCGTGGGCAGTGTTTGGTGCCCCCCTAGCCCTGGTGGAAATAATGCCCTTGGTTCAGGGCCAGGGAGGTGTCGTGGCTGCGAAATCAGAGAGATTAATGGCTGTGCCTTCTGCTCTTTGCAACGCTGACTCGCAGCCTGGCTTCCTACAATTAACTTAATCCCCGGGCTGACCCGCGCGGCACAGTCTGTTCTAGCGCTAACGTATCATCATCTGGTTTCCATTGTCGCTCCTGGGGTCGCTCCTCGCAGCGTTACAGAATCGCCCCACATGGCAGCCACCCGCGCCTCCGGTCCCCCTTGCTCTACCTCCTGTGCCAGCTGCTCCTAGTCCGGCTCCCGTCAGTCACCTGAAGGGGAGGCCCGTAGAACGGCGTTGGGCGTGTCTGGTTCTTGTGCGGGGCGCCTCCGTGGAGCATGTGGGATCTTCGGTGCCCCGAGGCGGTTTGGGGAACAGCATCGCCCTTCTTTTCCAGAGGGGGCGCTGCCGTGCAGGGGCAGTAAGTGCGTGCCCAGACCAGAGAAGGAGACTGGAGAGGGATGCAAGGCTCAGTGGTTTGCACGGTAGCGTGGCTCTCTGGGTTTACTTCCCTGCTCTGCCACAGACTTCCTGTGTGTCCCTAGGCAAGTCCCTTAGCCTCGGCGTGTGCCAGGATATGACAGCAGGGCGCTGCCTCACAAGGGCAGGGGAAATGCACCAGTAGATGTGAGGTGCTCAAGGTCTGCGGCGAGCGGGGCCAGATAAATATCGAAGAGAGGCTGAGATCAGGATCTTCCAGGATTACTCCCAAGGCAACCAGGTTTGTCTTCACCGGCTGAGTGGCTGGGCCCCTTTTCCTGCCAGGACAGAGTAAACACGTCCCAGAAGACAGCCCCACCCCTGGGTCAGGCACCTCTCCAGAGAGATGACGAATGGGCCGAGGGGACGGAGTTATTCCCGAGGATGGGAACCTCGTGTTCCTGATCCTCTGGCTTGGGAGCGTCTGGAGCACTCGTACCCCTGCCAGGGGTAGGAGAGCGTGCAGGGAAAACACTCCTGTTAGCCCCCCCCACCAGTGCAACTCAGACTCCATCTGGGGTCAGTCTTAAAATCATAGACACACGGACAGATCCCAGGGGGGAAGGGAGAAGATCAGGGCAGGAAGAGATGGGGGGGGGGCAGGAAATGTCTCTACGTGCTGTGTTTGTACAGCGCCTAGCACAGCAGGGTCCTGCTTCGTGCTATCCCAGGACAAAATGATGATGGGGACATCAGCAGAAGCGGGGGAAGGGTTTCCCCTCCTCTTTGGGCCCTCTTACATCTCCTGCCCGCATCCCTCCTTTGTTCCATCGCTGAATCAATGCTCCTCTGTCCCGGAAGCAGCGGCGCCCTCCCTCCCTCGCTCTCGCCAGCCTTATTACTGCCCCCTCTCTCCCGGTAAAGTCTTCTCCGAGTGCTCTGACAGCCAGGAAACGTGTCACCCTGAGCCGAGCCCCCGGCAGCTGCCTCTGACACCTTTCCCGCCATGTGCCTAATGTTAAATATTGACCGGTGGGGCCCCCCGAAGGAACGATCATTAAAATCCTTCCCAGGCCCAGCTGGCTGAGAGAAATCAGCCAAAGGGAAGGGACGCTCGGCAGGGCTGTGAAAACTGGAGCGTGTTGCAGTCATTTAGCTCAGGTTAACTTTTCCGTGCGGAAGAATTAACCGGGGTGTTTGTGACAAGAGGCAAAAGCCCACAGACCGAGGGGGGATGGGGCGAGTCAGTGTGGCCCCCCCGCCTCGTGCCCCCGCAGCACAGATCTTCTTCCAAAGCTGATCTCAACTTTCGAGGTTCAACGAGAGTTCAATTTTGGTGCCTCGTTTCTCACCTGCTGCTTGTGACTGGCTAGAGAAGCGAAACGCCGACGTAGGAAAGGCCGTTTCCCTGCTGGATGAGGAGCAGGAAGTCTTCCGTTTCCCTGTCCATGCAGAGAACGGACACTGTTCAGCCTGACCGACTTGATATCGCCAAGGCGGGCAGTGACTCAAGAAAGAACAAAAGTGAAGTCTCCAAAAGAGCGCCCGGCGTTTGCGCCGCATCGCTACCAGTCTGCACGGAACCGGTTATCAAATGGCTGCTGCCGGCCTAGTCCACAGAGGTGCAAGAGGGGCAGTACAAAGACATGGAGTTGTCTCGGTCGCGTAGTTAGAAATGCCCCAGGCGCCGCTGACATTCGGGCCAGAGAGTCTACTGGTGGGAGAATTGCAGCCCAGAAACTTTCCTGGCAGCCTCAGCATGCGGAACGTTTCCTTCCTTCTCTCGTGTTGGAGAAATCGTTCCCCAGCTACGCCTGCGGCCGCGTTCTAAGGGAATTCAGACCCAGACCACAAGGCTATTCCTGAGTCAGTACCAGGGAAGGGGAAACGTCTCTGTAACTAGATTCTTCAGGAGCCTAAGATGTAGAACAGGAATTTTTTTGTATTATGCAAACTGCAAAGAAAAGAGACACCCGTTGGATGCCAATAGCTTCAGCTTCTAGTCCGTGTCCTCGTGAAGATGGCCCCAGGATGAAACTCACCCTGTGTAGAGGGTTAGTCTGACAGCCACCCGTCTGAGCAAATGCCAGTGATGCCACTGGGGAACCTCCAAAACTTGAGCTAACGAGCCACACCCGTTTCCTGGGGCTGTAACAAAGGCATCTCCTCTGTTGGCAGCACCCAGAGGCCGTGGGAGCCTGGCCACACACGCTGGGCTTTGCACACAAAAGGCCGGGGCGGTGGGTGTCCAAGGCAGGGGAAGGCCTTGTCTTCCCAAACTGCCAGGCGTGGCCCTGCCCAGCGTCAGCATGGCTCCCGGGCTGCCCCCGGCTTCAGCTGTGCTGAGGCTGAGACGCCCTCCCCGTGGACTGTCCGCTTGCTCCGGGGCCGGGGAGGCTCACACGGGGGGCTGGAGACCTACCAACGCAATGGGGGGGATGGCTTGTGGAGGAGGGAGGGGGCTGGAACCCTGTCCCTGCAGTGGGGGGGAGAGGGCTTTGCTCCTGCGTGGGGCAGGGCCTCAGGTGGAAGAGGCGGGGCTGTGGGGTTGCCTCCCCCAGCCTTAGGTTCTCCCGCCACCCATGACAAAAGCTCACGACCCAATACATTTGTTCGTCTCTAAGCCGCCACAGGCCTGTGCGTTGTTTTTAACGTTACAAACACGGCCACCGCTCTGAGACTCAGTGGTGGTTTCACCAGCACTCGCCCCTGTGTTTAAGCTTGAAAGGGCTCCATGCATCCCAGATGACGGGCTTAAATCTTGCATGGAGCCAACTGAAATTTTCCAGATGAAACAGTGTGGCTTCCTCTAGATGAACTGTGGGAAAATGCCACTGCCATTTCTCGCTTTCCAACAGCAGCTTTGGGAGCCAGAATGTTGCATTTCAAAGGAACATTTCCCCTTCCCGTTCCAATGTCGTTTTTGGCTGAGATGTCCAGTCAGTGGTTGCAACTGGCATTTCATTTCCATTAACAACAGCCAACCACTTTGATCGAAAGTGTTCAAATGTTTGGGGTCAACATTTTTAAAGTAAAGGTTTTAGAATCTTTCTGTTGGAAGGAAGGAAGGAAGAGAAGGGAGGAAGGATGGATGGATGGAACGAAGAGGAGGGAGAAAGGAAGAGGAGGAAGAAAGAGAAGGGCAGAAGGATGGATGGATAGATGGAGGAAGGAAGGAAGAGAAGGGAGGAAGGAAGAAAGGAAGGAAGGAAAATTGATATTTCAACTCTTCATCCCAATTCAAGGAAAAACCAAACAGCAACATGCTTTCCCAGCTCTAGGCAACTTTTGGAAAGCGCCGAGATACCAGTTTTTATGGACTCAGTGTCCTGAACTGGCGTTACATTTTCAGAAGACTTTCGCTCTCATTTACTCTCCCAAACAAAGGCCAGATTTTCAAAAACTCAGCCCCCAAAGATGCACCCACCATTCTGAGCTCTTCAGAAAATTCTGGCCCCAGAAGTGAAGTGGTACCTCGGCGTTGTGCTGGTCTCTTTCAAAGAGGCGAGTTTCATGCCGGGAACATTATTTCTGCACAGCCAGATGCTGATGGAATGGGAGTAGTGGGATGCACGAGGATTGCGGTGTTGTTGCCGACACGAGTCCCATGCTAACGATTGTTTTCCTCAGAGCCCCGGCTCCTGGAGCCAAGTGGATCTGTGATGATTTCGTTCTTCAAGGGAGAGTCATTTTCTGGCTCTCCTGGCTGTGGAGAAAACTTCAAAGTGCGAGCCCCAGGCGCTCTGACAGCTCAAACAGCGGAAGGCCAATAAAAAGGACACCAAAATCTCTCGCTCAGGATTTTAAAGCCAAGCTCGTGATGTTTTTGGTGAGCCTGACGTAGGTAGGTAGGCGGGGAGGGATGTAACAAGCCGTTAAAACAGTTATCCGGGTACGTGATTAAAATTATGTTGTTTAACCCGTTAACGGTTGGCGGGCCGGCGCAGAGCAGCCACAGCTGGGGGCTTACTGCCTCTGTGGGGTGGGGTCCCGCCTTCTGGGGGCTGCTTCAGGCCCACCTATCATGGCCAGAGTCCTGCCGGCTGGCCCCCCCGGCTGGCTGTGCACCGGGGTTTGGACAAGGTCCAGTTAAGCAGTTACCCAGTAAGCATTCTGGAAAGGCTAACGCTCATCCCTACTTTGGGGCTGGCAACCGTGGGATGGCCAGATTGCCCCATACAGTGATCTAAAGCAGAGACGCTCCTCCGCCTGACTGGTTCTCATGGGGTACGTCTCGACTGCAGAGTTTTTCCCAGGACCCTTTTCGGCATCCCTGTAACCCTTGTTCTATGAGGAAGAAGGGATGTTCCAAAAGAGGGTTTTTCCCAACAATTGGCCTAGAGTAGTTGGGCCAAATGTCGGAAAAGCCTCTTCCGAAAAAAGAAGCAGAAAGAGAAACGCCAATTGTGGTTCGCAGTTTGCGTATCTTTTTCCGGAAGAACCATGTCATATAGACACAGCCATGAGGAGCCTGTGGGGCCGGGGGCAGGGCGGTTCCTCTCTGCCGCCAGCCAGTCGCTGTGCACAGAGCGAGAGGCATCCAAGCCCTGCGCACGGGCGGACGTGGCTGGGGCCTGCAGGAGGCGCTCTTTGGGGTTGCATGGAGCAGCCTGCGTCTGAGAGGGCGGATGGGTGGCTGAGAGGCAGATGCCATGTTCAAAGCAAGAGGCGATCCGTCATTCTTGGGATGCTCGCAATTTTTCCCCGGCGAATCTTCCACTATAAAACCGCTCCAGTTGCCCCGGGGTTTTTCCGTCCCTGTGAACCTGTTCTCTGTCTGCGCCAAGTGCCAGCAGCCCCAGCTCGCTTGTGAAAGCCGAGGCGGCTGCCCTGACGGATGGTGCGGTGACCGGTCTCCAAAAAGGGGAGCGATGAAGAAGAGACAGCTCCCGATTTCTGCGCCAGCTCTGAAGTGAATTCCACGGGGGGGAGAGGGGGAGGAGAAAGGAGACAGCCAGCACCATAAATTAACCTCAGTGCTTCCTAATGGGACCCTGATTTATCTCCTGCCTACTGTCTGAACTAATTGAGTTCACTCCACTGGGTGATTCATGCCGTGGAAATGGGTTCCAGAGAAAATGGGACCTCAAGCCACTTCAGCAAATCCCCGGTTTATTAGCCAGGGAGCCGTAATGCTTTTAAAGCCAGAAGACTTTCCAAAGGCACATTCGACCCAGAATCAATCCGTCACTGACAGTGGCCGCAGCTCGGGTTTCAACAGAGCCTGGCGGAGCAGGGGGGCAGCCAGGGAGAAAGTTTTCCCAGCTGCTGTTGACTGTGGCCTTGGAAGGAGCAGGAGGGATTGCGCTCAGGTGTTAGAAATGGCTGCCTTGAGACCGTCACCCCCTGCTGAGGAGAAGGCCTGGGGGACATGGGGCGAGAATTTAGGGGCAGATTTCCGAGGGTTGAAATCTGGGTTTTGAGCATAATCCCTCCCATCAAGCAGTTCCCTGTTGGATTTTCCCAACTTGCTTCACTCCACCCCCCCCCCCCCCCCCCCCCCCCGGGTACCAAGCTCTCGCAGAAATCAGACCCTGCAGGCGGCTGGATTTGGCGAGGTCTGCACCGTGGGCGGCTGCTGCTCTGCACCGTGGGCGGCTGAGAGCTGCGCATAGGGAGTTGTGGACTTGCTCATTTGGGGGGGAGGGGGGGGCTAAACGAAGAAAGGGCTGAATTTTGGCACCATGGACGCTAGGAGCATCGTGATCACCTGGCCTGCCCCCCTGCTAGAGGCGAAAGGAGCAGTGGGTAGGGGCGCTCGGCCCCGGGGGGGTTGGGGTGCAGTTTGCTCCCACTCCAGCTCCCGGGCTCTGCAGCAGGTGGGTGAAAGGGGCTGGCTGGGGGTGCACCCCCATTTGGGATGGTTCCAACCTCCTCCCCCAGGCTCCTGCTGGCTGTTCCCATTGCCAGGGAGCAAGGGGACACGGCTCTCTCTAGGACACTAGAAGTGTTTCCTAGCGCCGGTCCCATTGTAAATGCACCTTGTTCCTATTTGCCGTGGCAGCCATTGCAGTGAGCAAACGCTGGCCTCGTGCGCCTCCCGGGGTGCTGCTACGCGAGGCCTCCCCTGCCTGCATGGGGACCCCAAAAGAGTCCTCCTCACCCAGACATATTTGGCTCTCGCATTCTGCCTCCCCTGTGTGGCTAGTCACCAGCTTGCCTGGACCCGTCGGCAGGCTTTGGGGACCCAGAAGAGCTGACAAGCTAACCCTTGGGAGCGGGGAGAGGAGAACTCCCAAGGCCGACGTGCAAGGCAGCCCCTCCTCCCGCCTCAGGTCTCATCCAGCCCCAGGAACGTCTGGCGGCTGAGAACTTGACTGCAATGCAGGTAGGTGCACAGGGGATCTCAGCACGCCCAGGAGCGGCCCGAGGCGGACTGCGGCAGCTGGCGCCCCAGGCGGAACGCGTGATTGGCGCCCCCGCCTGCTCAGCCGTCAATGGGGTGACGTCATCGTCGGGCGCCCCATGACATCATTGTCGGGCGCTGTTGAAGGCGGCGCCCTAGGTGACGGCCGAGTCGGCCTAGAGCCACGGGCCGCCCCGAGCACATCCTTGTCCCGTGGGCAGTGCAGCGCTGACGCAGAACCCAGGAGCACTGTCCCGCGCTGGGGAGCGAGCCGTCGTGTCCTGCTCAGGGTCTCACACTGCCCCGTGGCCGTAGGAGCCACGCACCGTGCCAATCGCCGTGTTACTGCAGCATTAACGTGCCCGACTGCTCGCTCCTGTCTCTTCTCTGCGCCCGGCTTCCCCCAGGCCTGGCCCCGCCGCTCACCCTGGGGTTGTGACACGCGAGGGATCTTGCTAAACACCCTCTGGCCTCCGGACTACGTTACAGTCACCCCTTGCCCCCGGGGTCTGCCTGTGTTTACTTGGAGAATTCCAGCCCCGGGGAGAAGGCAGGATTCGCCCGCATGAATGTTGCTGGGTCATTCCCATCCGTTCATTTTTATCCAATTGACCTTCATTAAGCTCTCAACCAATTTCCCAGAACCAAAAAGCAATTTATTAGCCGAGGTGCTGTTCCTCCAAGCCCTGTCCCAGCTGTTGTTGTTCTTCCATGTTGCTCCATAAATCCCCAATTCAGTGCCAAGCGGAGAGGGAATTACTGCCAGGCCAGGCTCTGGCGTTCACGTGATTCACGTATGGCGAGTTTATTCAGCGTCAGTTTGCAACTTCATGTCGGGGTCGGCGGGACGAGGGGGGTTTCTCAGCTGTGGAGATTGGGCACCAGGCCTGAGGTGGGGTGTCAGGGTGAAACCGAAGTGCACTGGAAACGGGGAAGGGAAGTTTGCAAAACATCTTGAACCTCGTGGTCCCAAGAAACCTGGCTCTGTCAGTCCCGGGGAACCGGATCAGGGCCTAGTGCACCGGTTCCCGGGGAGCCAAAGCCACCCCTCCCCCGCTGTGAGCTGGCCCCCGTGACAGCGGAGGGAGCACCATGCGGATGGGCCGCAGAGACTCAGCTGCTCTCACCAGCCAGCTGTGGTGCACGGGAGGGGGAGCACGGAGTAAGAAACCCGCCCTGCCGCTGGCTCGCCAGCCTCCCCCGTGGCTACCGGGCGGCCAGTCACCTTTCCCCACTTTAAATGTTAAGAGATTGTCTGTGGGAATCGCTCACTTTCCAGGCCATCTTCTGGCCCGTCTTTTCGGTGCTAATGTAGAGGGAGGCGCAGGAGGCAGTGAATCATGGCGTGCGGCATCAGCAGGCCTTGATTCTATTCCTGCCACGGACCCCAGGCAAGTTGTTGCCTGCCTCTGTGCCTCGGTTTCTCCATTTGTAAAATGGAGCGCTGTCATGGGGCTCCCCATGCTTTAGGAGAACTGCCTTATGGCTATGAATATGCATCACTCGAAGACGCTTTAGGCAAAACCGTTCATGTAACATATCAATTTTACACTCTGCTGGATCTGGATCTCTTGCTTTTGTGCGTGTATCACCCTTGTATGTGAAGTGAGACCCATGACTTGTGGGTCTGTGTCCAGTCCTAGATGTGCTAATGAGAGATGTTACTGAGACTTCAGGTACTTAATGGCTCAGCGCTCAAACCAACGATCTGTGGATGGTCGTTTGTCCTCTGAGCCCAGTGGTGGGTGGTCCAGGGAAGACATGTGACCTTGACTCCATCTTGAACCTGGTATTTCTCCATGGAGATGGCGGTGCTGAAGAAAGGATTCCTGCCATGGGGGAAAGTCTATTTAAGCCATGGGAAGCCGTCAGTCCTTTATCGTCAGCTGCCTTTGGAACTGCCTGGCCCACCCGAAGAGGAATTCTGAAAAGCTTCAGAGCCAGGACAGAGTGAAGATCCGCTCTGACTTGTAGCTTTTTACCTGAGATAAAAGCAGCTGTTTTATGGTAAGACTTGCCTGTGACAAGTTTCTTAGTGGGTTAGACCTAGCTGGCAGGTTTGTTTATTTTAGTTTAGTGATGCGCTTTGATCTGATTGCTTTCCCTCGCAGCCACTTAACGCCGACTGTTCACACTTAATAAAACACTTTTGTTTATCATCAAGCCCCGTGTAAATAATCGTTACCGGGGGAGGGGGAGCAGCCACCGTGCATCTCTCTCTTTCATTGATCCCGAGGGTGGACTTTTTGAGCTTTACACGGAGTAACAAGGATTTACATGGGGCTTTGGTCCCTGGCGGGGGGGGGGGGTTGGTTTTCTGGGTGCTCAGTCCTCCCAGAGCTGACCTGGTTCAGGGTCAGTGTTGCTCTGCAGGGGGGAGGTAGCCCCAACTCTCTGCCTTGTCTGGGGGAGGCCCGAGCTTCTGGCCCCTGGGGAGCCGCAGAGAGCAGGAAGGCGTCATCAGAGTCATGATCACCCACTGGGGCACGATCCCAAGGGGACTTGTGTGATTCTCCCTGGCGCAGTCGCCACCTCCCTTGGCTACGTATTGGCTGGCGGCAGCACCCCGGAGCTCCAGGTCCAGCCAGGCCCCCTTCTGCCCGGCGCTGCGCAAAGAGGGAGCTGGGAGCTGCTCCCTGCTCCAGAGAGCCGGTGCCCCAACCACAGTGGGCTGCTGACAAGGCACCTTCACGTTATTACTGGCCAGCAGCAAGCCCAGCGTGTGCCACTTGAACCTGGCTGCTGGCATCGGTGCGTCCTCTCCACTGCCTCCGGCTGCGAGTGTTCGCTTGCTCCGCCCGAGGTGCTTTCCCCTTTGTTCTGAGGGCCAGCCTACGCCTCATTTGCATTGGCAACGAAGGCAGCAATTAGTGCCTATTGTCTCAGCAGACAGGGAAATTAGCTCCATTAGGCGTGAGGCTCCATTGCGGGAAGAGATTCCGAAGGTGCCAGAAACCGGCGAGTAGGCGGCGGCGGCAGATCCCTGCGGAGCACGCAGCCAGCAGGCCCGGAGCTGTCTCCAGAATCCGTTTCCTTCTCCAAGGGCCACCCCATTGGGACTCATTCCCCTCCCCTTCCTGCCATCAGCGCCTCAGGACGGATCGCTGGCCCCCGGGTCACGCTCGGAAGGGGGCTCTTAGAGAGCCCAGAAGGTTGTGTCCGACTAACAGGCCTACATCATGAGAGGCCCCAGGGCCATTATTCCTGTTCTGCACACGCGTAACTCCACGGATTTCCACCCCGCAACTCCTGGTCTTTCCCGGTAGGCGTCACGTGCTTAAAACACAGACCCGGCGACGGTATTTTCCTCAACCGAGGGGCCCGTGCAAGGACTCACGGCCAAGTCAACCTGGTGGGGCAGCATGGCCCCAGCATGCTGCACTCACGTACCTGGGTTCTCTGCCGGGTCTGGGAAGAGACGCGCCGGAGAACAGGTGCCTTTGTGTGTGAATGCTTCACCCAGCTGCAGGGTCAAGGCCTTCTCTCCAGGAACTGCTAATTCTTCCTGAACATTTATTTCCCGGCACGGGAATATTAATGAATCTAAAAGGAGCCCCGGAGCCCCCTTCCCCATTAGAGCCCTTGTTCTCCTGACCTTGAGGGACACTGCAGTTGAGTGTTAATCAGAGCGTCTTCTCCACAGCAGGGAGATGGATGGAAATGCATTTACCAGAACCACAGGCCTGCCAGCGAGATAATGCATCTAGCCAGGCTCTGGGAAGGGCCTGCCACGTCTCTGAGGCTCCCACCGCCGGTGTGTTCACAGGGTGGGATGCAGATCTGGTGGGCTTTCTGGAAATCGCAAGCAGGGACAGGGTCCCGATAATGCTGAGAAAGCGCCGGTGGGCTCCGGAGGGAGTTTTAGGCTGCTGGGGCTGAATTAATCCTCCGGGATGTCTCAGCATGAATGTAACACTGGCAAAGAGGGGGAGAAATGCCAGTTTTGCCCCGCGTCCCTGTACTTCCTCCATGCATTTGTACCCGTCACATGAAGACTAGTCTGAAGCTACTGTTCTTGGCATTGTTCCACGTACGCCAGGCGGAGCACAATGGAATTGTCACACCAGGGCCAGCACATTAGGAATTGCCGTGCGAACTGGCTCTCCAGCTACAGTCCACCAGTACCACCCAGTGTGATGGGCTGCCGAATGAGAAGCCAGGTTTGGGGGCTGGAGAAAGGAGGTGGGCCCCGGGACGCATCTTGTCCCTGCAAAGTGGTCCAAAGAATGACGAGGCAGGAGGAACAAAGTGGTAAAAATTTTAGTGTTTGTGGAAGGAGGGAAAGTCAAACACGTTGGAGTGTGAACGTAATTAAAAATCATCCCATTGAGTGGGAGATTCACGTGCTAAACGGGCATAACTCCACTGAAATCAGTGGGACTACACCAGCGATGGGCCACCGAGGCTAGTGATGGACTGTGCGAGTGTCCCTCCATCTCAGTGGGACGCAGGATTGTCGTAACCAAGACGCTCTCCCAGGACAAGGCAGTTTTTCTCACTGTGCTTGCATCCCTAGACTGTGCGGGGGTGCAGGTTGAACCGGAGCAGCACTGTGATCGGATGAGCGCCCGGCTCTCACCATCAGTGCTAGGTGCAATCAGCACCCACCGCACTTCACCTGCCCTGGCTTCACGTGCGCGTCACTTTAGTAATAGTGGTAGGGAAAAGAGTACGCAGCCAGAAACCAGCATAACCTGGCAACCCTGTGTGTAGGCAACGGTAGCAAAATGTCCCACAGGGCCACACACAGAACCCCGGCAGCCCACATGTCTCACAGGCTGCAGGTTGCTCATCGCTGAACTACACTGAATTATCCCACTGATTCTCTGATCCTTAAGGCTACATCTACACTGCCACGCTATTTCAGGATATCGGAGTATCCCGAAATAGCTATCCTGCGGCTTCACAGCAATCCTGTTATTTCAGGCTCGCTATTCTGACATCCCTGTAAGCCTCATTCCACGAGGAGTAAGGGATGTTTTGGAATAGCGCTTTCTTTCGAAATTTGGTGCTGTGTAGAGAGTGCCAGATGATGAAATAAACTATTTCAAAATAGCATCAAAATAAGATACGCAATTTGTGTAGTTCAAATTGTGTATCTTATTTCGAGTTATGGTGCAGTGTAGACGCACCCTAAGGGTGGGCAGCATACTAGCAAAATTACTAAGTCTGGGTTTTTCAGACACAGGACAATCCAGACTCCAATGCCGTTGAGTGGTTATTTGAGTTGGCCAGAGAATGGATTTTTGTTACCACCCAGTAAAAAAGTCAATAGATTGGATTTTTTCTTATGTCGTGACTTGGGATGAAAAACCAAAATGTTGATTTTATTTTGATATTACAAAATTTTTTTGTCAATGTTTTATTATTTAGGGTCAATCAAAGCAGTTTCCCCGATTTAATTATACACTTTTAAAAATATAAAATTAAGTAAGTTTTGAAATGAAAAGTCGATTTGAAAGGACAAATTGACTCTTTTCAGTCTGAAAACATTGACACTTTTTTCCAATAAAATGTTGTGCAAACTGGTTCAATTTCACCATTTTTCCCAAAAGAGCATCTTCCCACAGAGCCTGTTTTGGCAAAAGGTTTCCTCCCCGCTCTTCGGAAGACTCAGGGAGCTCAATCCTGGGGTCTCAGCTGCCTATTCCAGAGGGTCCCGTCTGCCAGTCCTGCAGGCTCCGCTGCCAGCCCCCAAGATGCCGGCCACCGGGGGCGCCGCTGCCACCCAGGGTCCCGACGGCTTGGCTGCAGGCCTGAGGGACTCCACCCCCCACCCCGAGCTGTGGCCCCAGCCTGGGGGGTGAGGGACACAAATGGGCTAAGGGGGGGCCCAGCTCAGCACCCCAGCCTGACAATTGTCCCAGTGCCGCTGGAAGACAGACAGTGCAGGAGTGCCCTCCACTCTGGCTTGCTCTGCTTGGCTGCCCCCTCTGCGTATCTTCCAGGAGCCGAATTCCCGCTGCAGCCAGATCCGGAGCCCCAGGCCTCTGGGACTGAACCCTTCCCCACCGGGCAGAGCAGGCTCTGCTGGCCGGGGCAGGGCCGGGGCAGAGCGCCTCCGTGGCCGTGAGTCAAGCTGCGAGCCAGCAAGAGCCAGGCAGCGGGGGCGGGGTTGACAAACAGGGCCGTGTGAAGGGGGGAACGAGGAGCCCAGGAGGGAAATGCAGGCAGACAGCTCAGCAAAGCACCGTGCCCTCCATGAAGCGGGGGTGGGGGGAGGAAATAAAGGCCGACAGGCTGTGAACGGGCTTGGAGCCGACCCGTGTGCCCCACCAAGGATGGACATAGCAGCTTTAGGGTTGAAAGACCCAACGCGAACCCGCACGCCGTGCCACATACACACGGGGGCTCTCGTGCCCAGCCGCACAATCGCACACAACGTCACAAGCGCCCCGGCACTCCCGTGGCCTCTCGTCCAGCCCTATTCAGGTACCCGAAGGCCCCTCACTCACATGCCAACACACGGGCACCTACACAGCCACCCTCAGGTCTATGTGGACAGTTACCCCAGGCGGCTGGGATTTTTAGAGAAACCCAAAAGAATTCAGGGGAAGCCGAGTGCCTAACTCCCTTGGGCTCATTTGAAAACTCCAGCTAGAGCTGGTTGGAAAATTTTCATTGAAACTGGGCATAGTCATATATGTCATAAGGACATCGTCACCAATGTTCCCTCGGAGTTCTTCCTTCCATGTGCAGAATACATTTTGTTCTGTGCACGAGGCATGTGTGCATGTGCACCACCAGGAGGACCACATGCTGCCGGCTGCGGGCGCTCTGCTAATCAGCTTTGCTGCCCACGCGCTCATCTTACAGGGAACCCTGCTTGTGAGTGCACGCGTCGCCTGTGACATTCCTAGTTGGAGGCACCTAGAGTCTCATCAAAAATGTGGTCTCATGCCCACGGACGGTGCAGTTCCCTCGAGCCACGCGAGGGACGGGTCTCCAGCCTGAATTCCCCAAGAGGGCCTGGGGGATAATGTGCCCTGGGGATGGAGGGGCAAGAGTGACCCTCCAGTGGAACGGGGGAGGCAGAACAGGGTTCTGCCTTGTACCATTTTGGAACTTAAATGGCTCCTTGATTTCTGATCTGCAGCTAACGCCACCCCCCTCCCTGCAGTTTAATCTCCGCAAGCCCGAGAGGCAACAGGCGTTTACAGTGGTTGGATTTCCCCCCATTTTAATGAGTTTGGGGTCAAATCTGTGTCGCATTCCCCATCTTTAAAATACCAAGTCAGATTTATTAACAGCACCGTGACCATAGGCCCATGCGCCCCGTGCAACGTATATTACCACCCACCTTAACGAAGTCCAGATTCGTAAAACATCCAAGTAGATAACGATCCCAACGTGGAACCACCCCCGAAGGCAGATAAACCACACTGGGCTGCTTGCTTTCTCCTTCCTGACTGCCACGGCCCTGGTCAGATACCGGATCCGTTCCCAATAAACACTCGATTTTCTGGGAGGTTGTAGGAAAAAGGCCTCAGGGACAAAACCACAGAAAGCCGTTTTGCTCTCAAGTTGCCATATAAATGGCAATGGAGTAAAAAATGGGGCAGGTTTATCCACCTGCCCCGAGCCTCGAGGACGGAGTTGTTTCTCAACACCCAAACATCGGCTTTCTCAGAGCTGAACTTGCCATTAGACCAACTGCCTCGGTATCCGGGCCACGCAGGAACCCTTTTAACAAGGGGATCCAATCATCCAAGTGACAGATTTGTAATAGAAACAGCTGCCACGTCCGGTTGCTCATTAATATAATCGAATCTCAACTTGATCAGGGCTTTCACGTCTCCGCCCCTAATCATTCCCGAGCCTGAGAAGAGCGCAGCGAATTTGGAATGTGGTCCAACGCCGGATCTTGACATGAAAAGTCCCTGCAGAGCTTTTCCCTCTAAGCCGCGCCTGGCCACGCATTGTGGAGGCCAATATTTCGGGATAGCACGTTTTCACTGAACACGACCATTCTCTGAAACATACCGATAGCGTTAAGTGAGGAATTGCTATATAGAGGGTCGTGAGCTTTCGTGGGCACAACCCGCTTCCTCAGATGAACTGGACTGGAAATAACAAACCCCATGTTCCAGATGTCACAGCGGAAGTACCTGTCAATTGCAGGGCCTGTGGTAAGGAGGCTAAGGAGGCGGGCTGAATGTGTCCCCTTGTGACATGGAAATGCAGATGTTCGTGGCAGGAGAAATTGGCTCCGTCATGTGCCAGCCATGGTCAGGCCTGGGGTAGCTACGTTCCAGCTCTGCCCACTCTGTAAGTGGCTGGCACAATCCCTGTGTAGAAGGATGGCGGCCTTTAAACCGACGGCCCAGACAGGGGGGACGCTCCCCTCCAGGTTGGCGTGTTACCGCCTCGTGTCCATTCATCCTTTGGGCAGAGCCTGTGTGCCGTGGCCCCACGGCAGAGGGGTGCGGCTGGCACTTGACGATTCGTGGACCGGCCCCTGACGTGGTGGCTGCTGTAACCCGGCCACCCCTCTGAGCTGCCGGAAGAAGCATTGCAGGAGCCCCCTCCCCACTGTCCCAGGAACCGCGCCCCATGTTAGTCTCATGCCAGGGTTGCCCAGGAGCCGCGTGCACTGATGCAGCCAG
>JANRFK010006689.1:12071346-12086409 GCA_030068395.1 Apalone spinifera
AAAGCCTCCTGGAGGGGAGCGAGCTGGAGGAGGGCTCCAGAGAAACACGGCCCAGACGTGGGAGCGGGGAAGGCCAGACGGAGAGGGGATGGGCGCGGGGCAAGAGCAGCTGGAAGACGCGTCTCTTATTTTCTCCTCCCTTTCGCTCCAGGTGATCTGCGGCCAAGAGCACGGGGAGGATGCGGGGGAGGGCCAAGACAGGTCCCCGCTCCAGGGGAACAGGGAGCCCCTCTCCCCCCCGACGCAATCCCTGCTGCGGAATGTGACTCTCCAGGAGCTGGACTCTCGCTCACAAGAGCTCTGGGAAGTCCTGGGCAGCCTGCAGCAGCTGGGCCAGGGCCCGCGCCCTCGAGGACGCAGGGAGCCTGCGGCAAGCACGGGCAAGTTCAAGAAAATTTTTGGCTGGGGGGACTTTTATTCCAACATCAAGACGGTATCGCTGAACCTCTTGGTCACCGGGAAGGTGGTGGACCATGGGAACGGCACGGTCAGCGTCTTCTTCCGGCACAACTCCACCGGGCAGGGCTCCATCTCGGTGAGCCTCGTCCCTCCCACCAAGACTGTGGAGTTTGACCTGGAGCAGCAGATCTTCATTGAGGCCAAAGAATCCAAGATCTTCAACTGCCGGGTGGACCACGAGAAAGTGGATCACGCCAAGAAAACCACACTCTGTACCTACGACCCCTCCAAAACTTGCTACTATGAGCACACCTCCAGTCAGGTCCTGTGGGTCTGCTCCAAACCCTTCAAAGTCATTTGCATCTACATCACCTTCTACAGCACAGACTACAGGCTAGTGCAGAAGGTATGTCCCGACTATAACTACCACAGCGATGTACCGTATTACCCCTCGGGCTGATGAACCTCGTGTCTCAGGGACAGCCCAGAGACGGGGTCCTGGGGAAATGGTTTTGTAAGCCAAAGCAGAGCGCCGGGGCTCGAGAGACCAGAGTTCTGCTGCAGGACAGAAAAGGGAGGAGGACTGATTTTTCCAGCAAGCCTAAGCCCTGAAGAAAGGAGCGCTAGGCTCAGGGTATGAGCGTTTCTAACCCTGACCCAGAGCTGTGCTCTTTAGAGATGGGCCTATGAAGAGGGCACCCGGCCACGAAGTACAGAAACCATCACCAGGCTTTGGGGTTCTCACCGCAACGGTACTTGCCTGGCCCTAAGTCTCAGGGCCAAGAAATCCAGGCTTGGATCTTGGGTCAAGGAGTCTAGAGCCACGAGCTTAAAACCACACTGACCTGGCGCAGTAAGAGGTTGAGCTGAAGACCAGGTTATTAAAGGCAGCTGGTTCAGGGACTCATACTCGTGTACTGAAAGTGACCCCAGTAGGTAGCCATCTACCTAGCGGTCTGAGCTAGAGTGGACTACCAGGGACTTACCTGCGCTCTCTGTTTGGGGAGTGCAGGTGTCTCCAGAGACTGAGCTAAAAGTTCAGAAGTAGAAATATTTGAGGGGCCCTTTGCCGCACGCAGGCAGCGGCAGCTTAGGAATGCCCAGTGCCAAGGCGAAGTGGCTTCTCTCCTCTCGTAGGGTTTTCGACCCTGCTAGCCGGAGATTTTACAGAATCTCAGCCCCACGGATAACGAAAGCCCGGCCAACTCTGTCAAAACGCTGACACAGAATATCTGATTCACAAATTTCCCTTCGTCGACTCCGTGACTCGACTCACTGCTGCACTCGGGCATGTCAGTACCCCGCATTCTTCTTGCTCTTGCATTTGTCTACCTCCAGCAGATCGTACATCCATCGCTCCACAGGTTCTCAGCCTTAAATACTATATACAGCAGTTTCTATATTTGTGTGTGTGTGTGTGTGTGTGTGTGTGTGTGTAGTGCGTGTGAAGTCAAGAAAATGACTCTTTTCCTTGCAATGGAGAATAAAGTGCCCCCCAGCTAAGGAGGCACGGTAAGCGTTTTCATTGAGAACTATCTTATGAATGAGAAATGCAAAATGCATGCTCCAGTCTAACGTGCTCTCTCCCCAGTCACTGCCCCTATTTACGATTCGGTTCAGGTTCTTGCCCTGCGCTCCCTTTTCTACGAGCTGAGCACGGGATACATTTTTATTAGCCTGGCAGGACTTGAACTGAGAACTTTTAGCGTTTGAAATCAAGCCCGCCGGGTGGCTGATTCTCTGTAGTGGGGGTGTGAACTCGGCCTAGAGCCGCAGAGCCTTTCTTCGCTGCCTTTCCCCAGCCATTAGAACCGCCCAAACTCCATGCTGACGCGCAGCGTGGCTCGCACGGCAGCCCCAGAAAGCTTTCCACGCCGTCCCCTCCCACCCCCACACTAAGCCAAGGTCTCCCATTGCTAAGGATGGATCACGTCAGCACCGCCCTCGCCACCCCCATGGGCGAGCAGATTCCGTGTTGAAACGGAAGGAGCGTTAAAGCAGGTTTTACGATTTTCTTTTAAAATCCCGTTTCGTTGATGGTTGCTCATTCACAACGGATCTTCTGGTTACTAATGCGAGTCAGGGAGGCTCTGGCATACGTCTCTGAACTTCTACGTACAGAGTTCCTCAGAGAAGCCAGCCACAGTACATCACTCTCAAAAAATGCTTTAGTTGAATAAAATGAGAGAATTTTTACTCTTCGCAAACCAGAGCACAAAATACCTTGAAAGCTCAGCTGTAAATAAAAACCACAAAAACGCAGTCATAATATTTGATATTCTGAAAGGACTGCTTTCATCTCACGCGGAACAAACTAAGGTACATTCCCAGAAGGTTTCATGCTTCCTTTGAAAAGAAGCAAAGAAAAATATGTTAACCCCTTCCTCCCTCCCCTCCATCACCACCAGAGGGAAAACACACAAAGGTTGCTCACTTGGGAGACATTTCTGAATATTGTAATTTTCAGAGCACCCAAACCAGATAGCCAGGCTCGCCAGGATGCAGTATTTTAGAAAGCACTAAGGCAGTTGGTAGTTACTGGGACACAAGCACTGCCCATTCTTCCAGGTTAGAATAATCTCCTCTCAGCTAACCAAGCAACACAAGAGGATCAAAAGAGAAGTTCACTAAACTAAAAGGCAAACAAGAGAAGGTAACATACACATAAGCTAGACACCCAGTTCCATCAGCTATGTAGCTCCCCCTCTGTTCCCACTAGATCCAAACAAAGTTGCTTTGTAACAATGTAGTCAATTTCACCATACATTCATGGAAGAGTCCGAGAACACGAGAACAGGCGGTTTCCTTAAATGTACTGAGCTCTACTTTGTAATTAATTCGGTTTGCTCTGTGGCTTGTTCGTCTAGCTGTGCTGGGGAGTGGAGACTGACTATTGATCTTGTTCCCAGTCTAGATGAGTCTAGGTCTACAATGGTGGAGAAAATCGATGCAAGATATGCAACTCCAGCTATATGAATTGCATAGCTGGAGTCAACATACCTTACACCGATTTTCTGGGGGTGGTCCCACAGAGGGAGGTTGACAGGAGGGCATCGACTTCCCTTACTGCTTGCGACAACGAGGAGTACCACAGTTGTCAGGGGTACCCTCAGCATTTGATTTAGCGGGTCTTTACTAGACCCGCTAAATCAAACCTCGGAAGATCGATTACCAGAGCATTGATTGGCTGGTAATTGGAGACAAGGCCTCCAAGTGATTCACCGGTGGTGAGTTTAATGGGTCTAGGGAATACCTGCCAAATCCGCCACAGACTGCTCTCTTGTTGACCCTGTTTCTCTATCTGGACAAGAAGAGTAAAGGAAGGCAATGGGAGAGTTTCTCCCGCTGACCCCCATGGTAACTCAACTTAAGGTACGTCGACTCCTGCTATGTTATTTATGTAATTGCAGTTGTGCAGCTTAAGTCGACTTTCAGCTGTTGTGCAGATGTAGCCTCAGTCTTGGGGGGAGAAAGAGCAGCTCTCCATTGCATCTGCTATTTATCCAGATGTAGATCCACACAGTACCCGGCAGCGATTTCCTCCATCTCCAGTATGGAATCCCCCCAGTTGGCCAATAGAGTCTAATTGTTTCAATGAACCTCAGAGATGGATCCAATTAACCTTTGCTTTGACCTACCAGAATGAACTGTCCCATCCCCATGTCAAAGTCAGCCACCCTTTTGCTCGGCCTTTAATGTAATTCACTTTTTCAACTTCGGACACTGTCAGAATTCCAGGGCAGAAAAGACCAGCTGGTCATTGCACCGAGGATAAGAAGGATCATAAGTCAGAAGGTACTGAAAAAACCATTTTAATTACAGAACAGCGGCATGACACTTTTCACAGAGAAAAAGTATCACACAGAATCACTGGAATTTAAGACGGAGATTATCTACAGCATCAGGCTATTTTCTCTATTTCCCCTGCCATTGATGGCTTCTTCTGTGCGCTGTAAATTCTCTGCTTCTCTCCTGCCCATTTTAGGTGCTATTTTACACTTTAATAGCTAGTACCCGTTCCCCATCCTTGTGTTCAGCCTTAGCGCCTCCTGTGTGTAGTTTCACATCTCATTCCTCCTAATTACATCCCAGGTACCTGCCTAAAACAAACCCTAAATCTAGCTCCTTTATGGGGTCATTTGACCTTCCTCATACTTGTAGATCTAACTCTCCCCCTTTGGTCAAGGGCGTTTTTCCCCTCTCAAGTCACTACACTCATCCAAAAATAGTAATGGCAGAGCTATGTGAAACAATGTTTATTTGACTGCTTCTGCAACTCAGTCATATTTAGTACCTTGCTCTGAGGGGTCTAATTTAGTGTCTCAATTACCAGTCCTGGGAGAGCTCACCAACACAGTTTAGGAAGGCAGCAATCTGGTTCCTACTATCAAAAAGGTTGAGAAATGCTGGTCGGTCTGATTACAATGGGTCACAAAGAAAGGCCCATCTCAATGTAAGGATGGCAGATTCTGAAGCTTAATGAAAACATGACATCCATGGAGAGTAAACACCAAAGAGTATTATACCTATATGTCATCAAGATTCTTCAATAATAATGTTCTAATATATTCCAGCCAGATGCCAAGATTTTTATTGAGAAGGAATTATTAAATTTGTAAGTTAAGGACATAGTTAATGTGTTACAGCTTCTTTTTATAATCCTAAAGTTGGTGTGTTGCCAATTCTTGTAATGTTATCATGAGTTATGCTGTATTTGGAGGGTTTGCTTTGGGTTTTTTTTTGCACAATCCTGGCTACTGGAGTTATTTTATTACCCAAGAATCTTAACTTTCAAGGTTATAGCCCTGGATAGTTGAAAAACAAAAGATAACTTGAAAACGTGACTTCTAAATGGTCAAACACCAAAAAGCAAATAAAAAAGCCCCACATTTTAAAACGATTCTCCATTTTTTGGGGAGCCTGACACTCATGATTTTTCAACACTTGTGATTCACAATACTGAAATTGGGTCAGTAACATCTGGGGAGAGGAAATGACTCCCCATCAGCTGAGACTTTCCATAGACTGTATCGTCATAAAGAGATTTGTTTTGTTTTTTGGAAAGTTTGATGAAATATCCTTCAGGTAAAGCTGACTGATCAGAACAGTGAAAAAAACGAAACTCTTTTTCACCTTTAAAAACATAATTCAAAGCTCTTCTTTCCATGCACTCAAACACAGAATACTGAGACACCTTCAAACTACACTGATTGCAGAATCTCAGCAAGTAGTTTTGCGAGTTGCATTTTAAAATATTGAAAGATTTCTAAGAAGTTAAAAATAAATTCAATGAACTTAATTAGATTTCACTGGGGAGAAAACATCTACATCTCAGTTGTGGCTCTTGTGATGGGGGGCAGTCACAGGAGACCCCTTGAGATTGCTTCCCCCTGTGCTGATAAAGCTACTGCCACTCACTACCTTGCTCTCTGGGGCTTTTTACCACCCTGTCCTGGGACAGATCTCCTGGTCTTCCCCTGCCATGGCTCAGCAGGACAGGGTCCTGAGAAGCCCTAGAGAGCAAGGTGGCAAGTGTCACTGGTTTTATCAGCATACTGGGAAGCAGCCCCAAGGGGTCTTCTGTGACTCCCCTCTCCCCCCCGTCACAACTGCCACTTCCATTTTGACCAGGCAGCTGCTGGACAGCCGCTATTACACTAAGTTCTTTGCAACAGGAACGGTTTCTCACTTTGTGTTTGTACAGGGCGTGACATATTGCAGTCCTGGTTCAAAATGTGGTTCCTAAGAGCTACTGCACTACAAACTGGTTTATATTCTCAAAATATCAGATGGTTAAAAGCTTTGAAGGACTGGCGTCCATGAGAGCTGTAGGAAATCTATACTCGATGCTGTCACTGAGATTGTTAGCTTGAATTATGAGGTCATCCATACACATCTAAGTTGTGTTAAAATAAAGCTATAGGTGTCTCCTAAATGTATATTCTTTGTGTCAGTTGTTTCTCTGGTAAATTATTCTACTCATTTTGCATAAAGCAGCTGTGGCCAAGTTACAGCAGCCCCGCTGGAGCCAAGAGCCCAGCCAGCCGGGGACGGGGCTGGTGTTGACCTCCCCTGGGTCTGGCCAACTCTGTCGTTTGGGACCAGTCAGGCCGTGAGTGCTGGACCAGGGCACTCCAACATGTATTACATTAATGCTTTATGACCCCAGTCATTAGTATGGCCCCGTTGGGTTAGGCACTAGTCATAAGCAAGAGAGGTTCCCTGTCCAGACACTCTTGCAGACAAAACTGACCAAGAGGAGTAGGGGGAACGGAAGTGACTTGCCCCACACTGCAGGGTGGTGGTAGGACTGAGAATAAAACCCATGTCACCTGACTTCCAGTCCAAGGCCCCAGCCACTACGCCGCCCACTGTTCCTCTAACTCTGAGGCGAAATTTCCTACTTTCGGTGGAGTGACAAAATGGTGCAAGTTTCGTTCAGGTGGTTTTGGACTCTCCCCTGTCACTCAGTGCCATCCTTCCTCTCCTTCTCTACATCGTCTCTAATAAGGCCATATGCTTCCTTTTCATATACCACATCTGCTGCACACTTAGGGTACGTCTAGACTACAGGCTTCTGTTTACAAAGAGCATCTAGACACATCCAGTTCTGTCGACAAAGCAAGCCGCTTTGTCGACACGACGGTGTCGACGCAAAGGACAGTGGAGATGCAATAACACCTTCTGTCAACAAAAGGCGTTATTCCTCGTAGAATGAGGTTTACAGCCATTGACAAAACTACTGAGTTCTGTCGACGTTATGTCAACAGAACTCAGCGGCAGCGTAGATGCAGGTATAATTTTGTCGACAAAAGTCCACTTTTGTCGACAAAACCCTGTAGTCTAGACACAGCCTTAGGCATAACCAGGGCAACATGTTACTAAGTCAGTGCTGTCTAATAGCTCAAGCAACACAGCTCCTGGGCCCTATTCCTCATCATGCTACAGGCTTGCTAGGCAAGCTTGGACCAAGTCATTCTGTTTGTGTGTTTCTGTGCCCCCCTCAACCCCTACCTATATGGAGATATTAGTTTATCGCTTTCCAGGGACGTGGTGACGTTATCCTCGGAGAAAGGGGGGGGGATGCCAGGACAAATTATTAAAACGCTGTGACTGCTATTACATGCGTCAGACCCTAAACATGTTTGTGCATTGAAATACGGCGTTTGAGCTAAAAGAACGGCACTGGGTTTGTTTGCCAATTCTACTGAGCCACGCTCCCCAAGGACAGCTGCTTCCACCAGACAGCTTAGCACCAGCTGCTGGCTCAGGCATGCACAAGCTTTCTCTCATCTTCCCTTGCTTTAAACAGAGGCCAGCAACAGCAGGCCTTGGATCGCTCTCCCGCCAATTAGCGGCCAAGCGCACTGCACACGGAGAGGGAAAACGGAATGTTGCCTGACGAAAATCATCACTCCAGCACTGGGTTCTTTTCCTGCACAAAACACGTGCCCAGAGTTGGGTAGGATCGGGGTGAAAGAACGCCCCCTCACAGAATCCTAGAGCTGGAAGAGACCTCACAAGGTCACCAAGTCCAGCCCCCTGCCCAAGGCAGGGCCTCCCCCCCACGACACCCAAAACATCCCCCCTCTGCCCTGGGAGACAGAACGCTGCAAGCCAAGTCCATTTCCGCGGTGCAAAGGACAGGCGTTGACAGTTGAGGAAACAGCCTGTTTGCTCTTTAACGCACTGGTGGCCCCCAGCCAAGCGCTAGAGGGATGGGGCATTCTAGTCCCACGGGGTGCTCAGCTCGTACATCTTGTTCTGCAAAATGAGGCTGGGAACCTCCTGCTGGGAGGAAAGAATTCACGTTGTGCGATGGATTCCGAGCTCTCTCAGAGCATCCCATCTGGCAATGGAGTCTCCTCTTCCGGATAACTTGCATCTGAAGAGGCCGGGGGAAGAGAGGCTCAGAAACACTCCCCCACCCTGGTTCTTCCTTTAGGTCCCCAGTGGCCCGGCAGGTGAGAACTTTAGAAATAACTGCTTGAGCCCAGGGGCTGGTAGCACGAGGGCGGCGTAGGAGTCCCTTGTTTTCTTACATCGGTATTGATAGAAATGCGCTGCAAACTGGCAGGGAAAGTGGGGGGTAAGTCACCTCTCCTGTGATTCTCAATGCAGACACACCCCTATTTGCGCCCTTTCAGAGGCAGCAGCCCGCTCTTAAATTGTGACACTGTCTAGCAAAGCTTCATATCCGATGTGGGCTGGGCAGATCAAGAAAATTGAGAATGGGAGTTGTCAACGTTAACTGGTCTCTGCAGCCTCTTCCTCCTCCAGTACAAACCGGCACACCAAGGGGTCGCAGTGCCTGCTTGAAAGCACTGTAGGCGTTCACACACACGAGGGATGCGAAGGACTAGTTGACTAGCTGATCAATGCTTATCAGATACTCAACAGGCTAGTTGACTAGACGTTCCCCCCCTTTGCTGGCTCTATCAGAAAGAGGCAGCGGGGGAGGGGGAGGGAAGAAGAGGGGGTACTTCAAAGCGGCAGTGCTGCTTGAAGCCTGGGGCCAGACCCCGGGTTCCACGTAGCGCTGCCGCTTTGAAAAGCCACATGCAGCCTGGGGCCAGCTGGGGTGTCCTCAGGCTGCACACGGGGTTTCAAAGCAGCAGCTCTGCATGGAGCCCGGGATCAGCTGGGGACCCTGGGCTCCGTGTGACGCTGCCGCTTTGAAATGCTGCGGAAGCCCGGTGTCAGGCTGCACGCAGCATCTCAAAGCAGCAGCCCGCACAGAGCCCGGGCTCCATGCGGTGCTTTCGCCTTTGAAATATAGCACCCTTCAAAGGCGGAGGCGCCCTATTGACTAATCGAATAGTTGATACAAAATGCATCGATTATTCGATTAGTCAGTTACCCTATAGTTAACATCCTTAACATGCATGCATGCACGCACGCACCCTGAGCCTCCCCCCGCCAGTACTCAGTTGCTAAAGGCCACTTCTTCCAAATCAGCTCATCTTCAGAAGTGCCTGCTCCCGTCACAAACTAAATGATCTCTTCCCTCCCCCCCCCACCCCTCTTTCTTCAAGGGAGGAAACGGAAGAGCACCGCTTCTTTGGCCAACCCTTGCTACTGCGTCTTCTGCCGACCTTTTTGACATCTGTTCTGTTTCCAGTTGAGCCAGCCCTGAGTGCACAGTATTGGGTCTGAACTGCATGGTCTGTGTCTGAAGTAGATTGCAAAGCCCCCTGGGACAAGGCCACGTCTTCAAATGTCTGTACAAAGTGTCAAGAATGCTGTCAGTGCTCGACAGATCCCAACAGCAGTGTCAGAAGAGTTGCTTCAGCAGTAGAAGCATCAGAAGCAAATACAAGAAGTGTGAGACTATGTGGGGGAGGAAACAGGGAAGGAGAATTCAAGAGAAGAAGCTGTCAAGTAGGAGTCAAGAAGGCAGCGATGAAATCTTTCGAATCCCACAAGGCACGAACCTCTCCACAGAGGATTCCCAACCCAGAACTGTTTCCTAGCATGCACCTGCTTGCACTAAAAAAAAACCCCAACAACCCAACATGCTAAATAATTCAGTTTGACGTGCATGCTCTTGAGCCGTGCAATTCTCCCAGCTCCTGAAGCCCTTGGATGAGAGACTGGCTAAGTGAGTAACATTTTTCAGTGAGCACGAAGGGGGTGGGAGAGTCTGTGCCAGCAGATTGGTTTGTCACCAATTGAGAAACGCCTACTTTTATCTGTTTTTCTCAGTGGGAAATATTCCCATAAATAACAAAAAAAAAATCTCCTCTTTAGTTTGCCTCCACTCAGTGAGGCCCATAGCAGCATAGCAACCAACATAATCCCATAGCCTAGATGCATCTGACAGCCACAGACGAGTTCTCTCCCTCTGGCATCCGAGGAACACCACATTCCCAAGCAACGGGAATGACACCGACAGAAGCATTCTGCTGACAGCCTGGTTGTGCCTACACAGCGGGGAGCACACGGGCGTAGATTTCCCACATTCCAGAGTGCCATAATATGTCAACCTGAACTTCAGCATAGACCCAGACTTAGGCTACTCAAAGCATCGTGCCTTCAAGGTCATAGGCTTGGAACTTCTGCACATTCCTTTATCATCTTCCTTTAGCCCAGTGGTGCTCCATTTCTCCACTCCCCATTGCCAATCGTTCTGGAAGAGAAAAATCCTCCTCTATCCCACCCTTCGGCTAGGTCTACTCTGGCAGTTGCAGTGCTGCTCACAGAGCGCAGCAGTAAAACCGCTTGTGTGTGTTCACACAGTCACTGCCAATGCAGCTTCCAGAAAATGCTTCTCCCTATAGGCCACC
This sequence comes from Apalone spinifera, assembly GCA_030068395.1. Lineage (NCBI taxonomy): Eukaryota > Metazoa > Chordata > Testudines > Trionychidae > Apalone > Apalone spinifera. The sequence continues at coordinate 12,082,032 of JANRFK010006689.1, forward strand.
TGGAAATCCATGGGGTGATCTTAGATCATCTACATTTGTTCCTCCTTCGGACTATGCGCTGAGGCAGTGGTGCCAAAGGGACCCCAAGGGAGGGACTCCCCTCTCTACCAAGGCTTATTCCCTCCCAAAACTCACAGCACGATTGACATTTTTGCTTCAGAACAGGGACAAACTGGCGACCAGAGGGCAAAAGCATGACTACCTTCGCACGCTGAGAATTGCACTGGGTTAAATCACTGCAAAACACATTGGCCAGGGCTGTACTAGCAGCTCTTTACCAGTAGAGGAAAACTGCCATGTGATCCTGGCAAAACACTCCGCTTGTGGACAGCTGTGCTGGCAAAGCTGTGATCGGTACCAACGGAGCAAAACCATCTTCCCCTCCCCCCAGAGGAGTGAAACACGTTCTATCAATCAAAACTGTTTTGTCATTACAACTGTCTGCACTAGCGGCTTTGGGCACAGCTATGTCGGTTAGGGATCACGCGTCTTCACGCCTCTGGCCAACACAGTTAGAACAGAACTTCAAAGAACAGATATGCTCATACTTAGCTAACAAACCCGAATCCCATAAAACAACCTTTATGGTGCGGGTGAAGCTGCATTTCTGACTTGCGGGACTTGATAGCTAAGTATGAGCATACAGTCAGGAGCAGTCTCTTTTAGGTGGACCTTTTATAATGTCTCTTGTTAACACAGACGGACTCATCCGAAAAACATTCAATCTCTATACAAACCGCACCCACTGAGGAATAATTTTTCATACACCACTGCAATGCAGCTCCCTCTGAGGTGTAACACTTCAGCATTAGAGAAACATGACACAATGTTTTAGTATCTGAAACAAGAAACTGTGCATCCAACTGAAGTGATAGGAAGGAAGTTAGATGATTACATCACATTCTGCCTGTACTGGAATGTAGCCAGGGCAGGTAGTATTAACCTATCTATGGGACATATTTTTGTTCAGATACCACAGCGATGGGCATGGCATGAATCGAGAGAGATCAGAGAGCAGTCAGGCCCTGTGTTCTAGCTCTTATCTGAAAGACAGCGAGCATAAAGTCCCCAAAGGAATCTCTTCAATACATCCCATAGATGCTGGACTGAGGACTGAATACAGGAGTGAAGACCATTAGGTGAAACAGCCTGGCAGCCGACCACACCTGGAGACCAGCCCAGCAGTTTGCTAGTGGTTTCTGAGTTTTTCAGAAAGGCTACCGGAGAGAGAAAGGGAAAAGAAAAAACAGGTGTTGGTATTTGCCACCTCAAGTCTCAGACTCCAGCCGACTGAAGCAATGGTCTAATGTGGAGATGCTCCCATGGCATCTCCAGCAAATCTGTCAGACAGCAATCTGCATCAGCCTTCACTTCGGGAATGTCGCACCAAGTGTGTCCTAGCATGGAATAAATGTCGGTGTACAGGCCCCAAGCAGGTCTAGCTGCTCTCCTAATGGTCACCACACGGCAGTGTCACTTACCTTGCATAGTCCTTTTTTAAGGATCTCTGCAGCCCTCTGGAAGTCTCTATTTGGAGGAAAGCTATTTGCTTATACCTTTGGAGGTCAGCCTTCTGCTTCCAGGCTCTGTTACAGCAAACATGGTATCTTAACTAAAGGACTTGTTGGACTCAGACAGAGGGGATCTTAATTTAATTAGGATACTTTAACTACCTATTCTAATAGGACTTTACCATCACTGGACACAAGCGGATGTTCTCTGAGCGGCTATGAGCAATGCCACATCCTTGTCAATAATAAGCAATAAACATATCAGGAATTCTTTCTATCAGCCCTGCTTCCCCCCCACCCCGACAAAAATAGATGTTACATACAAGTCGTTCTATACGTTGTTCTCCATTGCTTGCTACACACTGGAAACCATCAGGATACACATCCTATGCAGCCTGCAGAAGAACCTGAATTAGTCAGGTTGCCCACATTCTAATCCTGGCCGTGCTAAGGAATCAAACTTGGGCAAATCATTTCAACCTCTCCAGCTTATCACCATTTCACTGATGAGAAGGAGAACCCACTTCCCAACAGTGATGACATTAGTGTTTGCAAAGGACTGTGCAAGTGAAAAGCCCTAATTAAGTGCCATGTATCGTTAGTGCGGGGAGGAGGGTATCAACTATGGACCAAAATGCATGGCTGTAAAGGGTCATTTGTGGGATAAGCCCATGTGAACAAGCAGCAATACTGGGGCCCTACTATAGCATCAAAGCTGTACCCATTTCAAACTGTGTTTTTAAATCAAGGGGTTCTGGGATGGGAGCTGCCTTTTCTGGCTGGAGCTTTGCTCACAGCCTGGCATGGCAGATCCCTATTGATTAACAGGAACTGCTCTCAACAGAGAAGTTAAAAATCTCCTCCCAGTGCTCAGTCTGCAGGCCCCCGTAAGAAGAGTGACTTAGCTGAAGTTTTGTGCTAGGAGTGAAGGGCCTGCTACACTCAGAATTACTGCTGGGGCCCATGGCTGTTCTCCCATGCCTCTATTTTAAAATGTCTATTTCATGCCAGGAATGAGGCATAGGAAGAGCTGGAGGGAGACTGAAAGCCTCTGGCCCAGTGTTCCCTCTATTTTTTCTATCCATGTGTGGAATAAGTTTTGTTATGTGCACTGCACTGAGACATGTGGACCACCAGTAGAAACACATGCTGCTGGCTGTTGGTGCTCTGCTAATTAGCTGGGGCGGCATTTGACTCTTCCCTGGATGGCCATCCAAGTGCACAGCTTACAGGGAACACTGATGTCACCATGGTTCATGCAAAACTGAGATCGCAAAGGGATCATTAACTATCAGCTACAATGACATATCAAGGACAGAGAACACCCAATTATTTCAGGTAAGCCACTGAGATGCCAACAGGCAGTAAGGCACTGAAACAGTATCAAATACCACTAACATGCAAATATAGGAAATAGTACACCTACAACATAGTCCCCTGAGCTATCCTACTCCCCTATTGCTTTCTGATTTAGCATCTCTCTCTCTCTCTCCCTCCCTCTCAATTTTACCCCCCCACCCACCCACACACCCCCATCCACAGATCACATGGTGCAAATATCTGATACTTGGACACCGATAGGACCAGTTTTCTTAGAGCTAAAATTTGAGAGACTTCTTTTTCTGTTTGCAATGAGCTGAGGGGGCTACACTGAGTAGCAGTTGCCATGCCTAACACTACAGAAAAAACAGAGAAATGTGCCAGCCAGAACAGCTGCCGTTTTTTAACTCACAGAACTCTTTCATCTCCTTGATGTTATCCACCGCCAACTCCTGCTCTGCTGACACCCTAGAATACGTCATTCGGCATCATCTGAACGGCCACTCTAGGCCCCCCCCAGTGGAGAACAGAGCTGAGTCTTAGGTAAGTGGCATTCGCTATATAGCATGGTTTTGCAAAATTAATTTGAACCCAAAGGGTATATGGCATTTTCAAAAACCAAAATATAATAAAAATGCCACTTAGCTTTGCTCCAAACAGACTGGCTCCATAACACAGCATGACACCAGTGATAAATTATGACATCACCAAATGATGCGTACTAGGGAGTTGTAGAGCCCTGGAGTTGGATGGAATGATTTCTGAGGGTGCTGAAAGGAATAAAAAGGTTGGTTTAGAAACTCGCTGCATGCTAAATGCCCCCCTTTTAACTTTACTGGTTGAGGCTTCAGCACCTAGGAACACATTTAGCTCATTAAAGAAAATTTTGCCGTTCAGCTTTGTTTATAGGCCTTAGATAAGAGGCTGCTGCTGCCTAATTCAGATGTTGCCATCTGCCACAGAGACCAACTCTGCGGGTGTGTTGTTTGTTTTAATTCAGCAGGGTAGGTGTAGTGACATTACCTAAGCCAGAACAATGTATGAGATGGGGGGAGACCATGAAGAAAAATAAACTTCAGAAATGGAAATTACTATAATTAGCTTCAAAGGGGTGGTCACGTTAGTCTATTTCAGCAAAAACAATGAGAAGCTCCATCGCACCTTAAAGACTAACAAATTTATTTGGGCACAAGCTTTTGCGGACTGGAATCCACTCCCATGAAGATTTCATGCATCTGACAAAATAGGTTCCAGCCCACGAAAGCTTATGCCCCAAAAAACTGAAGTCATTTAAGGTGCCACAGGACTCCTCATTATAATCAACAATACTTACAGCACTTTTCATCTGCAGATTTCTAAGGCCTTTAGAGAATAATAATCCCATTTTGTTTATGGAGATAGGAAGTACAAGGTGGCGAAATAATTTGCCCAAGTTCACACAATGAGATCATAAAATCACAAAATACTAGAACTGGAAGGGACCTCGAGAAATGATCAAGTCCAGTCCCCTGCCCTCATGGCAGGACTAAGCACTGTCTAGATCATCC
>JANRFK010006689.1:12097252-12121458 GCA_030068395.1 Apalone spinifera
AGGTGTGTTGTGAGTAAGACACGAGAAGTCATTCTTCCGCTCTACTCTGTGCTGATTAGGCTTCAGTTGAAGTATAGTGTCCAATTCGGGGCACCACAGTTCAAGAAAGATGTGAAGAAATTGGAGAAGGTGCAGAAAAGAGCAACAAAAATGATTAAAGGCCTAGAAAACATGATATATGAGGGAAGACTGAAAGATCTGAGCTTGTTTAGTTTAGAAAAGAGAAGACAGAGGGGACATGATAGTGGTTTTCAAGTATCTGAAAGGGTGTTATAAGGAGGAGGGAGAAAAATTGTTCTTGGCTTCTGATGATAGGACAAGAAGCAATGGGCTTAAACTGCAGCAAGGGAGGTTTAGGTTGGACATTAGGAAAAACTTTCTACCTGTCAGGGAATAAATTGCCCAGGGAGGTTGTAGAATCTCCATCACTGGAGGTATATAAGAACAGGTTAGACCAGGGGTGGACAATAATTTTGGAGGGGGGAGGGGGGAGAAAATGGGGAGAGAAGCACTCTAAGATTTTGGAAAGTGGTCTAGGGCTGCACTTTTCTGTAGTGGGGATGCGGGATCTAGGATGGAGGTTGGGCACAGAAGGACGCACAGGATAAGGGACTGGGGTGCAGGAGAGGGTTGGAGGTTGAGCAGGAGTTTGGGCAAAGGAGGAGATTTTGACCTGGGTCAGGGGATTGGGGTGTAGGGTTAGGGAGGTGGTATTGGCTCAGGAGAGGATTCTGGCCTGGAGGAGGGATTCTAGGAGAGGGTGTGAAGTCTGGGAGGGAATTGTGACTTCCCGGGGGAAAGGGGGTCCAGCCTGAAGAGGGTTTGGGTGGTGACCTGGGGCAAGGGAATGGGGTGCAGGATCTGGGAGGGTGTTTGGGTGCAGGAGAGAATTCTGGCCCAAGGGAGAAGTGTAGAAGGGGATACAGAGACTGGGAGGGAGTTGTGACCTGGGGCAGGGGATTTGCAAGGTGACTTGGGAGAGGGAGTTGGGATGTGGGAGGGGCAGGGTGCCAGAGGCAGGCTCTTGCTGGGATGCGCTTACGTAAGCCAGCAGCCCTCCAGCACCCCAAGGCAGGCTGGGCTCCCTGCCGGTAGCAGCTTTGCTTGAAACTGCAGGCTGCTCCTTCCACATGGCTTGGGAGGGAAAAGAAATTTGCACTCCTCTCATCCCCCAGGCCAATTGACAGCTCCTATTGGCAGGTTGTTTCCAGCCAATAGGAGCTGAGAGATTGGCTGGGGTCAGTTCCTATGGGCTGGTTATTTCTGGCCAATAGGAGCTGAGGGTGGGGAGATCGCACAAAGCTTCCCCCTCCCTCCAGAGTAGACAGCCCACGGACTGTGCTTTAAACCGTGCAGCTACATGCCTGAGGGTCCCGGCAGGATGGTCCACGGGTTGGATCCAGTGGCTTGGCAGGACATACAGCCTCTGGGCCGTATTTTGCCCAGCCCTGGGTTAGACAGACATCTATCAGGGATGGTCTAGACGGTGCTTGGTCCTGCCGTGAGGGCAGGGGATGGGACTCTATGCCCTCTTGAGGTCCCTTCCAGTTCTAGTATTTTCTCTTTCATACACGGGACAAAGGCTGTGAAAGGGAATCATAACAGAATCAGAAACAATGTAATCTAATCCATTTCCCAGACAAAAGCTAAATTGTTGTCTCAAGTAGATTTCATGCTCTGATGAACTGGGGGTTTCATTCACCTTGTTATGTTGTATGTGAGTTCTACTGTCCTATAGTAACCCACGTGTGTGCGCCTCTGTTCCCCTGGGCACTGCACCAATACCTAGATGGGGATGAAAATTTTGGGCGTGACTTCCACTGAGGGAGCCTCCCCACCTACACAATGGCTGATGTCCTTCATAACTTGGGCCCAGGAGGGGATGCGACCAGGTGACACCTTTTGCCCAGGAAGCAGGACAAAGGCTGGAGGAAGAGCCTATCTGGGAGGCTGGGACCAGGAGCTGAGAGTGGGTCGGTCTGGGCTGGCTTGGGAGGCAGGGGACGGGCCAGTGCCCTGGCTCTGGGCCTCCCCTCCCCCAAAGATGGATTGTACAGAATGCTTCTGGTTACTGTGCTGACATGTCTGTTCTACGTTGTATCCCTGTTGACTAATGAACCTTCCGTTCTATCTGCCGGCGGAGGAGCCGCATCTGACTGCCGCTGGAGTGCACGACCCAGTGACCCCCAACACACCTTCAGTGACACATGTCCTGCCTGGCCATCTTGCAGTCAGATCAATTTTCTGCCACCTGGAAGCAGCGTGCTTCAATTTAACTGCCATAGATATCTTGGCCTAGTGATAGCCCAAAGAGATGATCCCTCTCCCCCACATTCAGACATCCAGCCTTTCATACTGCTCCTATAAACCAGATCAGTTGAACAAATGTGCTCTCTTCCCATATTTATATATACATCTCTAGATACAGGTAAGGCTAGGGGTCAAATTCATGTAGCTAGTAAAACAAAACGTTCTCGGGTATTTCGGCAATATCTGCTAAAAGTAATAATATGTAATTTGACATTATAGCTCTGTGCAAAACCTTCCTTAACTCCCATTTGGATTCTGAGACTGGCATGTCACTATCAGTACCCGATACACTGAACCTTTTGGGAACTGGCTTGTGACTGGGAGGAGTCTAAAAATAGAGGGAACAAGAAAAAAAAAAAAGATACTGCACAGTACAAAATAGTAATTATTTATATTTTTCAAAAAGAAAAAAATTACCAGCTATTTTGGAACTTCTTCCCTGTAAGAAGAGTGACTAATAGAAAGGAACAGGACTGGCTCCTAGACAGTCAGCAAGTCAGGTACAAACAGTTGATAAGAATCATTTAGCAACTCAGGACAGGGACCTTTGACATAGCATTCATGAACAATAAAACTTCTTTTTTTAAAAAAGGGGGAAAAATAAAGCAGGGAAAAATGCAAAAACATTTCCCACAATATCTAAAAACAGGTAACCATTGTCCTTGTCAGACAGCACACTTGAGATCAAGGATTTTCCAGTCCTAAAAAGCCAACAGATGTGTAAAGGCTGCCTTTAGTCTATTCACATCCTCCTTAGCACACAACATTTTGCTGTCCCCTTTCACTTCAACTTGTCATTCAGTAAAAAAGATTTTTTTTCAAATCAACATACAAGTGCTACTAAGAGAGAAACTGATCTTCTTGTTGCTGAATGGCATTAAGGAGTTACACAAATGTCCAGTTTTTAGCACAAGTGGAAGGACTTAAATTCTTTCTTTTATATAAATACTACTGGAGCTCCCACCAGGTACTTCCTCTTCAGAATCTCGTTGGAAATTTTCTTCTTTTCCTACTCTCTCCAAAACTAAAATGTCCTCTTTGCTCCGGGAGTCTGACGATTTGTTCTGTGCTGTCAGACACAGAGCCTTTGTTTCCCCCAGTACCACTACTGGGATTGTCCGAGTGGGCTGGTGCTTAAACCGAACCCCGTAGTTATTGACTCAGCCAAGTGGAAGGGAACACAGACGATGCAGCGACAGGGATTTGTTAGGTTGAACAGCTTCTGGGCCCCAGGCCCACCCTCCCCCCTTCCCACAAGTTACTTGGTGCTGTTTTAAAAAGTCTGGGTCTCACGAAGCAGTCTCTCCCCCCCACAACAGAGTAAAAGCTCCTCAGATTGCGCTGTCTACCTGGTGGCCAAGGTCAGAGCAGCAATAACTGCTGCTGCTTCCAGAAAAACATGGGGTTATGTGGCCTTAGGATTGCTTCAGTCGCTTACGTGGTGGCCCCAGGAAGGGACACTGTGCGGAGGCCAAAGAGCGATATGCTTCAGCCACCAAATGGGGATGTGATACCACCATGGACTTCCAGCCTGAGGTCTCCATGACATCAGAAGCATGACTAGAAAGAAAACAGAAAATTAAAAAAGTTTAGAGTTATTGATTTTGCTGGGTAAACCACATTAAAACAGATTGTTTTCTCACGCCCTGAGGAAGTTCTCTCTCTCGGGTATTGGAATCTCTCATTTAGTGTACATGTTTTATCACTTATAGTCTGTTCACAAATTTTGGTCCTGCTAGTTTACCTTTTGCTTTGCACGGTCCCTTCAGCATGGTAAAATTTAATGATCAAAACATGAATGTTCTGAGGCAAGACACAATGCACTTCTCTTTCAAGAATGGGCGCGGTACTACTATTTTCTGGATATCCCAGCCATTCAGGGTGTGTCTAGACTACATGGCTCCGTCGACGGAGCCATGTAGTCTAGACACACCCTCAGTTAACTAAATTGCCTATAAGAAGTGGGCAATGATTTTTGATGGGGGGAGGGGGAACATGACTCCAAGATTTTGGTAAGTGGTCAAGGGCAGTACTTTTCCATGGAAAGGGTGTAGAGTCTGAGACAGAGGTTGAGTGCAGAAGGGAGCTTGGGATGGGAGATTGCGATGCAGCGGAGGATTCTGGCCTCGGGGAGAGGTGTAGGAGGAAGTACAGGGTCTGGGAGGAAGTTGTGACCTAGGCAAGGGGTGGAGGAGGTGCAGTGGGCTCAGCAAAGAGAAGTTTATTAAACCCTCCAAAAATAAAATAATCGGATCAAGTCTGACTAAACATTCCCTGTTCTACTCACATCCCTGTTGTTCCAAGGTTTATTCCTTGGAGGCATGGATATAGCTGGGTAACTCCAGCTTTGTTCCTGGCTCAACCCATGGTCTTCCAGCTCTACTCGCATCACACAAGGACTGCAGCAGGAAGATTATTGCTTCCAATTCAAAAACCCACACCTCTTTTTACTGGCTCTTCTGGCTTCCTACCAACACTTCCTGTCTCCCTAGCATTCCTGGAAACTCTCTAGGACTCACTGTCTATGGGTTTAATCCTTACAGGCAATTTAGTTAACTGAATGGCTAGGATGTTCAGAAAAGGGTAGTAAACCTCCCATTCATCACAAATCTCCATTCATGACAAGAGATAGGACTTCTCACTTATGCCACGTAGCTGGGAGACAAGACAATTAGCTAGCACCACAAAAGATTTCAGACCTTGATATAGTCAAGTTTACCTAGGAAAATATCTGCTATATTAACATTTCCAAATATTAATGGCATCTCTCTCCCTCTAGTGGTATTTTATATTTTAAAAGTTCCCACCCACACAGAAATAATGAGGCAGTTCAATAGTCTGCAGCACTCCTCTCCACACATCCCCTGAAGTGATCCAAGGAGAACTTATTAATTAATCCTTAGAATTAATGGCATTTTCTAGGATGCCAGACAAATGGATTTTTATATTTCAGTATTACAGACCTGTAAGATTAAAGAAGATCGCTACTTCCACCCTCTGGATTGATCAGTCACAAAAGGACTGGGATAAATTCAGCAGTTTGTTTTCTCCTCCAAATTTGTTTCATTTCTGACCCAAGGGTGGGACTGTAGCAAACTTACTAGTTAATGAAGTCCACAGCTTGAGTTTTTAGCTGATCAGCACTGTGTAGATCAGCCAGAATGAGAATCTCAGCTGCGTTTTCCACAGACAGGTTACTGCACAGTGCATCCTCGCACATCACCTTCAAACGTTCCAGAGCATACTGCAAAACAGAAGCCAAATTATGGTTACAATGGAGAAAGCCTTAACTTGACCTGCACTGAAGCGCTATTTATGCTGCTGCTCCCTCCAGTAACAAAAGGCTATGTTATTATACTTCACAGACTTCTCCACTTTGTTAGTTACACAAACTCACAATCTTTATTCATAAGAGGCTTCTGACCAGCAAAAGTGTAGAGCTATGTGCCCACCCTGAGCAGAAGAATGGACAGGCACCATACCCACCATAACTCTTATCCCACCTTCTTTTGTTACAGCATTACTAGCGTCATTGTCATGCTTAAGGATGACTGGAATTCTCATTCAAAACTCTTATCTCAGATATTTCACACCACACATTGCTGAAACCTAGTGCTTCTTTTACTCTACTGCTACATATAAAATTCTTGTTCAGTAGACAAACCTATGTTATAATGAATGCTCCATAGGTGTTCTAACATTCCAGTAATGCTCCATAGGTGTTCTAACATTCCAGCTTTCACTTGGTTTCTTTGCCATTAATACTCAGCAAGTCAAGAACCTCGACGAACACAAAGTACTACCTTTTTACTAAGAAGTTAAGCAGAGACCTGTTTCCTGTGGTAATCCAGACAGAAACTGAAATTATCATAGCACATCTGAAAAGCATGGGCAAAAACTCTACTCTAACTTCCATTTCTCAAACAGTTTCTGGTCATCTTGTGTTACAAGAGTATCAAATAGTTTGAGCCGTGGGGTGTTTGGGCCAGATGAGTAGTCAGTAGATAAACTGAAAGGGAACCCTAAGAAGAGGAGCAGCTATCAAATCTCACACACCAGTTTCTACAGCTCTTGAATCTGTATTGAAACAATCGGCAGACATTACGATCCAGGTTTTCAAAAGCAACATGTAATCTTGGGTGCTGAAGTTAATAGCTTAAAAGGAAATGATTTTTAGAAAGCGCTGAGCCTCCAACCTCTTAAATAAGATTCTTTAAAGTCTTTCAGCTGGGAACCAAAAAGTTGAGGCAACTAGAATCACTAGTCACTTTTGAAAATCTTGGTCTGTGAGATCTGATCCTGGAGATGTCTCTTTGGATGAAACAAAAAATGAAGTCCTGATTCTCATGATGTCCTTCACAAGCATAAGGCCAGCTATCCCAGTGTTCTGATCAAATTCTACCTTGACTAGTTACATTCAGATTACATAAATTCCCCTAACACTTAAACATGGTAAGCTTTCACACTTATCTTAAAATGATGAGTATCATTACTGCTGTTAAAGAGCTGCTGCTTTTCATCTGAGACATAATTATACTCCAGTGGTGGAGAGGTGATCCTAGTGAATAGTTTATAAAGCTTTTTGGAACCCTTTGGGGTGAGAAGCTATATTAATGGCAAATCCTCATCAATATGCGAGAGACTATATATGAACTACAACTGGACTCATGAGGTTGGTTTCATTTGCCTACAGTCACTGCAGTGCTGGTGTCTACATCATTTTCTTGACTTTATAAAGAGCACTGGGATACTCACAATGTGAAAGGCACTGTATAAAACTAATTTTTAGACATTCTGGTGGACTTTATTCCATTATAGATAACATTACAATCAATGGCTTCATATGATAAGACCTGTTTCATTTATAAAATGTGGTGATAATGCTCCTTTCACCTTGACCCATGGCACATACAGCAAGGATAGTTTTCCCTTGCCAAAGAATCTGAGGGAGGATGGCAAGTCTTTTTAGCTGTTTGACCTCTATGTGAGAAAGGGAAATATACAAATGTATCTAGTAAATTCTAACTGAAAGGAGGGCAAGGAGGACTTTTTGCAAGGACTTTATAATACTCCAGTCATCTGAATAAGTGGGTTTTGCCCACGAAAGCTCATGATACCATCTACATGTTTTGTTAGCCTTTAAGGTGCTACTAGACTATCTGTTGTTTAAGTTTTTCCAGTTACATAACTTGGCTATTCCTCTTAAGTTTTTGCAAGCAGTTATTCCATACTGCTATCTGCTAGTAGAAGCTAAAACCATTTCCTGTGTATACTGAATCCATTGCTTTCCCCACATACAATTTTCATTTCTACAAGTAACAGCTCCCAATTATGTAATTGGATAAAAGTAGACAGTCTGGTCTCTCGGGTACTAAGTTTTTTTTCCTCTCTTTCTTAATTACACTTTTGAAAAAAAACTGCCTAATAGCGTACTTACCCAAGAGACTGAAATAGTGTCTCCTGAGTTTAGAAGACATGTTTTGTTTTGTTTTTGGTCTAATTACATATTTTCCCCCAAGAGACTGGAAGAGTTCAGAAGAAGCAGTTTCAGGTCTCATGGGCAAATATTAGATGTTTTATATGCTTTCATGAAAGATTTCTGCTTCTGCTTTTCAAAAGACACGAGGAGTTTAAAAGAAAAAGTGCTATTAAAAGCCAAGAAATCCAAACTTAAAGCCGACTCTTTCTTTAATACACTATTCCTGATTATTTACTTTGCCTCAGTTGAAGATGGCATATGAGCTTTCAAATAAATCCTCTTTCAGCACAGAATAAAACATGTGGCAATGGTTATACCGTATGCAAGGATCTGCTTGTATTATTCCCCTTTTTAATTCTAGTTATGCTATTACAAAGCCCTCATATAGAACGTGTCACTTCCACATCACCAATTTGGACGAAGCCCTGGTCAGTAGTGGCAGGAAGTAGTTACTATTTGCTGGCTGCATGGTGGTTTGTGTGGAACACAGTTACATGCATCCACATCTTAAAATCCACCACGCTAATTGGCACCCACAAGAGAATCCAAGGACTGAAGAAGCATGGAGACTGAACTACGCTCTCACCCCTAGAGGTGGTCCCTCCAGGTCAGAGTTGAGGCACAATGGCAGGGCAGTGTGGAGAATCTTGCACTGCTGCTACCCGTGCTGAACCTGTTTGGTGGATAAATAGAGGACTTTAGTCTCCAGTGCTGTCAAACTGGCATCTTTTACCAGCACTAAATTCACTTTTAAAAGCAAAAGAAAGGAAATAAAAATTCTGGTTATAGATTAAGAATTTCCACCAGTAAATATGACTCATAGGCCAGCAACGCATCTTCTGTCCTTGGTGCTCCAAAGGGAGGTGGACAGAGGCTGGCAGGCTAAGCCACTGCAGTGCTCTTGCCAGACATGGACTACCACCAGCCCTCCAGCCAGAGCATCCCCAATACCTCCCTGTAAAGTCACAGCAGAGTTAAGGCAGTAAGCTCCCTCCAGTGCACCCATTTCTTCTCAAAATGCAGGGACTGCCACTGCAAACATTAGAGACTCCCCACTGCTTATATTCACAGCATTCCCACTAGAAGTTTCCGCCACCAGCCAGCCCAGAGGGAAAAGCAAAGACTAAGACTAGGATTCCTGTCTGGCAAAACAGAGCACTACTTCTGAGATTCAATGCCCTGGCCACCTATTTCCAGTTCCGTCCTGAACTTGCCTCTTATCTCACATGTTAGACTATGATGAATAGAGATGAACCCTGAGTTCTAGGACAGCTTTTCAAACAAGCATTGGGACACATATTTAACATGGCCATCAAGAATTTAACAGAACAAGGTGCTCTCTCTCCTCTCGCTACTTGAACTGAGGACAGAAAGCTTTGAATTAATTCCTTGTATGAGTTACTCTGGCATTTCTTTCATTTTCCCTATGCTACATAAGACTAGATTCAGTTAATAGGAGCAGTTCAGCAGAACTGCCCTGGTGTACTTTTCACCAAAAACCACAAGTGCATGAGTGCCCATGCATGCACGTTCATCTAAGCTCACTCAACAGTGCCTCAGTACAGTTCAAGGATCTCTGTGAAAACATCAATGCAAAAATCTCCAAGGCTCAACCATGTAAAACAAGGCATATGTCATTACTAATCCCCCAAACAACCACAAATCCCAACTGTACCTTGTCAGCAGCTGCCAGCAAATCGTCAGCCATTTTGTCAAGGTTTGGTGCCTTCCCCGTGTAAATAAAGCACATCATTTCCTTAAAAACTTCTGGCTCCACATCATTGATTTCAACCCGATTCTGTCTCAGAAGAATGAAGATTATTAAGATCCTAACATAATGCTAAGCATAGACCTCTACCTACCACAGTTTTCTGAATTTCAAAATTACGTATACAGAGAACTCTTAAGCAACTTGTACTACTCACAAAAGCGAGTAAAAAAATTGGTTTTATTTAATATTTTCTAATTGTCCCTATCCTACTACTTATTCTCTCTCTCGGGTAACAAACATCAAAGATGTCTCATTGACCTTTCTTCCTCCCTCCAGGGCAGCTAAAACAGAGCCATGTGAAAAAATGCCAAAATGTTTAAAAACAGTTTGTGTCAATGACATACATCAGCTTCTACCTGGTATTCTCAAGTCACCAAGGATATTAAGAATTGACCTGAGATCTATTCAGCCAGCTGGGAAAACTCCTCTCTTTAGTTACTTACCTTTTTACTCTCTTCCATCTCGTGTTCAAACATGGCACTGAAAACTGGGGAACGTGCTATGGTGATGGGGGAAATAAAACAAATACAGTTTAAATACTGGTGCTCCACCTTTATCCCCAGAGGAACTGAAGGCTATAATACCCCATATCTTTCCCTCCCCAAATTTTTCTGGTATTAAACAGGAAATATTACAAGACAGCAGCAGTCACAAACTCAAAATATCATCACACCTATACATTGCCTTTGTTTAGCTCAGTGTTTCTCAACCAGTGGTACGAGTACCCTTAGGTACACAAGAGAAGTCGGGGGGACGGGGACAGGGACAGGGGGGGGGGGGGAACGACAGGGACGGGGACGGGGACGTACGTTAACACAAATGAAATTTGAAGAAAACTGAATTTTTGTTTAAAGTTTTAAACTGTAGGTACTGGGGGTACTTATAAAAAAAATTGTTTTTTGAAAAAGGGGTACTTTATGGAGAAAAAAAAAGTTGAAAAACACTGGTTTAGCTGACCCAGAGGCAAAGTAATTTCAAGATGTGTAAATGAGGGTTTCCTGGGGCTCTTCAGACAAGGCCGAAAAGTAAATGAAGAGATCTAAGGCAATCAAAATGTATTTCATGGCACTAAGCAAAGATGCTTCAGAAAAAGCTGGCAACTTCCCTGCCCAATTGCTTTGGGGACACATTACACTGCCAATCACAAACATACCTCCCCACCCTTCTCATCTAGCAAGGAAGCAGGAAATTATATTAATGGAGAAAACCCTCCATCCCCACAGCAACATTATAGCAGAAAATTATCTGCCATCATCAAAGAATCTTCTTTCACTATAGAACTATAGTTGGCAGGGATCTGAGGCATTTTTGCTGCTATTTCCTAGAGCACTTTCCTAAAAGCAGAAGTATCTCAAAGACTTATGAGACCATTCCATCTGCCATGCTGCTGCTGTCTCCCATCCTGCTAAGACTTCCACAAGTCAATACCGACCTGCCAGTATAGCTTTGTGAGCCTGGAATTCCTGGCCTGCAACACACAGACAGCAGTCTGTGAAGCGAGAATTCTCCCAGAGTCCTCCCAACTCATCCGCCAAGCGGCATTCAGGTACCTTCACCATGTTCATGGTGTTCTGTCCAGAGATATTGACCGAGTCCTGTACCACACTCACCTGAAAAGAAGCAACATGTTAAGTTGTCTACATCAGGCTTCACTTTCCAGGACATGTGAAGGGAGATTGAGAGGTCAAACCCTCATCTCCCAAATGAAAAAACTGGGGAACTAGATATATGCCCACACTGAAGAGCCATCTGTATCTGAAACAGCATCCATCCAAGTTCTCTGCTACAAGATCCCCAAGTAAAGCCACTGCCATCCAATCCGGCAAACTGTCCATCTATTCTGGACACCATTCCTGACTAGGGATGTAAAAATCCCATTTCATTGGCTAACTACATATATAGTAACTGGTTAACCGATTAAAGAGGCGGGTAAGCGGGTGGTATCCGCTGCAGCCTGGCTTGAGCAACCCCCCCCCACCACAGGCGGGGGGGCACTGGCTGATGTGGAACAGCCCTGTTTGCAGGGCACCAGAGCCTACCATGGGACAGAGGCTGCTCTGGCCAAGCGGGCCCCCTGTGGGGCTAGAGCAGCCCCCTGCAGATGCATAAATGTCTTCTATAATCTAGCACTTGATCCGCAAAGATCCTAACAAGAGCAAAGAGTCTGACGAACACAAGACGTGTTCTGTGCAGCCTAATGAGCACTCTACTCTACAGGTTTTTCCACCATTGCTGTTTCTGGTTCAGTTCCAGTATTTCCACCTCTTGCAAAGTTCAGCACCCCCACTTCTTTTACAGTGATACGTATCTGCAAGCAATTAGTTTCTATCTTGTGTAAGAATTATAGAACACTAGAACTGGAAGGTACCTCGAGAGGTCATCAAGTCCAGTCCCCTACCCTCACGGCAGGACCAAGCATCGCCTAGAGATCACCCCTAATAGATATCTATCCAACCTACTCTTGAATATCACCAATGATGGAGATTCTACAACAGCACTAGGCAATTTATTCCAGAGTTTCACCACCCTGAGGAAGCTTTTCTTAATGTCCAACCTAAACTCCCCTTTCTGCAATTTAAGCCCATAGCTTTTTGTCCTATCATTAGAGGCCAAGAAGAACAATTTTTCCTCCCTCCTCCTTTTAACACCCTTTTAGATACTTGAAAACTGCTATCATGTCCCCTCTGTCTTCTCTTTTCTAAACTAACGCCCAGTTTTTCAGTCTTCCCTCAAAGACCATGTTTTCTAGACCTTTAATCATTCTTGTTGCTCTTCTCTAGACCTTCTCCAATTTCTCCACATCTTTCTTGAAATGTGGTGCCCAGAACTGGACACAATAGTCCAACTGATGACTAATCAGTGCAGAGTAGAGCAGAAGAATGACCTAAATGACTTCTTGTGTCTTGCTCACAACATTCCAGTCAATGCCTCCCAGAATCAGGTTTGCTTTTTTTGCAATAGCGTCACACTGTTTAGATTGTGTAGATTGTCACGTTTAGATTGTGGTCCACTATGACCCCTAGATCCCTTTCAGCTGTGCTCCTTCTTAGGCAGTCACTTCAGTTACAACTATTATGCATGAAATGATGAAGGGATTGGTGAACTCAGGAGATCTGGGATGGATCCCTGGTCACTAGCTATAATCTCAGAAATGTTACGTGGCAACCAAAAGTAGCTACCATGTGACGGGTGTGTGAAGCCCACATGAAATGAGTTGGGGCTATCCAAGGATAAGATTTTGTCAGAGAAGTTATGGATTCTGTGACTTCCAGAGACCTCAGTGACATTTTCTACTTCAGCTTGGAGCTTTCAGCAGCAGCTGTGGGGGCCAGGGAGCTGTTAGTTCCCACACCCTCCATTTTTAGTAAAAGGCACAATAGGTAACAGACCTCGGAACTTTTGTTTACTAAAAATAACGGTGACAAAATCTTCACCTTAGTGATGTCTTTCCAATTCCTAGTGGACAGGAATCCATAAAACAAATGATACCCTTTTGGCAGACTCAGACTGAGCAAAGAACAAATGGTCCATGAATATTAAATCCCCCAATCCTATAAAATGGAGGAACACTGATAGGGCAGCACAAGTAAAACTTGGATGGCTGATGCTGTAACTTTTTTTGGAGTCTGTTATTCCTGGGATTAGAGAGCAATTTAACAGCAGACAGTCATGCAGTTGGGAGCTAGAGAGGGAAACGCCACCTACAAAGTCCATCCAGAGAATCTCTAAACTGATGAGCAAGTGGGGTGTGAATTGAAAGTGCTAGACAAGGACCATTATTCTCCTCCCGAATTGCATTCTCAACAAGTTGGTAGCAAGGTTCACAGTTAGAGGTGAACAAAGGAGTGGGGACACTTTAGAAAAACAAAATAGAGAGGGTGCTGTTAAGACAGAGACAACTCAGCAATCTATACAGAACTGACCCTCCCCCCCCTCAAAAAATCCTACATATCACTGACAACACCCGCACAATAGTCGCTCAACACCAAGTGTTGTTAATTCCTTAGAGAGCTTCTCTATAGGAAAGATTCTTGCTGAATGAAAGCACAGATGCCAGCAGTAGCACCAGCACCTGTGGCCAGTAGAGAAGTGTTAGAAGAGCATATGGCATACCTATTTATGTGGTAAGAAACATACAAGCATCAGCAAAAACTAGCAGAAGTTCCCTCTCAACAACTTTAAGCTTACAAATTACATTCCCTTCCCCTCCAACATCAGCAACCTATAAATTTAAGCTTCTCCTCGTGCACAATGAATATCGACAAAACAAGCCATGGAACAGGCAACAGGAAAAAAATTATACCCTGTGAGAACAGGAAAAAGATTCTCTTTGAGAACGCAGACACTTGGCTTAAGGATTTGGACAACATGATTTTTTTTGTTCACTGGCCATTCAGAAATTTGAAAGTTTCAGTTCATGTGAAACTGAGAACAAGGGTTGGTCACCAATGTATAGAATGGATAAGAGAGAAACCCAAAAGCAAACAACAAAGATGAACAAAGCCATATGATCAAAGGCTGAAGGAACTGAGTATGTTCAGTTTGGACATGAGGAGATTAAGGGGGAGAATATGATCACCATCTTCAGATACTTGAAAGGCTGCCATAGAAAGATGGAGAAAAAGGTGTTTTCTTTTACCACAAAAGGCAGGACAAGAGATAATGGATTTGAACTACAGAATAGCAGATTAAGATTAAATCGCAGGAAAAACTTCCTATCAGTAAAACAACGGAACAGACTGGGTAGGAAGGCTGTGGAAGCCTCTTCCCTGGAGGTTTTCAAAAGGATGCTGGATAGCCATCTGTCTTGGATGGTTTAAATGACAAATGCTGCATCTTGGCAGGAGGTGAGACTAGATGACACTGGCAGCCCCTTCTAGCCCTATGAGTCACAGAACAGGCAGAGAAGGAGCTGCTGGAGATGCCTTCCTTATAACTTTGAACCACGGACTTAAGGCGCTCTCTTAAGACATGGGTAACCTGGGTTCAGTTCTTCCTTCTGCCTAATGGAGAAGGGATTTGTACTTGGGTTTCCCGCATTGTAGGGCAATGCTCCAGCCATCGGCTATGGGATAGTCTGGTGTAGATCGTTCTCAGTCTCGCTCCTTGAAGCTGTTCCACGGTGTACAAGTAATTAAATAGCAACTGGAGCAGGAATTTGAATTTGGATCTTCCACATCTTAGGTGAGTGCCTTCACTACCAGGCTATAAAGTCACACTCATTGTTTAACATGGCCCATTGACTATTCATCATCACTCATGGTAATTCATAGCCATTCATAATAATAATTAAAGGAAAGAGAAGCAAAAATTGCTAAAGCTACACAGACCTCATGGAAGATTTTTCCCAGCCATAAAAAACACTACCCCAGATATTAAAGCATGGATCCCAACCACAACACTAATGGCTCAATAGTCAGCATTAATGGATTGAATAAGTCTCTTAAAGGAGGTGTCTGCTGAGGCAAACAGATACAGTCTATAATGCTTGGAGAAAATATGCAGAGGAAAATAACCACTCTATACAACTGTAAATGAAGCATTTTTCTTTTCTTTTTTGGTGGGAGATTGGGGTGGGTTTCAGGCAGCTGCTGCAGCAAAATCAAAGACTTTATCCTCATGAAAAATCATGTCCATGATACCCAGCAAAAAAGGGGCCTGCTGTCTCTGCCTTTCAACAAAGATCACAGGTACCAGGAACACTGAATTTCCTGAGAAGGATCAAGAAGAACACATGGCAGGGGTTCAAAGAGGGACACTAAGAACTAGATTAAAGACCAACATTTTCAGACCAGGATGCCAAATAAAACTATAAAATTGTATTTAGGATCCTAAATACAGTTATCCTGGTCTGAAATATTTGGTTTACAAGACTACAGTGCTTTGTAAGCCACCAAACAACAGTAGATAAGATACTGCCCAGAGAAAACTGGATGCCAGAGTTTCAGGGAGACTAGTTTTCTAAGGATGTCTGACTGTGTTCTAAAGGGGAGACCCTTTCCTTTTCTGAACCTCACTAGTGAGTAACTAGAACACCCATTTCTTTATCAGAGATATTCTTGGATGCACAATACTGAGGCTGAAATTTGCAGAAGTGCCTTGGTGATTTAAAAGCAGAAGCTCCATTGAAAGTCCATGAAACTTTTGTTCCTAAATCAGTCAGGAACTGTTGAAAATCCCACTGAGCAAACAATACAGATAAGATTGCATAAATCTTTCACCTTTTACTATTAGTAGGATTTTCTAAAGGCCTCAGTATTAACCTAAAAGTCTGCTCCCAATCAAGCTAATGCTCCAGCTGAAGTTAATGGTAAAATGTTAGGACTTATGACAACATTGACCATGCCTGAAGAGACCCTCCCTAGATGTACTCTTTGTAACTCTCTTGGAAATCATTTCTCACAAGCGAGGTCAACAGCAAAAGATTACTTGTTTGGTGTTGCAAATATAGGGTCTGGAAGAATGTGTCTTTTTATACGTAGACACAAATTTCAAGCCTTTCATGATTGGACAAGGGGCTGTTCAGTGCGTTCCTGACAGTTCACAAAAGTTACCACTAGGGATGTGAATGACTAGTTGACTATCCGATAAGCAAATGCTTATCAGACAGTTGACAGGCTAGTCGACTAGTCACTTCCCTCCCTTTCTGCCTCTTTCTGATAGAGGCAATAAGGGAGTGTTTCAAAGCAGCACCACTACATGGAGCCTGGGGCCAGACTCTGGGCTTCATGCAGTGCTGCCGCTCTGAAACACCATGTGCAGCCCGGGGCCAGCTGGGGTATCCCCGGGCTGCACGCGGAGTTTCAAAGCAATAAAGTGCCACGTGGAGCCAAGCATCAGATGGGGACTCCCCTGCTGACCCTGGGCTCTGTGAGGTGCTGCTGCTTTGAAACGCCACGTGCAGCCTGATGCCGGGCTCACCGCAGCACTTTTGCCTGTGAAGTGTAGCAACAGCTGTAGCAATTTGCACTGACTATTTGATTAGTCAATCTCAATGTAACATCCCTAGTTATCACTACTGCGTCCTCTTCAGAGGAACATACTACCCATATGACTTGTTCTTGAATTCCAAAGGCCATTCTGCATCTTTCAGTTTCAAGATATGTGTGTGCCCTTCTTGTTCCCAAATTGTTGGGGTTTTAAATTCAAATGCACTCTCATTCACAAGGGGAGCATCTGACCAGTCTGAACACTGAATAGGTATTATGGTGACATTCCTTCAGAGTATTATTCCTGCATAGCTACCAGTTGAAACATTTTCCCACAGAACTGGACAACAGTCAGTCACTAGCTGAAGTTCTCCCTTTGACTCAGACAGGTATCCCAGGTTTTACTCTATGAAACTCTTTGTCCCCTCCATGAAGTTCTTAGGTACCCAAGCAAGGTATACATTTGTCAATCAAGAACTACATATCACTCTAAAAAAAAATATTTCCTACTGTAAAGAGTGATGTATGCTGGGTACATTTAGGAATCTTTATATTGCATTTCCCCCATCACTAAAGGTCTTTATTAACCCACTTACATTATCAAGTGCTTGGGACCAAAAAAACCCTACTTGATGACTATTTCAATGAGTGTCAAATCATGTGTTATTGATACAGAACCAGAACTGGAATGATAAGGAGCTTATGAATGTGCTTTGTGGTCCTTTTCCTCCACGGGTGACCTCAGAAACACAAAAACCAAAAATAAGTGAAATGGCAATATTGTAGTCAATTACCGATTTAAAAAAAAAATCCATATAGAACTGTAAACGTAGACAATCCTTCTCCCCCACAGGAGTGCCACCTGTGACTTCTTAAAAACCAATCCTGAAAGAGAGTGCCATCTCAAGCCAATAAAATTGCTACCATTTCAGCTGATGAGGAGACTTGCCTCACAGAAGAGAGTGAGTTTGTCATCTGGAAGAAGTCCATTGGCCTCATCCAAGAGAAAGTCTCTTCTAATGAACTTCTTGAATCCCCAGTCCTTGCCTTGTACAAACCGATATGCTCGCTGGCTCTCTGAAAGACAGATGTGTTGGTTCAGACAAATGCTAGTGCTGTTAGCATCAATAAACACAAGCAAGTGACCCAGCAGATAAGAGCTACACATACCCATTGCTTTTGTTTCTTCTCCTTTAGCATTGAGGATGGAGAATTTGAACTTTGCACGAACTTCACTCTTTGGACAGCTAACCAGTAATAGGTAGAGGGACAGATAATCTTTACTTTCTTCATCCAAGCCCTTAGGGTTCACACGTAAACACCTGTAGAAACATATATTTGCATGAGATGTGAGGAACTATTTTCTGGCATAGCATTCAATAGAAGAGTGAAGTTTATACAAAATGAACAGCAAATAAATTCTGCTACACTGACCACTGTCTAAGGTAAACATAACAAGAATACTGTGTGATATTTCTTCTAGATTACATTTCCTATATGAGCGCCTAAATTCATATCTTTGGTCCTACCTGTCTATAGGACAATCAATTCAAAATCATGAAAGGGTTACGTACTTATACTCTGTTAATGGAGAACATTGAAGACCATAAACTATAGAGACAGATGCTGATGTGCATGTTGCATGCACCCAAACACTGTGCCAGGGCAACAATATCTTTTCCCTGAGTGTGTATGCGCCCAGTGTGCTAAGGACATAACTGATCTCTTCTGTCTGTATATGCTGGGTATCTTCTGTAACACTTCTTACCATTTCAGTTTATCATTGGCTCCTGATGAAAAGGTTGAACTTTTGATGACCTCGCCCATTTCCTCCCTGCAGAAACTAAAGTTGTTTATGGTCCACATGTATGAAAACTTTACCACCTTAATCTGAAGATTCAAAACAAAGAAGCAATTCAGGGTCATGATTGTGCATACTGAGCGGAGTCTACCAAATTCAAGGCCATGAAAAACAAGTCACGAACTGTGAAATCTAGTCCCATACTGTAAAATCTGGTCTTTTGTGTGCTTTTACCCCATCCTATAAAAATTGCACAAGTTAGAGCAGTGTATCTCAAATTGGGAGTCCTGATGCAAAAAAAAAAGTTGCAGGCAGGTCACAAGGTTATTTTGGGGGCAGCTGTGGTATTGCCGCTCTCAGAGCACATCTACACTTTCAGGAAGATTGACACTCTGGAGGTCGATCTGGCGTTCAATTACCAGCGGGTCTGGTAAGGAACCACTAAACTGAATGCTGAAGGCATCCCATCAAGCCTAGTTAACAGGAGAGTTTCTCTCATCAATCTCCTGCTATGAGGCCACCCCCAAAGGGAGAGGGGGGAAAAAAAATAGATGCAAGGGAGGTTGACTCCAGCAACACAATTCACATAGCTGGAGTTGTGCATCTTGCATCTATGTTCTCCTTCAGTGTAGACTTGGCCTTAATTCTGTGCTGCTTTCAGAGCCAGCTGGCAGGAGAGCGGCAGCCGTTAGCTAAGCACCCTCTTCTCAAAGCAGCACCACGTCAGCAGCAGTAAGGGTAAGAGTACCACACACACACACACACCCCTACAAAAATCTTACAATCCCCCACAATTCCTTTTTGGTAAGTACCCTTACAATAACAAGATCTGTATAACTTTACATTTAAATAGCTGAAAAAATGAAAATTCACTATTTTAAAAAATGTTAAAAGCCAGTTCCCCGCAGCACCATCTCCTCGGTGCAGACAGAGGCGGGGAAGGCAGAGGCGCAGCAGTGCAGGACCCAGCAAGAGCGGCACTACTCAGCCCAGCTTGTGCAGGGTCCCAGACCTACCCACACTGCAGCTCTGAAGTTTAAATGTAGTAGGAGCTGGGCTGTGGCTCCTACCACATTTAAACTGCAGAGCTGCAGTGGGACCCCTTAACAACTTGTGTAGTCGATACAAATTGTATCAACACCACAATTAGTCAATTACCCGCTTCTTAACATCCTTAATTAAGATACAATGCTCTACCTACACCTATGACTGCACTGCCCAGCAACCCATGGAGAGTTCTACCAAGGCCCTTGACCTCCTCTCTTGTATGTGAAAAGTAACCCAAGGGAAACAAAAATGAATCTAACTCTATAATAGCTGCATCTCCAAAATGGAGCATCTCAACTTTTTCAGTATACCTCAGGAAGTTCCATAAGAGTGAAGACAGAGTGACATTAGCCTTTCTCACTTCCTCTGACCTGAGTCAGCCTGTGCTGCTTCCATTCATAGAAGATCCAGTTTAGAGATGAAGTGATCTAAATATTTGTAACTAAAATCTACTGTAGGCCTAGCAGCAATGGTTTAGTCAGTTAAAGTAATTAGTCTTTCATCTCTGAAAACCTGGGCTCTACATTTTGTTTAGATCACCAAGCTTCTAATTGTGTGGTGTGATCTTATCAACCTGAGAACATCTGGGCACATTGTGAATTTACCTGAGTGTAGCACCAGCTTTCAGCTACAGGTCCACTCGACATTTCTGCCGGAGGAGGAGGACTCGGCACCCTTGACATCGCCAGTTTGAAGATTAAACAGGATTTCACAAGTCAGCAAAAGAAATAGCTATGCTGTCTTCACCCTACCGAGCCCCCAAAAAGGAGAAAAGAGCAATTCTATTAGAATTTGCAGGACATTTTATTCAAGGATAAAAACAAAACAAGAAGTCAAGCCTATTCCTCCTTTAAACACCTTTAGATTAGAGATGTGAACATGTCACCTTTTACACAATTAATCGATGAGCCTGGACTCATTGGTTAATCCTAACTGTTACATGCAGGCCGCTCTCCTGCCACCCACTGCCTCTGTATCTGAGGCGGGGGGAGGGGAAACCAGTGCATAGAGAGAGCTGGCTTTTCCAGCTCCCCGCACATACAGCTCCCACAGAGCCACATGCTCCCCCACTGCCACTAATACAGCGGGGGGGGGAGGGGTTGTTAGGTGGGAGCCAGTATACATGGGGTGCCGCCTTCCACACAGCTGCCTCCCCTCGCTACTGTCTCCCTCAGAGACAGCAGCACGGCGTGGAGGAACAGATGGGAGCCAGAGTGTATGGGAAGCCCACTGGATTGAAGGTGTGACTACACCTTGAGCAGACATGCCAGCACTAGTACTATTAAAATAGCAATGTGGATGCAGTGGCAACAGCTTCATACCCAAGGTCCTTGGCTTGCTTGTATAGCCCACGTTGATGTCTGTGCCAGCATATCTACACCGCTATTTTTAACAGCATAGCTACAGGAAAAGCTAGCACAGGGATGTGTACCCAAGCTGCAATTACACTTCTGACTGCAGTATAGACATCGGCTCACAAAGAAGGAAATTAGAGACAAAGACCATATTCGCTTCTCCTTTCAATATAGGAACACTTAATGGGAACAAACCCAGAATACAGAACCCTAACCCCAAGTGAAACTAGGGCACTCCCTACTTGACCTGCTTTTATTGTTGTTCTTCTCAGATCTTTGATGAAAGTCCCTGACATTTACTCATTTTGATTTTGGCACATTTCTAAACTGTTATACAGCAATCTCAGTAGAATATACACAAGTTAGTACATAGTCCAAACTTATTCCAATTGTGGGGTTTGGCTTTACTGGTTGCTGAGAGGGATGTGAAGGACTAGTTGACTATCCAATAAGCAAATGCTTACCAGAGAGTCGACAAGCTTGTCAACTAGTCGCTCCCCCGACTTTGCTGCCTCTATCATAAAGAGGAAGCAAGGTGTGGGGGAAGAAGAAAGTACTTCAAAGCAGCAGTGCTGCATGGAGTAGGGATATAATAGTGTAGTCAATTAATAGATAAGCAAAAGCTTATAGGTTAATGCTATAGACTACACACATTCCTCCCCTCCCTTGCCAGTACTTTTTTAGCAGGCTGGGCAGCAGCCTGGCTCAATCCCAGTTTGCGCCAGGTCCGGGACTGTGCCTCTGATACAGAAGCACAAGCACAGAGTGGCAGGGGCTCTTCAGGGGTGGGAGAGAGCACAATGGCTGCTGGCCCCACGCCCGGTTACTATAGAATAGTTGAGTAACCGATAAGAATTCATGAGGTTACTTGACTATTCAATTAACCAATATTTCACATCCCTAGCACAGAGTCTGGGGCCAGATCCTGGGCTCCACGTGGTACTGCCGCTTTGAAACACCACTGCGGGAGCTCGAGCTCCTGCAGCATTTCAAAGCGGCAGTGCCGCATGGAGCCCGGGGTCAGTGGGAGTCCCCAGCTGACCTCGGGTTTCACGTGACACTTTCGCCTTTAAAGTGTAGCAACAGCCCTAGGCCTGTTTCTACAATTCAAAGGCAGAGCTGCCCTATTGACTAGTCGAATAGTCAATTACCCGCAATTTAACATCCCTAGATCTTACCGTTTCTAGTATTAAAAATAAAACATTGAAATGCACGTACTATTGGACATCCTTATGAGATAAAGTTTTGGTGCCCTTTTTTAAAAAACGAACCCTCCCAATTAACTAGGGTCCCCCAGCATCAGGCTCCTCCTGGCATTTCAAAGCGTCAGCACTGCATAGAACTAGGGATCAGCTGGGGAGTTCCCAGCTGACCCTGGGCTCCGTGCGGTGCTGCTGCTTTGAAACGTTCCGGGAGCCCGGGCTCTTGCAGCAGTGTTTCAAAGCAGCAGCGTTGCGTGGAGCCCAGGGTCTGACCCCAGGCTCCACATAGCGATACCACTTTGAAGTACACCCTTCTTCCCCTGCTTTGCTGCCTCTTTCTGATAGAGGCAGCAAAGGGGGGTGGGGAGTGACTAGTCAACAAGCTTGTGACTATCCGATAAGCATTTGCTCATCGGATAGTCGACTAGTCGTTCACATCTCTAGTAAGATCTAATTTCAATCTCTGAATGAAAGCTATTCTGAAAAGTTATGAAAGGAGTGGTAGTGAAATTACAGTGGTCCTTACGCTTATTAAAAAACAGGAAGTTATACAGCTATCAAGAAGTTTAAAGAAAAAGAATGGAGGTACTAGTGACTGGACAATTGTTATTGAATGTTCACAAGGGGTGGGAGTGGGAAATATTACAAGGACTTGCTTTGCCAGGATCTATAAACTTCTAGGTGGTGGTCAGGGCATATGAAACCACAATTCTATTTAAAGCTGGCTTTATTTTTCTGTCTTCATATTGCTGAAATGACGACGTGGTTGTTTCTCATTCTAATTGTAGTAAATATGGAAAATACTGGCAGCAGGCATGAGACTACCTGGCAATTTTTTGATGGACCTTCCCCAGCTGCAGCTCTGCAAACCTGCTTGAGACTGCAGGTAGGGCAGCAGTGGGAAGGGGAGCCGATATCCAGATGCTGGGGCTTTTTGTGGGAAGGAGATGCTGAAGATCGAAGGGATGCTCAATACCCCCCCCCCCCCCCCCCCCCCCCCCCCGTGCTGCATCCTGCTCTTGCACTTGGACCCTGGGTTTGGCAAATCCCAGCAACCCTTGAAGGAAAAGCTGGGATATGCCGTCCTTGGGCTGCACCCCACCAAACCTCACTGCCTCCTCTCTCACAGCCATTCTTTCCAGCTGCAGGCACATTTGCAGGGCTGCAGTCAGAGAAGGAAGTGCTGGGACATGTCAATCACTAGCAACAGGCAAGTCTGCACAACTCCATTCAAGGAAAGTATGAGCTAGCACTTCCTTCACCAGCTGCAGCCATGTGCACCTGTCCTCCACTTACCCTCAACGTTTAGACAGAATATAAACAACTAACAGTTTGTTAAAAAGTGCATTCTACTGCATTCAACAACACACTTTTGCAATGTAAAATATAAACACTATCAACTGCTGTTAAATAAAAACTTAAAAGGGGGACTGACTATTCCTCATTTTAAGAAGTGCAGAAAGCTAACTTCTTCTGGATAAAATGTACCATAGAAAAACCATTTACTGAAGTGGATGAGCAAAACCCGGACATGTTTGATGAGCCTCAAGTGAGACATATTTACTGTCACTGTTGTAATCAGAGGCAACCAACATAATAATCTAAATCCCTATTCCAAGCATCCAGCAGCTCTTCAACATTTGTTGCATTCAGTAGTAGTGTATGCCACATTTGACATCCAAAATGAGACAAAAAAAGTCAGTGATTTACTACTAAAAACCCAACCACAAATGAAAGGCAAGTGACTTGGACATAAGGAAGTTGCAATTTTTTAAAAACGTCAATAGCATCATTCTCAATGTAGAACAAAATGAGCAATTTAAATAAAGCACTTTTGTCCAAAACTCATTCCTCTGGGAAGATTTAAATTTGCCCAATTTTGAAAGTGAATTAATAAAAGAAACAGCATGCTCATTAACACAAGATAATTGATCAAAAACAATTACAGCAATTTTTATAGGATAATTTGTATTCCTTTGCAATAGTATTGATTATGTACAAAACCCACAAAGAATGTAAAGAAAGGTACAGTAAAAATCTTAAATTGATTGCATAATGAAAATAAACTGTGCTTCTGGTTTGTACAGTGTCCAGCATCATAGGCACCCATTCTTGGTTTGTCCTTAGGCACTAATATAATAAGCATTATTAATAATAATTGCAATAAACCTAATCTTCAGACTTATGCATGCTTGGCATTATTTAGTCTGTTTTCTTAACACCACCTAACAGTCCTACGCATGCTGTGAATGTTCAAGTTACAGTAAAACTCCATTAGTCCGGCATCCAATGCTCCGGCACTCCTGATGGTC
>JANRFK010006689.1:12142597-12152598 GCA_030068395.1 Apalone spinifera
TTTCCGTTAAAAGCATTTTCGGAAAATCATGCCAGTCTAGACGTAGCCCACAGGGTATAGAAGCCAGTGGAAGAGTGTTATCTTTCAAAGCTGTAGCCTTATTTGTGAAAGGGCTAATCTTGTTAGACAGCCCTGGTCTCCTTTCGAAAAAAATCTGATGTTGGGATTTTAATTGCAGGCAGCCAGTTTCTGGTTCTATTTTTACACCTATTGGAAAAGTATCAAAGTTAATTTCTTAGTGGAGGAAATCATACTTTAAAATGTGCCATTATGAGGGAATGACTCCCTGATGTCTTTGAGTCAGTGCTTTGTTTCTTGTTAGAAGCATCTTCTGTCTTCCCTGATGAGCCTGGCTCTTGTTTTCAGCGGCTGGTTTACTTTAAGATGCTTTTGATCCTGTATTCATTAAAACTTGATTCTGCTGCTTCCCACCAGCCCTAATGGTCTGTGAAATTATTTCTGTTTCTCTAAGCTGCTGTTAACTCTGCCATTGCTACAGAGCAGAGGAACTCAAAACATTGTCAAAAGTCCTCCAATTTATTCAAACTCATTTCTCTCCGCAAACAGAAATTAAACTTCAATGTTATCACAGCAATCAGTTTTAGTGGAGAAGTAGAATTGGGTGGAGAAAAGTCTTAAGGTTTTTATCTCTACTGTTTTTCCCTCTGCAGGTGGAGGAGGATAATTGGACAAAGGACTAGGAAACAGAGAATGATTTAGCCAGGAAGACCTGAATGGGAGAGAGAAGAGGGGCTTAAACAGAAAGCCATTAATCGGGATTAAAAACAGAAGAGCTACAGAAGAGGGTAAGAGGAAAAAAGTGAATGAAGAATGAGATGAGAAGGGAGTAGGGGACATTGAAGGGAGAGGATGTAGGAAAGTAATAATGTTTATTTAAAATTTCACCTGGGTTCAGGAGGAGGAGGAGGAGGAGAGTGGAGGTAACTAAGGAAAGAGATAAGTATCAGAGGGGTAGCTGTGTTAGTCTGAATCTGCAAGAACATCAAGAAATCCTGTGGCACCTTATAGATTAATATTTATTGGAGCATAAGCTTTTGTGGGCAAAGACCCACTTCATCAGATGCATGGAGTGGAAATTCCAGATGCAGGTATAAATATACAGGTATAAAAAAAAAAGAGTTCCAGTCAAGAGTAAGACTAGAGATAATGAGGTTAATTCAGTCAGGCAGGATGAGGCCCATTCTTGCAGCTGATGTGGAGGGGTGAACACCAAGAGAGGAGAAACTGCTTTTGTAGTTAGCTAGCCATTCAGTCTGTTTTTAATCCTAAAATGATAGTATCAAATTTGCAGATGAATTGTAGCTCTGCAGTTTCTCTTTGAAGTCTGTTTTTGAAGTTTTTTTGTTGTAGGATGGCTACTTTTAAATCTGCTGCTGTGTGTCTAAGGAAAGAGAAATGAATTTGTCATCTTGCAGGGAAAGGGGGCAAAAAAAAAGAGAAAGAACAAGGGGATGAAAAAAAAGACGACATGGATTCCACAATCTACTCAGTTTTGTTTTAAACTCCTAAGCTGATGGTGCTAAGGTACACAGGGGTGGCCCATGAGCCTAGGCAATTGCCTAGGGCTCCGCCGGCCCGGGTGCTCCGTGATTACGTCATGGCCATTGACCGCCGTGCAGGTGGGGGTGCCGATCACACCTTCCGCCTGGGGCACCAGCTGCCGCAGCCAGCCTCAGGCCGCTCCTGAAGGTACACAGCTATGCAAGGAGCACAACTTAGTTAGGTCCCACTTTCTTTTTCACTAATGGAAAACCCTCATGTATGTAAATATACACCTTTTAAATAGAGAATAAAACAAAATTCATCAGTTCACACTTACACAGTTTATAACGAGCATAGTGAATTCCAGCATCCATCTTAAAGAATTTTAAGAGGACTATTTTCTCCTTGTTCAGCTAATCAGTTGCTTTTTATTGTTTTGTTTCCTCAATAACAATGTCTTACAATAGGTCTGGAATGGCATTGGGTTGTTGTAATCAAAAGCTGGCAATCTGACATTCAGATGTTTAGCTATATTTGATAAAGGTGACAGACTGTACCTTTAGGAAAGAGTAAGTCTCTGCAGTACAAAATACAGTTCATTAATAGAGAACTTGAGATATTAAATGGCATGCTAGGATATCCAAAATAATTATGTTAAGAAAATTAAGGTTGCAAAGTCAAGCACTCAAAAGATAGGAAATGCCAGAATTAAATTTCTCCAAGCAATTTCAATTTGGCCATTGTGCACATATACACTTTCATAGAAGATGTGAATGACTTTGAATGATAGTCTTTAATTACACAATCACATGTTATTTTTCCCCATGAGTACTCAATCTCTTTTAATGAACTAGTAGTTGTTTAATACTTCTATTTAGCCTTCACTTTGAATGTGTGCCCCCAGGCTTTATTTAATACATACCAGGCATACTTTTCACTGAATAAAAAAATTAATTTCTTTCTGGGCATTTGTTTAGTGATCTGACCACAGTGGCTGTGCTATTTGCAAATATTAATGAGTTTATCTTCACAGTACCCATGTGAGATTAGGTAATAATACTATTCCCAAATGACAGCTGGGAAATTTGAAGCACAGGGACAGATTACACAGTTAACAGTTTTTGGCTTTACACTAGTTTTGGGTAGCCAGTTTGAAACACAGAGCAGGGCTGGGCAAGATGTGATCCGGGGCCAGATCCAGCTTGCGGACTGCATCTGGCCACTTTCTGTTTATATCCTGCTGCCTGTGCCACCAAATTGTACGCAGCAGGATCTTATTTAAATGCTCATGGCTCTTGGTCACAGCACTACCCTGGCAGGGGCTAGAGCTGCAAGCCATTTAAATAGCTGCCACTGCCAGGCAACACATTCGTGGTGGGGCAGGAAGCCGTGAGCCCTTTGCTGTGTTTTTAATTCAAAGCCTCCAGCCCCAGACAACTTGAGGGTGGGGGTATTGAGGCTAGACCGGGCCTGTGTCTACACTGGCAGGTTATTGTGCAAGAACATCTTGTGCAAGAACAGGTCCACACTGCCATGTGCGAGCTGTGCTTTTGCGCAAGAGCATCCATGGCAGCCTGGACGCTCTCTTGCACAAGAAAGCTCTGATGGCCATGTTAGCCGTTGGGCTTTCTTGCACAAGAAACCCCTGTCGCGCGTCCACACTGCCCTCTTGCGCAAGAGGACTTACACCTGTTAGAAAAGAGCATAGCTCTTGCGCAGGAAGCCCTCTCTTACCATGCTTTACTGTAAATCTTCTTGCGCAAGAGCGAGTGGGCAATGTGTACATTCTGCAGAAGAACAGCTGTTCTTGTACAATAACCCACCAGCGTAGGCATAGCCCTAGGGTTGCCAGGTCTCCGGTATTGGCCCAGACAGTCCAGTGTTTGCGGCTTCTGTCTAGTAAAAAAACAGAAAATACTGACATGTAAAATGTCTGGTATTTTCTGTTTGTCAGATGGAAGGCCGCTTGGGACATTCTTCCCCTGCCGCGTCTGGTGGGGTGGGGAGTGTGGGATTTAATGGTGCCATGACTTCTTTTTTGGGGCATGGTTTGGTTTTTTTTTGCTCAACAACTTTGGTCCCCATTTTTTTTGGTTTTTGTTTTTTCTTTGCTCAATCAATTTTTTCCCCTCCATGTTCAGTATTGTGTGTGAAACTATCTGGCAACCCTAGGTAGGCCCAACCTCACCCCTTCCACCGCAGGGGGTGGAGCCAGCCCTTGACTATGTACCAAAATTCATTAAGTGGCCCCCTTGTGAAAATTGCCCACCTCTGATGAAGAGCCTTATTTTCAAGAATACATGATATTTCATACTTGGCTCCAATCGATTGCAGTTGCAAAAAATTTGGAATGTTCACAACTTCAGCTCTAAACTAGGGGTCTCTGTGGGCACCCATAAAATGAGCACACTGTTAGTGATCACCTGTGAAAATTTTGGTTTAAAGTGATTTGTCCAGCATCTGAAGATTACTATGGCACAAGCAGGAATCAAATCCAGTTCTAGGGTGGCTTTTGAATTCCTTGACTATGAGGCTCTCCCCTCTCTTCCTTGCCTTATTCATATAACAGGCTCTCTGAACCAGGATGAACCTCCGTTCTGTGCACCAAAGGAGGAAGGGACCTATGGAACAAATTATATGAGCTCGTGTAATTAAACTCCCATAATGCATATTTATATTCTACTAGAAGATTTACCTGGCATTGCTCAGGCCCTTAACTCAATTTTTGTTTTTTGGAAAATAAAATGAAAATGTACATGCTTCATGTGAAACATTGCTGTGGACTGAGGCTAGGAGTTCAGGATGCAGGCTGCCCTGGGGAGAGAGGACTACCCCAGCCCTCTCTCATTGCAGCAGCTTGCGGGCTAGGTGAGAAGCACTTCTCCATAGTTGCTGCAGCATCACTGGGCACAGCTGGTGGAGGGGTGCATATCTCCTGGCTGGGGCAGGTCCAGGTGAGGAATGCAGCTAACTGTGTACTTCCCCTTACTCCCTGATAATGGGAACAGCCAGCAACGTTAGGTGGGGAGCTTCAGCCCTTCCCTCCTTAAAGGGCATGTGGGGAGTGGGAGGCAGGGGTAGTCCAGGATGGAAGGGGAGGGCATGCTCCCACCCACCCCTTTTCTCCTTTCTGGTGATTATACAGAAGAGAGACAGTTTTAAGAAAAGCAATCCCATTCCAGGCACATCCCATTTTTCTAGCACAACCAAAGCCTTACCTTGCTCGGAGTTAGGCCAAGAGGAAACTGCATACCGAATTCGGTGGTCCTAGGTCTCACTGTTTAGGAGACTTCTTGACTGAACAGACAGACAAGCTCTCTAAAATATATAGTAGAGATATAAGCTGCATCAGTTGACGTCCTATGAAGTGCCTATGAAGGACTAGCTCAGTTGTCTCCAACCTTTTTAACCACAAGGTCACTTTTTTCAATTTAAGTGCAAATGTAACATCTCCCTCAAACCCAAATACCCTTGCCCTGCTTCCTTCTCGCCTCTTCTGAGGCCCCACCCCTGGTCCACCCTTTCTCCAAGGCCTCACCCTGCTCACTCCAGCCCTCTTCCTCCCTCATAGGGTGGCAAGGTGTCTGGTTAAAAAAAACCCAGAAAATACCGGACGTGTAAAACTTGGCAGGGGCAGGGGGAGCGTGGGGATTTAAAAGCGCAGTGACTTTTCTTTTTGTGCAGGGGTTGGTTTATTTTTTCCCCACCACGTTTGGTATTTTTTGTGAAAGTATCTGGCAACCCTATGAGTCCCCCATCCTCTCCCGCTGGCACCAGACTGTGGTAGGGACTTGGGGTGTAGGCTCTGGTCTTGGACCAAGGGATTTGGGAGGGGCTCTGAGCTTAGTCCAGAGTGGGGGTACAAGCTCTGGGAAGGAGCTTGGGTACAGGGAGAAGGGTGTAGGAAGTTGGGTGCAGGAGGAGGTTCAGGGCTGGGATGGGTTCAGGAAGCAGGCTCTGGCTAGGCATCATTTAACTGAGATGGCTTCCGGGTGGTGGAGCAGTGGGGTCAAGGCAACTCACTCCTGCCCTGTCCCTGCACCACTCTTGAAAGCAGCTGGCACATACAGCAATGGCTCCATGTGCTGCCCTTCATCTACAGGCACTGAGCTGACAGCTTCTACTGGCCACGGTGCCCCATTACTGACCAATGGGAGCTGCAGGAGCGGTGTCTGCAGGCAAGGACAGCACATGGAGACTCCCTATTCTGCCTCTCTCAGGGACATGTTAGCCACATCCAGGAGCAGCAGTTACCACAGGGATAATTACTGCAGCCGCGCCAGGTTAGGCACTTTAGAACTCACCACTCAAAGCATTAAATGTAAGTGTGAGACAAATGAAAATGATGAAGTGCACAGACCAGTCAAAAACCAAAAACAACACACTTTGCAAGCAGTAAAAGTAGTAACAACAACTCATGTATGTGATGGGTCCGGAGATGTGAGTGAAAGACAGTGTGTGTTTGTGAGAATGACAGACACACGCACAGTGTGTGTGACAGAGATTTGCATTGGCAAGCTCCCTCCCTCCCCTTCTCGCTGTGTGGAGATAGGGTACAGAAGTGGGGGGAGAAGGGACACCCTGACATCAGTGCCGCCCCCCCCCCCCCCCCCCGGTCCTCCCTCCAGCTCGCTGCACAGCAAGCCAGAGGCTCTAAGGAAGGCAGCTCCAAGACAGAGGGCAGGAGCAGCATGACAGTGGGTGGAGGGCAACTGAAGTTCCAGCACTTGATAACTTTTCTGGCCAAACAAGTCAGGATCACCTGTCAGAGGCTCCAAGATCTGCTGGTAGATCCTGATCTAGTGGTTGGTGACCACTGGACTAGCTTCTATCAAAGTTAGCCATTTGACAGCTCTCCTCTCACCTGCACTCCTTATAGCTGAGTTCATACCCTCCCCCCCACTGTTCCACAGATGGGAAAAGTTAAATGGCATGCTTTGACATCCAGAATAAATATGTTAAAAGAATGTTAAGGTTGCGAAGTCAAGCGCTCACTAGGTAGGAAGTGGTAGAATTAAATTTCTTCAGGCAACTTCAATTTGGCCTTTCAGTCTATTTGTGCACTAGGAACGGAAGAGAAAGCTTTTTCACACAGGCCACCAAAGACCAATTAAACAGCACTAGCCATTATCAGCCTGAGCGGGAACCAACAAATTCTTTTTAAAAATGGGATCACTTTGCAGAACACCTAGTGGCTAATAAGGAGCAAGGAAAATGGGGCGTTACCTGGGAAACAATACATTGTCTTCAAAAGCTCTACAAATTCTTAGAAGATTAGGGTTGGATGAGAAGGCTGTAAAATCACACACGTTCAGATCCCAGTCTGTCTTTTCACATTTCTGGAGTAGAAGGGTGAGGTAATGAACTTAGCTGTTAGAGTGCAGGTGAGAGAGTAAAGTTAAGTGCATTGCTGCCAAATGACTAATTTAATCGAAGTTAGTTCTGCATAGGATTGCTTTCTGCTGTCCACTGGTGCTCCCGCAGTCTGGCCCCTACTCCAAGGCTGAGGCAAACCTCCATCAGAGAGATCTACTCTTAAAGCAGAAAACACAAAATGAAAGTTGACAGTTGTGATTTTTAGAAAGACTTCCCAATGTATGAGGACACCTGGTTTCTATACAAAATCCTCCCTTTCCCTAAAACTCTTTACTGTGACTGTTATATAAACTCATCAGCACGCTTGTGGAAATCATCGCTCAGCTTATTTTCCACAGACCTTGCCACCTTGACTAACCAACACATTTCTCTAATCATCACTCTCCAGTGATGGAATGCCTCCCACTAAGATGTGGTAGGACAGAGCTCATTATCAGTCTTGCTGGCAGAACTGTCCCTGTGATGCATCTAATGTGAGAAACTATTTTTTGTACAGTGCTTAGCAAACTAGGTTCTGGTCTATGACAGACTTCTAGGCACTAAGGGGAAATAAGTAATAAGTAAGAATAGATGTGTTTTTCCCCGCAGACTATCTTATACCTTTGTTCTGGCTAAGGTGAATTGATATTAAAAAGTTATGTATATTTATACTGCATGTGGAAAACATACTGTAAAGTGTTCTTTTAAATGACCATTGTGAACCAAATACAGTGTCCAACAAATTTCTATGAGAACACGTACATTTAGAAATAATTAAACTAGAAGAAGAATAAAAACTACAGGATTGTATACGTGTAGGTATACGCTTACAGTGAACCCTCCCCAGGACAGTGTGGGGAAAACAGAAAAAAGATGTTTTCTTAATTATGAGATTGTTTCATATAGATTGATTTAACTTTTTAAAATATTTATAACCTTTAATATCTCACCTGTGACATCCAGCTGTCTCAGTCTCAGTGTGATGTAATTTTCTTTGTGACACCTATTTTAAATGCTCATTATTTCTTATTTGAATCATATTTTAGTTTGCTTTTGTGGAAAAGTGTCCGTGCCAATCTAGATGTGCTTTTGCGCAAAAAAGCCCTGATTGCGAAAATGGCAGGGCTTTTTTGCGCAAAACAATGCCGTCCTGTCTACACTGGCCCTTTTGTGCAAATCATTTGCGCAAAAGAGACTTTTGCCCAAACAGGAAGGGCAAAGTATTTCCGAAAGAAGCACGGATTTCCTACAGTAGGAAGTCAGTGCTCTTGCGGAAATTCAAGCAGCCAGTGTAGACAGCTGGCCAGTTTTTGCGGAAAAGCGGCTGATTTTCCGCAAAAACTGGCCAGTCTAGACACAGCCACAGAATTTAAATAGGAGCTTTGACACAACACTTAGGGTGAGGGCCTGCTCTTGTCATCAGCTCTCTACCTTTCCGGTAACAATGGAGTGGGGGATGCACGCTCGGTTGCCATTCCCAACAGATCACATCTGAATTTCACTGGTGCTTATTCCAGAACCTTTGGCGCAACCAGCATGGGCAAAATTCTGCATCTCTAAGAGGAGCAGCAGTGAGAGAGACTAAAAAAGCGACACACAAGACCAAGGGTGCAGAGAATGGAATGGTCCCTGAGTTACCAAGTTTCTTTTGAATATATTTCAGCTACTTTTTTTTTTCCCAGTGAGTGGTAGTGAGCAGTGTCCCCTCTAAGCTGTGCTGCAGTGCAGCTTCCCAGGTGAGTAATCAGCCTGCCCAGTCAGTCAGCTCCATGAGCCTCTGACTGGGCAGGGCTGAAGACTCACCTGGGAAGCTGTGCTGCTGAGCAACTTAGAGGGAATGCTGGTCGTGAGAGGCCTAAAAAGCCTGGTTTGATATCTGAATGGAATTTTTCCCCATCTCAGGTTGGCTTTTCAGGCAGCTACCCAGTGGCTTGACAATTAAACAACTGCAGTTTTGTATTGGTTCCATTGTTCTATGAGTTTCCTCACGACCTTGCTATTGGGAGACTGGAAGGAACAACTCCCTCTGGACTCTCTCTGTTGACACTTAAGAGCAATGTGATGCAAAGTACCTCTTCCTCAGGAGGTGTAAATGAATTGCTGACCCAGGAAATAGGAGACTGGGAACTGCTACCAAATCTAGTATCCCATATGGCTCTGCAGAACAGCACAGTATGTTTAAAGAATTCCTATTTATTTCCACAAAATATAGGATGTAGATGAGAACTCGAAAACAGCATGAAAAGGAAAGGGATAAATTAAAAGCCCTAGTAGTTCCCAGGGAAGGCAAGATTGAGAGTCTAACATCAAACTGTGATCAGTATTCCTTGTGATAGGGAGTCCTGAACAACTCACAGCAACAACTGGGATGGGGACACAGGTACGCTCAAATGGAGTGGTTTTGTGCCTGGATTTAACAGAAAACTTTTCCGTTAAAAGCATTTCCGGAAAATCATGCCAGTGTAGACGTAGCCAGTGGGTCCTGCACTTCCAGGCAGATTTGCTTGCCTCGGAGGCTCCCAGCAGCCCTCAATTTTAGGCACCACGCCTAGAGCGTTAGTTTGTTGAGCTCTTTTCATCATTGGCCAGCATATGGTATAAGGGGAAAATAATCTCCACAGCCTCTTCCCCAAGTGGGTATTGTGAGAAACCCAGGCCCACCCTCTACTCTGGGTTCCACCCCATGGCTCTGTAATAGCAGCTGCCTTTGTGAGTCCCTAACACCTGCTCCAAGACCCCAGGCTAGTTCCCCATACCTTCCTTTTCTCTGGTTCATCCTCTTAGTGTTCACTTGCTGCCTGTCTTCCTCCTGTTCCTAGCAGTGCTTTCCTCCATCCTCTCACCTATACACACCCATCACCAACTGCAGGAAAAATCCTTTTATAGCCAGTTTCAACTGGGTCCCTAATTAGCCCCAGGTGTCCTAATCAGCCCAGGCTGCCTGATTCTGCAAGCCTGGTCAATTAGCCCCAGGTGTTCAACTGCCTCTGATTGCCTCTGCTGGTTCTAGACCAGCCCTTCCCTCTTACTCTGGGAACAGAGATCTCCTCAGTCTGAGGTGGCGAAGTTTGCAGATGCTATTAAACTGCTCAAGGTAGTTAAGACCAAAGCCGACTGTGAAGAACTTCAAAAAGATCTCACCA
>JANRFK010006689.1:12170285-12196538 GCA_030068395.1 Apalone spinifera
TGATGGGGGCTTTGCTGGAAACAGCGCCTGGCCAAACACTAAGACACAGCGCTGCTCT
The DNA here is from genome assembly GCA_030068395.1 of Apalone spinifera. Taxonomy (NCBI): domain Eukaryota; kingdom Metazoa; phylum Chordata; order Testudines; family Trionychidae; genus Apalone; species Apalone spinifera. The sequence goes on from JANRFK010006689.1 coordinate 12,170,344, forward strand.
GAAGAGCTGATGTAATCTTAGACAAGCACCATGCAAATGGGGAGAGAGTCAGGGATGCACAGTCCCTTAGACTAGAATGGCAAATACAGTCCCTGTGCTTGAAAGGGGACCCAAGAGGCCTCAATTACAACGCCGTGCGCCTAACTTCCAAGCTGAAAAGATACTGGAACAAATTCTTACCCCATCAGTTTGAGCGGCCCTAGAGAAGAAGGTTAAGAACAGAAGAGCGGCCAGACGGGGTCAGACCAAAGGTCCAGCCAGCCCGGTGTCCTGTTTGCCCACAGTGGCCAATGCCAGGTGTCCCGGAGGCAGTGAATCGAACAGGCAATGATCAAGCGATCTCTCTCCTGCCGTCCATCTCCACCCTCTGACAGACAGAGGCCAGGGACACCATTCCTTACCCAGACTAGCCAATAGCCATTTATGGACTTAACCCCCATGAATTTGTCTAGTTCTCTTTTAAACCCTGTTCTAGTCCTAGCCTTCACAGCCTCCTCAGGCAAGGAGTTCCACAGATTGACTATGCGCTGTGTGAAGAACTTCCTTTTATTTGTTTTAAATCTGCTGCCCATTAGTTTAATTTGGTTGAGGTTAAGGACCATTTGTCAAGCAAGCCAGTCTAGTTTCCTTCTTTCTCAGGGTTACTGGCTCAATGGATGGGGAGAACCTGTAGTCGTGATGTTATCTGGATTTTACAGCCCTACGTGACGTCTCAAGCAAACCAGGGAAATGTGCTCTAGACCTTACTGAAAGCTGAGTGCATAACTGACTGGCAGTCTCGAGTCAGAGAGCAGTTACCAATGCCTTGTGATCTGCTGTCAAGCTGGGAGTTCGCACGTAGCGGAGTCCCATGGGAGAGGGGCCTCAGTCCCGCACCTGGTACTAAATATTTTCATTAATAAAGTGCACAGCACCAGGGGACATACGGTTACAAAATCCGCAGGTGATGCCCTCGATGCAGCTACCACTGGAGGATGGGTTAGAATCCCACGCCCCTCGGTGCTGGAGAACTGGTCTAAGCAGAACAAACGAGCTGCTCTGCGTTTCCTTGGCAATTAGTGCAGGGGGCTGCACTTCGACTCAAGTGCCTTCCAGCCTGATGCTTCTGGCTCTGCCCCGAGGGACGTAGCTCACCCTGAGAAGCTCCTCATCTCCTTGTCCCTTCACAAACACCTCCTCCAGCTCCTGGTTTAGTCCTTCCAGGCTCTTGTGTAAGCAGGGGTTAAGCCCCAAAATGGGAGATCCAGGAGGGGAGTCCTGTGACAACACAGAGCGTGAGACTGAGGCAGAGTCATCATCTGCAGCCCCACAAGCCCCACATATATCTCCCCGCACAGCTCGTCCAGCCCACAGCTCTGCATTTTCAGCCAGGGTGTTCTAGGAAGCCAGCTGACACAGATTGGGCGGGGGACTTCAACCCCAGTGACTGCAGTCCAAAGCCTTCAGAGGTGCGTGGGGAAGAAGGGGTTGGGGGGGCGGGGGGAAAGAAGGGTGCTTAAATGCTGGGTAGTCAAATTTAAACATCCAGAGCCACCTGGAAACTGGATTTGCAATCCAGGAGCAGGGCTGGACTGTGCTCCCCCGCCTCCCTAGGGTGCAACACGGACTGGGAAAGGGGGACACGAAACATACCCTGACTGATCCCAGGAGAGCATGATCCCCTGGCAGCGGGGAGCTCCGGTCCTTCTCTTTGCCACTTAGCTTAGTTCTCTGGAGCTGCTGCTTCAGTTTGGCAATCTAGTAAAGGAATTCAGTACGTGTGGAATTAGAGAAGAAGAAAGTACTCACAAGCCAGAATCCACCCTCCCCTCCACTCGTTCTCCCAGAGGACGTTTCAAGACAGAGGGACAGTCAAGCTAGAACAAACCTTGGACATTTCAGAGGGTGCGGAGGAAATTACTCCCGAGGTGTAACCGTGAACTCCCCCGTTCTAGAACAGTGGAGACAGCTTTCCCCTGCTACAAGCCCTGGAGAACCAGCCTTCCTTTTACACCGGCAGCTTTGAACCAGAACTCGAAGGCTGGTGCTACGGCCTGGCCTCTCCATGCCGTGCACTGAGCTAGTCAGCCCTTGCACAGTGGGAGCTGGCTGGAGGAGGGACTTGCAGCTGGGGTGGGAAGAGCAAGCTGACGTGCAGTGTAAGATTTATGGACACAGCAGGAATATTTACGTAGGCCATGCAGCCCTTCAAACTAAGGGATAGCGAGTGCACATGGGACCTTAACGTCTCAGCTTCAGCTGCACCCTCTTCCCCCCTCTGAGCCAGCCGCAGAAGGGCCTGCTTACCTCTCTGCGGTGATCCATGCTACCCCAAGATGCGGAACGCTTCTGAGCACTGGCACTGGCACTGGCCTTCCCCACTTCCGCTTCGTGCCAGGACGTCGGAGTCTGAAGAGAAGAGATTTATTAGGGCTGCACCCCCAAATCTACTGTCTCCTAGGCTGGGAAAAGGCCTCCTAGAACGAGAAGTCAGCAAGACCTGCCCAGCCACACTGGACTCCAGTGGGGGTCTCAGCTCTGGGTAGAGCAGTTTGGGTTACAGTACCAGGCATGGTTAGAGATTAGAAAAGAGTTACACTTTAATACTCTGACCAAGCCAATGTTTGTCCGAACTTGTGGCTCTTTCAACCTACCTCTCCCTGGACTGGGCCAGGCAAGGAGAGAACCACACAAGCCCTTGGCTTTATCTCCTTGTCACGTGCTTGGAGAGGAGTGATGAGTAATAATGGCATGGATAGCCAGAGAAAGCAGGCATGTACAAACAATCTCTCCTGCCTTCCACATGGACACAGTCAGCTGTGGTGATAGGAGGGATTTATTTTCCATCTCTCTCTCTCTCTCTCACCTACCAGAGTCAGCACAGCTCAGAGCAAATTGTTATGTCCGGATTGCTAGGCCAGATATTTCCCTCTCCAGCACACCCTCCAACCTCAATGAAGATCAAGTGGAAGTTCATATGTGCAACCAAAAGCAGAAGTTGGCTAGAGTCTTGTATTGGTGCTGATGCATGAATGAGGCAAGAATCCAGCTGGACTCTGGTCCCATTTGAGCCTGCAGGGCTGACAGGAAACTGAGCAAAGCTGAACTTATTGGGGGAGCAGAACTTCAGCACCATTTTACACAATGAGATTATCAAAGCAAGTCTGTCAGAAGCATAGATGAAACATTAGGCTCAGAAAGGTGCCCCAAGTTCCTCATTTGAAATCCATTCCCCAGCGGCTTTTCCCACCATCACAATTAAACTCCTCATAAGCGATCCATCCCAAGTCATTCCCCTCCCTGCCATCTCTGTAGGAGGCTTGGATGTTACTTTCCTCCTCAGTCCTCAATGGACATGCTGCCAGGAGGTTCAAGGGCCTGAGAACAGTTGCTCTCCAAGCAACTCCACTGACCTCCCTGGAGAGGTCACTGCAAAAACAGCAGCTGTTTTAAACAGCCCTCTTGAGTCACTGAGGCTACAGAACGCTTGCTACAGAAAACCGCTTAGAAGTTGCAGGGAAAATACGCAAGCTGCCCAGAAAGGTACCAGGGTTCCTCTGGCAGATTATGCCCTATAACTGGATGCAGCTGATTTGCAGTAGTGCTCCAACTTCCATAGTCCAGCAGGACACAGTCCTCTGGCAGCCGAGCAGTCTGCTTTTCTAGGGACAAGTCCGATTTCAGCCAGCTGCACCTCTTCGGGGCAGCAGCAGCAGCAGCCCTTTTGCCTGAGGTGGCTGGCGGATAGGGAGAGTGGTCATTAGACCGCAAACATAAGCGAAGTCATCTTATGCTGGCAGGTTGGCCCCCGCTGCCCATTTCAAAGATGCAGAGTTCTCGTCCCTGCAGTTTGCTGCGACTTTCCATGAATACTAGTGTCTGTCGATCAAAGCCTGAATGGCCCGGGGCATGGGGCTGACCCAAGCTCATTCACCACCAGGTCAGAGCAGCATAATTCAGCTTCTCAAAATGCTGGCCATCTCCTGTACTCATGAACCCATGCGGAGAAGGATATTCGAGACTGGAAAATGCCATTGGCCTTCCGAGGTGGTGTGGAGAGGACTATATTCCAAAGCTGCATTTGGTTCCCTTTTTCTTCCAGTCACTGGACTTCCCTCAGGGTCACCGTGGCACGCTCCAGAGATCTACCCTGTCTCTGCACTCCTAGGGCTAAAGAACCACAGCGCCAGACCATGCAGCACTGCTTCAAGGGCTCACACCAGAGGAACAGAGCCTAAAAAGGAAGAACTAACCCTGCAAGAGTGGGAATGCCTGAAGAAAGAGCCTGCATGTGCCTCCTACCTCTGAGGCCACGTCTGTCAGCAGAGAAGGAAATTACAGAACCTGTTGTACTAACTGTGGCCAAAACCACTTCCCCTCAAAACAAGTGGGGACAAAATGCTTTGTGCAGCAAGCAAGATGAAACCACAATCTCCAATCATGTATTTTGCTACCATCCTCGCCCCCACACTGAGCACCTGCAGCTGCATCTCACTTAACCACCTTATGCTAGCAGAGCCACAGAGTTTTGCAAACAGCTGATCTGTAGCTATTTAAAGAAAAGTGTGAACATAACCCTGTCCCCAGAAGTTCCAGGGAGTCAGCTTCATTGTGCCTGAAGACACTGAAAAACTCAGCCTGGCACATTGCAGATCTGCAACATAGATTGTCCTGCATCTCAGCAGAAGTTTGAATGAGATGACAGATGGAAAAACATGATCTGGATAAGGCACAGGACTGGCAGCTATGAAGCTTGGGCTTGGTTCCCAGTTCTGCCCCCAGTTTACTGTGTGACCTATGCAAGTGTGTCTCCAGGGCTGGTATGGTATTTACCAGAGGTGTTTTAAAACAGGTAAAACTATGATTTTTTACCACCTCACAAAAAACTAGTCAGTCCCTGTTTAAGGCATTTTCTATTTTAAATCCAGATTAATGCACCCCACCTGACACTTCATGTTAGTTACATATGCAAATTGTGGTTACCTCAGGCAGTAGATTTGTAGACTTAGAGCTGCACAAGAGAAGTCAAATGGCAGTGGGAAGCTGAGTACGCAATTACAGCACTGAGCTGCAGAACGTCTACATTTTTGTTGGGTATGTTCTCAAGGAAGTTCTACAGGTCAGGACTCATCCAGTTTTCAGTATTTGTATAAAAACACGTTCTAAACGTTGGAGTCTGAAAAGTCGTGCAGAGCAGCAGGCTTGAAGCATTAAGCAATCAGGCGCACAGAGTTGCAACCTACCAGCCCAGGCCCACTTAGCCATGCAATGTTCCGTTCCAGTTCCGAATGGACATTTCCCCAATTTAAAAAGATCCATTCTGTGCTTGCTGATCTCGCTGGACACAGATGCAGTTATTTTTTCCAGCCTGTATCGTGCTCTAGTCAGTATTTACCAGGGCCCTCTCCTGGCTAGTTTTTCCTCAGGATACTGCCAGCCCTGTCAGTTTCCCAACTACACAAGAGAAGTGGCGATCAGGGGTGCTGGGAGCGGTTTACACTATAATTTGGGAAGAGCTGTCAGACGGCAAGGTCCTGTTACCTCACTGCCATAACTTGCTCTAGAGACTGCACTGGTTAAATCCACACTGGGAGCAGGGGGGTCAAATGACCCTACCAGCATTTCATACAGTGGAGAGGGAGGCCTGAAAGCAGATTAAAAGCCTAAAAAGATTAAGCTTTTAGCTGCAGATCCTGAACACTGGGGTTACGTTTTACTGGTGCCCATATGCGTCTTTCCCCTCCTCTCCCATCCCAAAGAGTCAAGGCCCTCCTTCCCTGTCTGTTCAGAATGCCAGCCAACCCCTGAGCTGCATGTGGCAGCAGACACAGTAACAGGTGAGAATGCGTCTGAATGTCATAATGGAACTTGGAAACCAATTGAGAATTTCCTGCACAGCCCAGAAAGTAATACATTGCTGGAAAATGAACACTCCATTAACAGACAGCTTTAATATGCTAATAAATGGCTGGCTAAGTGAACGGATGCTCTTATTCTAAATTCTTCCACCTCTCCACATGCAGAGCCCGTATCTGTTGCCACTCAGTAATATTTACAGGTTGCTAAGAGTTTCCTCAAAGCCTGGACCCTTTCCACACTCCAGCAGTGTGGCTCACACTAAGCCAGTCCTTCTGTGGCAGCACCCTTGACTTCTTACTGTGTGGCACAGAGCCCATGAGTGTTATATAAGGATTTGGCCCAGAGCTGCAAACTAGCAAAACAAAACCAAACCCAACCCCTAACACGGAGCCAGTATTGCAGCAAAAAGCCAGAGGTCATCTGCCTCCAAACAAGGCCGAGGGAATTCTAATTCCACAGCCAGCCAGAGAGAAGCGAGACTTAGAAGTAAGAGAGGAAGGTCTTCCTAGAAAGTAGCAGTGGAACAGCCGAAAGCTCTCTAAGGATCAGCAGCATTCGGTGCCCTCCCCTACTTCAGACCGTGCAAGGCTACCCTGCATACCTGGGTAGCTTTGTCATTCATGCACGAAGCAGAAGTCCCATCAGCATCCCTCGGCCACTGTCCTAGGAGGTACGATCCAAGGATGGTGTCTAGCGAAGAGGTGCGCCTCACTCGGGGAGCTCTGGTCCGGCAGGTCTTTTCAACAGCAGTAGCACATGGAACACTCGCTAAAAGGAAAAGGCAGAAAAATTAAGTCTCTGTCCATAACTAAGTGCTTTAAATGTCTTCCATTTGATACCCTGCGACCAAGTGAAAACCCATTTCAGGGATGATGGAGCGCAACCAGAATGCACAGCTAGAGAAAGAGGAATCAGTTCAGTTACTGGAAGCAGCAAGAGAAGCCCTAATTAATCCACTGCACACCCCCCATTAGAGTAGCAGAAACTTTATGCTCTCCCTTGCCATCTCCCAGCCTGAACTGAGACCATGATGGAAGGCCTGTTAATAAACTGTCAGGAGTCCCAGGGTTGTTGGCTAGCTGGTCCAGAGACAGTAAGTCTGCCTAAATGCCCCCACTACGCAGAGCTATGCTAATGTTTACCAAAGTGAGATTCTTTTCCCCCTGCAGGAACTTCTCTCAGTGCTGAAGTAGCTACTTGAAGCTGTGGATTAGAAATGCCAATTCAATTTAAGAATTCAAGGTAGTCCCAGGTCAAGGGCATACTGAAATACTTGGCGCATCTACAATACTTTTGCATTAATACTGTACTGTGCAAACAGCGAGTAAGCCTACATGGCAATGTTGCCTAATAGCCAAAACACACAACTGAGTCAGAAAAATCTGGGTTCTAATCTAAGATCGTGACACTGCATGCATGCTGAACCCATGCCTCAGTTTCTCTAAAGAGGTGCTAAATATTTACTTGCCTCACAGGAATGAATAGGGGCTTAATGAAAGTGGCAGGCAGCTTGCCTGAGTGACCACGAAAGGACTGAGTTCATGATTCCAAGGAATGGTAGAAAGAGCACAGCAAAGTAAGGATGATGGATTTCAAGAAGGCAGAACGTAGTCAACTCAGAGCTGGTAGGTAAAGTCCCTTGGGAAGCAAGAGTAAGTGGAAAAAAATCAAAGACAGTTTTCCCAAGGGACATTAAGGGCGTTTGAGTACATTATTCCAGTGCAAAGGGAAGACAGGAAGTATGGCAAGAAGCCACACTGGCTTACCCAGGAGAGCTCAAAGTCAAAGAGGAGTCCTACAAGAAGTGGAAACCAGGTCAAATGACAAAGGATGAATATAAACAAACACCGCAAGGATGTATGTGCAAAGTTAGAAAGATGAAGGCACAAAAAGAGCTCCCTCTAGCTATAAACAAAGGGTAACATATCAGAAGCAAGAGAAAGCCCAAAGACAGTGTAGGCCCATTATTCAATAAAGAGGGAAAAACAGAATATGTGAAAACGGAGGTGCCTAACGAGGGATGTTAAATATCGGTTAATTAGTCGATCAACCTCATGAATTCGTATTGGTTACTTGACTATTCTACAGTCTCCAGGAGTAGGGGCAGCAGCCAGTGCGCTCCAGCCCTACTCCCAAGGAGCCCTCCCCCCCACACACACACACTCCACGCGGCCGCCAGAGGCAGCCGCATGGAGTGCCAGGCGGGACCTGGTCTGCAAGGGGAGCCAATTTAAAAACCAGTTCCTCTCAGACCAGCTGCCTGTTGCCCCACAATGTTGCCTCTGATACAGATGTAACAGCATAGGGTGGCAGCAGTCCCCGCCCACGGGGACAGGTCTGAGCTCCCGGACCCGGCGTGAGCAGGAACTGAGCCAGGCTGCCTGCCCACCTGGCTCCTAGTACACTTTAAAATGCAGAGGTGCAGCAGGTGTAGGTCCCAGACCAGGCACAAGCTGTGACTGAGCTGTGCTTCTGGCCAGCCTGCTAAAAAATTTACTGGTGGGAGAATGCGTGTAGTCTATAGCATTAACCTATAAGCTTTTGCTTATCGGTTAATCGACTACACAATTGCATCCCTATTAACATCTGTGTTTCAGTTTTCACCAAGAAGGTTGATGGCAATTAGATGCCTAACAGGGAATGCTGGAGAAAAAGAGGTAGGTTCAGAAGGTAAAATAAGAAAAGTTAAAAGTTAGATGAGTTCAAGTGACCAGGGCCTTATGAAATGCACTCTCGAGTACTCAAGGAGCTGATAGAGTGGTATCTGAGCCTTTAGCGATCATCTTTGGGAAGTCAAGAGATTCCAGAAGACTGGAAAAGGGCAAATCTAGTACCCATCTATAAAAAGGAAATAAGAACCACTCTGGAAGCTACAGACCAGTCAGTTTAACTCCCGTGCCCAGGAAGATAACGGAGCAAGCAATTAAGTAAGCCATCTGCAAACACCTGGAAAATAGCAAGGTGATGGGTAACCTCCAGCATTGCTTTGGAAGGAACAAATCATGTCAAACCAACCTGAGAGCTTTCTTTACTAGGATAAGGAGCCTTGTGGATAAGGGGGAAGTGGAACATGTGATACACCCAGACTTTAGTAAAACGTCTGATACAGTCTTGCCTGACCTTTTCATAATTAAACTAGGGCAATACACTGTGGATGGGACTACTATAAGATGAGTGTGGACCTGGCTGGATAACAGTTCTCAGAGTAGCTCAGTGGCTCACAGTCATGGTGGAAGGGCCTAACAAGTGGGGTTCCGCAGGGATCAGTTTTGGAACCAGTTCTGTTCAATATCTTCATCAACGATTTAGATAATGGCACAGAGCAGAGATGCGTGACCTGCAGCCCACTAGGGCTCTGTATGAGGCCCATGAGACATTTTATCACTGCCCACTTGTAGGGCTGCTGGATCCTGCTAGGTTTCCTCCACAGTTTTTCCCTCCCGGTGTTACTACGGCGACACGCTTTAAGCAAGGATGTGTGAAATGCATGCTGACTGTACACAATATTGCGAGCTGGGTGCTCCCTCTGCATCCAATCGAAGCGCTGCTACAGTTCAACTGGCACATTGTGCAAATTCTAGGGACCTGAGTGCAGCGAGCACTTACCCTGGGAGGCAGTCATGGTTACGACAATCTTGCAGCCCACTGAGCTGGAGGAGGGCAACTCATGCGGCCCACTTGCTAGCCTAGGTTGCCAGTCACTGGCACAGAGTACACTTACGTTTATGGACAATACCAAGCCGGGAGGGGTTGCAAGTGCTGTTGAGGATAGGATACCAAAAAGGGATCTAGACAAACTGGAGAAATGGCAAACAGGATGAAATTCATTAAGGACAAATGCAAAGTACTCAGCTTAGGAAGGAACAATCTGTTTCAGACATACAAAATGAGAGGTGTCTGTCTAGGAAGGAGTACTGCCCAAAGAGATCTAGGGGTCAGAGTGGAACACAAGCTAAATATGAGTCAACAGTGTGTGACACTGTTACAAAAAAAAGTTCTGGGATGCATTAACAGGAGTGTTGTGAGCAAGACACAAGAAGTCATTCTTCTGCTCTACTCTGTGCTGGTTAGGCCTCAACTGGAGTACTGCATTCATTTTAGGAAATATGGAGAAACTGGAAAGGTCCAGAAAATAGCAAACAAGTGATTCACGTTCTAGAAAACATGTGCTATGAGGGAATTTGAAAGAACTGGGTTTGTTTAGTCTGAAAAAGAGTAGACAGATGACATGAGCGCAGTTTCAAGTATCTAAAAAGGCTGTTACAAGAAGGAGGAAGAAAAATTGTTCTCCTTGGCCTCTGAGGACAGAACAAGAAGCAATGGGCTTAAACCGCAGCCAGGGAGGTTTAGGTTGGACATTAGGAAAAACTTCCTGTCAGGGTGGTTAAACACTGGAATAAATTGCCGAGGGAGGTTATGGAAGTCTGGAGATATTGACGAGCAGGTTGGACAGACATCTGTCAGGGATGGTCTAGCTGATGCTTGGCCCTGCCATGAGGACAGAGGACTGGACGCAACGACCTCTCAAGGTCCCTTCCAGTTCTGGTGTTCTAGGATTTGAGGCACTTTGGTATCCTCCAATGGACGGTGTACTGTAAAAGCACTAAAGGAGGTCAGTAAATACAACCCCTATTTCGCAGAGCAACTATGAAGCAGAGAGGATAAGTGATTTGGTGAGTGTCACAGGCAGAACACTCAGAAGAGCCCTGGGTCCTCGGTTTCATTGCTCAGCCCGCTGGAAGACGATTCAGTATTTTCACAACTGCCGCTTTATGAACAGAAAAGCTTCTGTCAACACCAGTGTAAGTTCCCATGTCAGTAACTGTGTGGGCAGACGTGCGCCCATTGCGTGCCAAAAGCTACGAGTACAGAACGCCAGACTGCTCTTGGCAGTGCACTGAACAAGGGGCACGTTACAGACAACCTCACCCCCAAGCACACTGTGGGGGTGCACGCCATGCGTGACTTGACCAGACAGCGTAGTCCCCCTTCTCCCTGGAACTGCAGGGCAATGACAAGCAGCAAGTTTTCACTGATGAAGGCAAACCAGCATTTTCTATTCTATCAAGGAACATGCAAGCTCAAACCAATGCTAGGGTTTGCTTGCATTCAGTTTGGATTTGATTAAACATGTAAATTAATTTGCAAATGAGATTCAGCCCAATGGCCTTGTGGCAGTGAGTCAATGAGGCCTTGGACAGCCCTCCATCAGGTGTTTTACATACATAACTCTCCCCCTTCCCCATTCACAACACCATGGGTAAGAAATCATTTAGTGCTATTAGGTTTTAAAGTATAATTTGCGCCTATAAATATCTTCTAGTAACCACATGGTTCAATATACAAAGGCTTTGCTATCCTTGCCACATGGCAGTCTAAGTGCTCTGGAATGGCTGCCCTCTGACTACTAGCCTTTTGGCTCCCATACAGCCGCCTATCAACTAGATTTGTGCCACCTACAAATAACTGAAGTAACAGAAATTGAGTTTCAGGTGAGGAGGAACAGAAACAAAAAGCAACTTGTCCTAGAGGCCGATGGTATGGATGGAAACGAGTATTTAATATTGGTACTGCAGCCGGGCCTCCAGGCTCCCCAGTGGGATTGGGGACAGCCCTGTAGGAATATGAAGACACTGTCCTTGCTCGAAGTAACAGTGTGAGAAAAGCCACACCCTAATTCTAGTTTAAACAACAGCTCAACTGGTAGCAGTTACTCTCAGGGAGAGGCTGCTAACGTGCATCTCAGCTGGTACCACACAACTGTCTCCTCCAGCCATAGCAGAGCAGGGGTTAAACACGCTATCATAACAGCCTCTTACCCCACCTCCACCATCCCAGATCACACTATATCCCAGAAACTCCCTTTTACATCACCACTGATGCCTTTCTATTTGCAAACCCTCAAATGGATGGGTGGGGATGGTCTGGCAAAGGCCAGGTGCTCTGCATGCTAATAGGAACACGAGAAATGAGCATGGGCATGAACACGGTCTCTAAGGTACCTCGAACACCTGTTGGAGAAATCCCAAATGCACAGGCTAAAGTCATGAGGAGGGCACGTGAGCAGCCCAACCTCCATTCCTTCTCATACGAATTATCCTGCCACTGCAGGTGGTCAGATCTGCAAGAGGACAGAGCAGTTCCCTTAGGGGCAACAGTAACCCATATGGGGGAAGGGTGTGGGTCTGCAGGAAGTCAGAGGGCAGGGCGTGTGTTGGATGAGGGCTGCCCCCCCCCCCTTCCAGTTAAAGTGCCTAGGACTAAAAAAAAAGTATTGGAGACAGTTAAACAACATTTCCGAGCCTGACAAAAAGAGCGCAGGAGAGAAGTCGAGGCAGGGTGGAGTGTCCTGTTTACAGCAGTTCTATTATCATCCTATTGCACTAAGTCCAAACAGCCCTGCCACCTGCCTGCAGGCTCTGGATTTGGTCCAAAGCTAACTGCACAGCTGACAAGAGTAAAGTTTGAGGGCTTTCCATTTTTATGCGACAGCAAAGCCACTCAAGATAACAGAACCCTCGCTATCTCTCAGACCACTTGGTTGTCTCACTGCCGCATGAACAACTTCTGCATAAGTCCTTTTTATTCCATCAGTTCAAGTGTGACCTTAGAGGTAAGGTGTGCGCCTTTTCCATCCATTTTGTATACCAGATGTCTGGACTCTAGTCATTCTCTGTCACGTTAACATTGGGATCTCAGCTCGTATAGCTTTCTAGGCAGACGTAGGGGAAAACCAAGTGCCCATCTCATCTGTATCTTTTGCAGAAAGATCAGATCCCAGGCAATCATTAAAATGATCTCAATATGAAGAGACTCATTTGTAGCTGGAAATTTTGTATCCAGTATAGTTACAGGCAGTATCTAAGACAGAAATAGAAGTGAGCAGAATGTATTTCCAGTTTTGCATTTCATAATCCCCCCCATGTTTCTTCCTTGCTGAGTGAATCCTTATCAAAGGGGAGCAGAAAAGTGTTTTTAAAAGTTCAAAGATCTACACGGTTTAATCAGGCACTGAAGTCTTTCAAACATGTCAGCTCTTAAGATTAACTGTGATCCTTTAAGGGCCTAACTTAAACAAGCTTAAGATAAAAGTCAAAGTTAAGGCTGAACTGATACTAAATTGATATTGTGCCTGGCTGTCACAGGTATATAGTGGAGACATTTCACTTGTGCTAGGCTATGTAGGCACATCAAGGAGTATGTTACAATTCTGAACTCACTAACTCGAGCAAGAGTCTGAAAGTCCACTGCAATGCATCTACATTTTAAGATGCTCATGAAAATGAGACTCCAGTAGATAAGCTGCACCCAAGACACCCCCATTCATATGAGGATTTCTAGGGTCAAGAATTAATTTATTAAATACCTTTCAGCCACGCATCCCAAAGCACTCAACAGAGTTGACAAGCAACATCTGAAAAGTTCACGTGGCTCCCTTAGGCAGAGCTTTTCCAAAGCATCCTGTGAACACTTTATCCAACTGAGGCGACAGAAGGAAGTTTAGGCAGACAATGCAAGCACCCCGCTGGAATTTTCTAAGTGTTTTTGCAAACACAGCACACACTTCAATTTCAAGTAATCTACAAGACCTCCCACAGCACTGTGAAGCCTGACATCTAGCCACGCCATTGACTGAGTATCTAAAAAGGGTGCCCCCTCTTGAGTTAGCAACAGTATCTCCATAATTGAGGTTCCTTGTGATCCACGGAGCCATATCCACACTGGAGAGCTGTACGGCTGTAACTTGACAGGCAGACACCTGTTCAAACCTATAGGAAGGGGAATAAAAATCAGGCTTATACAGTGTTATCGGTAAGTGTGTCCACACCAGGGGTTGTGCCAATAACTATCCTGGTTAAACAAAACACACACAAAATCCCACCCTCATCTACACAGTGGCTCCATTACAAAAACTGCATAAACTAGGTCTTAACAGCTCAGCTAGTAATCTGACAGGGTCCTATGGGTACAGCTGATAAATATGCTGGGATTTCTTTCAAGGGAGAGTCTACATGGAGTCTGTTTTCTGTTCTACCTACTTGCATTTTACTACAAGATACATGAAGGGTCCTAATGGACTACATTTTAGAGAAAAGATGGGAAGCCACAAATCACATTCGGGGAGAGACGTTTCATCTGACGTCACTTTAATTGAAGGCATCTGACCTCCAAATACCAACAAGTAATTCTCGCTGCCTTAGTCCTACAGAACATCAACATCTGCCATAAAAGCACTATTTGTTTCCAGTATAATGATCAGCAGTGATGGCATCAATTCTGACAACAGTGACCAAAGCTGAAGTTTCAGCATTGGATCCTATTAAGGATTGTCCTCATGGAATTATTTCAGTGTCTTGCTAGACTCAGGACAACAGGGCATCAATTTAAACTGACAGAGGGCTTGGTCACTAACGAGGCTAGAACACAGAACAGTGAACACATTCCAGAGATTTATTCTCCATTTATATTTTTGCAGACTGGACAGGTACAAAAAAAGATGCATTACCCCATTTCAAGTCCTACAGCAACACCAGTAAATTGCAGCCCCTCTCAATCCTACTAGCATCATCTATCATCAGAACAAAGGCCAAACCAAACTCTTATGCCTAGATGTACCTTCTATGACAAGGTAACTGGCTCTGGATATGGGGAAGGAGGAGGACGGGATATATCTTGACTTTAGCAAAGCTGTTGATATCGTCTCCCACTGTATTCTTTCCAGCAAGTTAAGGACTGGATACATGGATTGTAAGGAGGATAGAAAGCTGGCTAAACTGTCAGGCTCAACAAGTAGTGATCTAGCCATCTGGCTAGCAGTCGGTTTCACGTGGAGTGCCCCAGGGGTCGGTTCTGGGGTCTGTTTTGTTCAACATCTTTATGAATGACCTGGATGAGGGGATGGATTGCACCCTCAGCAAGTTTGTGGGTGACACTAAGCTAGGGGGAGAGATAAATACTTTGAAGGGTAGGGATAGGGTCCAGAGTGACCTAGACAAATTGGAGGATTGGACCAAATGAAATCTGATAAGGTTCAACAAGGAGAGGTGCAGAGTCCTGCACTCGGGATGGAAGAATCCCAAGCATCGTTACAGGCAGAGGACAGACTGGCTAGGCAGCAGTTTGGCAGAAAAGGACCTGGGGATTACAGTGGATGAGAAGCTAGATATGAGTCAACAGTGTGCCCTTGTAGCCAAGAGGGCTAACGGCATATTAGGCTGCATTAGGAGCATTGCCAGCAGATCTAGAGAAGTGATTATTCCCCTTTATTTGGCACCGGGGAGACCACGTCTGGAGTTCTGTGCCCAATTCTGGGTCCCCCCATTACAGAAAGGATGTGGATGCATTGGAGAGAGTCCAGCAGATGCAGTGAAAGTGATTGAGGGCTGGGGCACATGATTTACATTACAAGGAGATGCGGATGGATTTGGGCTTATTTAGTCTACAGGAGAGAAGAGTGAGGGGGGATTTGAGAGCAGCCTTCAACTCCCGGAAGGGGGTTTCCACAGAGGCTGTTCTCAGTGGTGACAGATGTCAGAACAAGGAGCAATTATGTAAACTATTTTCCTAGGAGAATGGTGAAGCACAGGAAGGCATCACTAGAGGTTTTAGTCCCGGCCTGACAAAGCCCTGGCTGGGATGATTTACCTGGGGTTGGTCTACTGTGGGCAGGAGGTTGGACCTGATGACCTCCTGAGGTCTCTTCCAACCCAATGATTCTGAGGCTCTTTCATAATCTGGAAGTGAGAGTCAGATCTACAAGAAGCTAGTCTTTCCCTCAATGCCTCTCAGTAAGAATATTCCACCCTTTTCAAACCTTGCTGCCAAAGCATACCTTGAGGCCAACAAAACCAATCATGCAATGGCTAGGTCTTTATCTGGGAGTCCTGGAACGCAGCACATCCATTCTAACTTCGCCAGTCACAGCTACTATGAAGTTTGAAATCCTTGCTCAATACTCCTGTGTGTAGCACACAGCGAACACTACAGAGAGGGTTAGACAACTGCACTCTGAAGCAATTAATAGGCCTTTAGGGCATAGTTAGAAGCGGATAGTCAAGACTGGGATCAAGGTGAGATGTGCAGGCGGGCAGTGTTCGGAATTAAAGCTTACGTGGATGGCCTAGAGACAGAGCAGTCTCTATGGAAGATGACAATAGCCAGGCCTGCAGAAGTGGAAGGGACAAAAGGCTGATCTAAAGCCCGTACCGGAAATGAAAGGAGCATTTAAGTGACAAGATAACAAGATGCAGATGTTGGCGTCTTGCTAAGTCACTGAAGGGCAAAGCTACTTAAGTACTAATAAGCCCCTAATCAACACAGTACGAGAAGCCTTCAAGTATTGGAAAATAAAAATAAAAGCTGAACTGGGCATGAAGGGATCCAGAATGCAAGACAAGGAGCAGATTACCTACCGAGGAATCTCCTTGTCCCAAGAGCTGGAAACAGGAAGGCAGCACCGAATCCTTTCCCAGAATGTGTGTGTAGAAAAGGAAGACTGTATTCACTAAATATGGCAGAGGAGTCAAGTCAAGTCAGGCGGCCAGGATAACTCCTGCCAACCATACAATAGACACAGGTAGGCAGACAAGAGAACAATGTGAGCTAGAAGAAAGTTCAGCTAGGAACCTTCTTCATGGTAGTGAAAGATGAAAACCCATCAAACTAAAGGGGAAGGTCGGAAGACAAAAATGCCCATGACCGATGACCCCAACAACTGGCATTAACATTTATCTGTAGCAGAGTTACCGGAAAGCTCTTGGCATACACTGTATTTTAAAACTGCACCAAGTAAATGTTCTACACTGCCACCTTTAGGGTTATAATCCTTTACTTGTAAAGATTTACAACCAAGAGGGCAGATTCACATATACGGAGGTTTCACATTTCAGAGCCCTTTGCTCTATTTCAGTAAACATATACAAACTGCACAGCCTTGGGAGAAATGAAACCCACGGCATCTTCCGGTGATTAGGCAGAAGCTGAGGTTAAACCACGATACTCTTCTGAGTCTTGCATAATCTGCACCCACAATTCCAAGACACCCAGACACCAAACAGTAACAGTTCTGCGACAGCCACCTCCAAAACGTAACCCTCTGGAAAACATGCAGAGCTTTTCCAGTGATCTAGCTTATTGGCTGAATCTGGAAGTTAAGCCACCATTTTGCACTGAAAGAAGTAGCTCCTCAATCATCTTCTGGAAAAAAAAATGTCCTTCACTCATAGCCAAAGGTAAGGGGTTGTCTAGGACAAGAGCAGTTACCACGTTAGAAAGCTACCCTGGATTTGTTATGACCTAAATCAGCTTCTCCTGGGGCCACGGTTAAACTGGGCTGGAGCTTCCAGATGTGGCCTGCAAGCAAAATTAAACAAATTGTAGTCTTTGTAACCAGGTTAAAAACTTTATTAGAATGCAGCTGAAAAAAGCTGTCCGGGGGAGGGGTGGGGAGGGGGCATCTGCAAAAGTAATTTAAGGAATTTATTCCATAAAGAATACTACAAGTTGGACCCCTCATCTGGCACCCGCAGGACCTGACCACTCCTGAAGGAGGGAATTTGCCAGATATGAGAAGGTCCCTAGTCACCAGCCTCCCTGAAGCTGGCTCCACTCTGGTCCCAGTGCCACTGGCCTCTAGCCTGCAGGGCTTGGACCTGGGCTCCAGCCTGGTGGGGCTCCCCAGGGACAGATTCCCCCCCAGCCGCCATGGCCCCACTTTGCCCCCGCCCGACCAGGAATCCCTAGGAACTGGGCTTGCTGGCTGCCCCGATTCTGCTGCGCCCCACCAGGATCCCCAGGGACAGGGCTTGCCAGCTGCCCTGTCCCATCGGGGCTCCCAGCAACAACCGTGGTTCCAAACCAGAGTCCTGAATTTCAGAGGTGCAACCTGGAGAAGTTAAGGCTTTTGGGGGGCAATCCGCTCCAAGGACAATGCATTGAGGAGCAGTGTCACTGAACCCAACCGCAAATTATAGGAGCCAAGGCAGCAGCTCAGTACCCAGTTACTGGAGAAAACAAGCTGAACTTTTCACCTTTTAGCTTAATTCTCAAAAGCTTATTTTATAGTTAGAAAAACCCATCTGGAGGATTTCAGCCTCCAACCTGAAATCTTTGTGGAAACTCCCAGGCGTGGCCTGGTCTGAGGGTACTCTTCAACAGGGCCTTCAAGCAAGAGGATCGCTTATCCCCAGCGCACACATGCAGCATTTCTGGGCTGGCTTTTATGCCCTGCCAGGGTAAGGGTGAGGTACAGTGACCAGGTGGGACACTGCCCCTGGATGTACTATATAAAACAACAGGAAGTGTTACGTCAGAAACAGGTTTTTGCTTGTTTTTAACATTTGAAATTTAGGTCTTGTTTACTTTTTTAACCTAACAGATTACAGGTAACTGGAGAAATAGTAAGATTATGTCAAATACAAAGTGAAACCCTGAGCAATTGAGAGGAACCAATTTTATTCCCCATTAAAGACTCTGGTTTGTTTTTGTTAAACCTGTTTAAAAATAGAACACCTGAGAGTGAGGAGTAGAGATCACCAACATAACTGTCCTCAACCAAAGGGTGGAGGAAACACCCATTCAACCCTCTGGGTCCCTGGAAATATTTCAGTAAAACAACTGCCCAGATTTTATATTCCTGATATTTCTAACATTAAACACAGGGGGGAAACAAAAGAAACCTTCCAAGCCTCAATCTACTTCTATGTCCAACATGAAGTAAACAAGTTATAGCAGGTCTCCAGTGCAAATGTTTAAAAAGCAATAATTACCACACACAATGTTACCAAAATCTTACGGCTTTGCTAATTTGGAGAACACAGTCTGGCCAATGAGATCAGTTCACTGTTGAGCTAAATAGTTTAAACCGGGCTGATTTATTTTTGTACCCAGCAACTTGTCGCAGCAAAAGTTATTTTATTACATAGGGCACACAGTGCTTAGAGGCCTCAACTGGCATCAGAATGCCAACAGACTAGGTGCGGTACAAATGCAAAGTAAAACAATCTTTGGATTTAAGAGTTGACAGTCCCAGGCCCTGACAGATCAGAGTCTCCAGTGGTTTTGGATCTGTATCATACTCAGAGCAATATCACTGTACTATGTTGGTAGACCACCAGAAAATCCTTTGTTTAAATTCTGATGGAGAAGAAAGGATCCAGACACACAAATCCAGAAGTCCATCTCAAGGAAACTAGAGAGATAGCCCATAAAAGCCATCCCATTCCTTTAGGGCACACTAATCTCAAATTCACCCAAGCAGCAGCATTTTAAAGAATATCTTGCATTTTTAAAGGAAGGAGCAGCTTCTTTGATACCGAACTGTCAACACAAGTCAAAAATAATGACAGATGGATCACATCCCTTATTTTCCCCTTCCCAGACCTGTAAAGAGACTGACAAGCTGAGGGCAGCCAGTTTCCAGCGAAGGTATGATCCACATTAAATGAAGACCCCCAATATTCTGAAGTGGCTCCGATTACCCAGCTCATGAGAAACTCGTTCTACACTAAACATTACACCACCTGTGTTTTGCATCTGGCCTCGTGGCCAGCGTTATACATATGCAGCCGTACATAATGGGAGAGAGAGAACTGACTGGATTGTATTGATCTAGAGCAGCAGCATGAGTATCAGCTTCAAGATCTTCCCATTTTCAGTCCAATCCATAGGGCATTTGCTTTCTGGACAGCTTCCTCCCGGTCCCCAATCCCTCGAATCCTGTCAATCCATACACCCTTCGCAAGCCCGTAAGTGGGAAAAACAGCAGCATGCCCCATGACTCTCACAAGTTCAGTTTTATTCCTTCAGTTTGGCTGAGCAGAGTTTGTGTGCAAGTGACAGCACAGTATAATCCAAGTTATGCTCTACCGTTGACCATTATTACCGAAGTTCATTCCATGAGCGGTGTGTCCTGAATTACCCCTCTTACAATTACCACAAAGCCATCTGGCTTCCAGCTAACTGGCATTAAACTGACCAGACAACTGGCCACAGCTTATGTGAAAGCACACGGATTCCAGCATGCAATGCTTTATTTGCTGGAAGCCGTCACTTGTACAGAGCAAATCTTCACCAGAGTGCAGGGACATATTCAAGAGGAGTGGCAGGCTGTAGGCCGAACCCTGGCACCCCTGCATAAATGCAGCTGGGAAAGTTACAGGTGTTACCCAACAGCAGAAAAACCACCAACACCTGGGCCACTCTTTTGGTAATGAAAGCTTGTGTCTGCCCTCAGGGTGCACACTGGAACCCTGCTGCAAATGTCCAGTTACTAAATCAAACAGAGGCCTTCAAGTTCATGTTAGAACTGCTGTGGCAGAGATAAGGAGGAAGGCAAGAAGGAGAAATATTAATGGGTTCCCAGGCTCTGCTCTATCTTTACCATGTAGACAAAGTACACAAGCAAATGCTTTCAAGTGGGACAGATATTTTTCCTCCTATACGACGTTTTTATTCTTAACTAGACTTAACTGCATATGAAACAGTACCCCAACCAGTTACATCTACAATATTCACCAGCCATGGTTTCACACTGATACCAGATCAAGTTTTATCATGTCAATTTGCTCAGTTCTTCACCATTTAGCGAGATCTATGCAGCCAGAAAAGGATTCAGCAGCTCAGCTAAGGCAAATTCAGAGAGCAAGCAACAAAATCCTAGCTAGATAAGTCATATCAGTTAATAGCAATTTCCTGAAAAGTTAGACACTATCTAAATATATATTTTAGAGCGCAGCTGTCTGTTGGTGAGTCCATCTGTCTGTTTATTCAAGAACTCCTCCTAAACAGTACAAGCTAGGGCCAAATTAGGTATGCAGCTTCCTCTGACTTAAAGCAAAGTCAGGATATGGATGTAGCAGGAAAATGGGAAATGCCTGGAATAGGACTGTTTCCCATAACGTGGAAAGGGAGAGGGCTCATCAGAGCATAACAGGAGGACAGCACTCCCACCTCACTCCCTGCCTCAAGCTTCCCACCCCCTGCTCTCACTCCAGCACCCTCCATCCCTTTCACTATTCACCCTCACCCCTCTGCCCAGAGGCCCCCCCACACCTCCCACCCTCTGCCCTGACTCCTGAACCTCAACGCCTTGAGCCCCACCCCACACCTACCAGCTTCCCTTCTTTGTACCGCTCCAACCCCTTCCCCAGCACGATCATGAAAATATAGCATGTACATTTTCCTTTTCACTTGCAAAAAAAATCCCAACCATTACTACAGTGAAGGACCCAAGCAATGCTGGGTACATCTGCTAGTAATTTTATAAGCTATAGGACAGAGGAAAGTTGTAAAAGTTGTCCTGTAAAAAAAAGGGAATATTTACCAGTGAGCGATACTGTCCATAATTTCTCGTGTTACCAATACTGGCTCTATTAAGCTGACAGGAGATACGGAAACTGAAAAGTCATCCCTAACCAATGCTCTCCCTCAACCCTAGCTACATGCATAAGCAGGTTAAGACCCTCTGCATTTCTACGCTATTCCCTCTCATGCACTACACTGCCACAAATATGGACATTCCCACCTCTTAGGCACGTTTTCATACCACTCCCTATATGATAATCTCCCCTCCAGCGGGCCAAGAAACGCCCTCCCTTTCCTCCAAGACTCCCCTAAAAACAGTCTGTGGCCACCTGTGCACTGCTAACCAGCCATCCCTGACCTTTTAACACAGTTTACATTACAGTACAAACAAAAAATTGTTATTTTTAACTAGAAGACTTACAGGGCACAGGGTGGGGAGGATGGGGAGTGGGTGAGGGAGGCCACCGGCTTCTCCCTGGGGCAGTGGGAGTCATGCACCCCACCTGCTGGCTTCTCCCCAGTGCTGGAGGGGGGGGGGGCGCGGGGAGGGAGAGGAGAGAGACAGACCTGCATGGCCTGCCTGCCAGTTTTCGCTGAGGGTGGCAGAGGTCATGCTTGCCACCCCCCTGTGATCATTCACGTCTCCGTGCTTGCTGCCCCCCTGTGATCGTGCATGAGTAGCAGGAATAGTTATATCACACCTCTCTCCCTTTCCCATTTGCTACAAAACTGCATTCCATGCATACCCTGGCACAACCAAACCCTGACCTTACTTTACGTTAGGATAAGATAAAGCTGCGGACTGAATTTGGTGGTCCTAGCTCTTACCTTTTGGGAAGTGTTCTTGAACAAATGGACTCACACACAGACAGGCATTTCGAACACATATATAGGAAAGATGTCACTAGGACTACTGACATAACTATGAAGTTACTGTTTTTAGGGTGCCCTGCTCCATCCCTGCCTTTTGCCTGTGTGTTGTCTAAGGTAGACTGCAAGCCAGAAGGGTTGGTTGGTGCACTTCATGTATAAAGCACCAGGTATCCCAATGCTGCCACATACATTAAGATCCAAGTTTTCTTAAACAGTTGCCATTGCCAATGGTCAGTCTGGCAAAGAGGAAGCTCAGAAGATCTCAACAATTTATTTTAGACAATTAGAAAGCCAAATTTAAGCCACCTGGTGCAAGATCTCCAGAAAGCCAAGACTGGCTGGTTCCCATCCCAGTAGATTGACGAGCATAAAGCATGTAGAAATGCATTCTTAGGTCCCTGTGGAGATCAGAGTCTGGATACTAAGAGCAGAGAAATTTTCCAGTGTGGAGCTTGGAACATACTTTGAAGGAAACAACTGGAGGGAGCTTCACACAGCGCAGCTTTGTCTGCAGAGAACTGAAATAACCCTCAACATTTCCACAGCGCCGATTCCATCTTTGTGAGAACAGAGGCTCTTGACTTACTGTACCTATGGGATTTTGATAGCAACAGCTGTCTCCCAAATCCTGTAAGTAGTGTAAAAGGAGGGACTAGATGTGGGTCTGGCTCATATCTGAATAGGATCTTCAGACAGGGTAATAATTTACCAACCTTACCAGCATAAGCCACACCATTGACGAGATAAGGGATAAACAAAAGTACTATGGCTACCTTCACTGCCACACATTAGAAACGTCAAAGCATGAAGACTTCTAAACACTAAACAACAAACCCTCACCCTCTCAGAATTGTTTTCCTGGCTCCTGCACTGCAGAAGAGCTATGCAATTTAGCAGAAGCTTTTTAAGGGGCCAATTCAACAGCTGCTCCCTATTTTATTTCAGTGGGATTTTCTGTGAACAGAGCAGCTGCAGAATCAGCCTGGCTCACTAAGGTCTCTTCCACAGCCCTACATATTGGATTGTAAATGCATCAAAGCCAAGGAAAGAGACAGCTAGCACTGGAAAAACTGCCAGGCTTCAGCTTTTTAAGAGTGACCCACCTCAGAAGGCCAGCAGCCAAACCACTCGTGAGCCATCCAATAAGCCAGGGCACAGGAAGGAGGAAAAAACTGATAGCAACAGATTCCAGCATGGAGATTCCAAGATTGCAGAGAGAGTTTTAGAATTAAGAAACAGTAAAAAAGTTTGTAGTTAAACCACAGCCAGTAGCTGCCACACGTACAAATGGTAAACTGAGGCTTATTGCATAAATGGTGACTGGGGCATGGCAATGGAAATTGAAATGCATCTCAAATTTACATGAAATGGATTATGATCAAGAGGAAACATTCAAGCTGTTAGAGCCTGAGCTGTGAGGGCACAAAGCCAAGAAGAAATGAAGATCAGCAATTCCTGGTTTTGAATAGAATGTCAATGGATTTCCAGCCTTCTCACTTTCAGTAAACCTATCAGCATCTAATGCCATGTCACCCAGCAGTAAAGAGCCACAATGAGACTGCATAATGCATCCAGCAGCTATACCTGTCCTAATTTCCCTATAAAGTTTTGTTTTAATTTTCTGTTTTCAGATTGCCAAATGATAAGTTGCATATTCACAGCAGTTTCCTTTCAGTTGCAGGGTAGAGGTGGCATGGGGGGGAGATGATTAGTGCTCCAAGAAATGTGTCATGTAATTCATAAACTCATTTCAAGTGTAAATTGGGCAAAATACTCGAATGGCTTCTTTGATCAACAACAACAGTCACAGTGGCAGAAAAAGAAACGATTGCTATAAGTCTCAAATAATGAAATGCACAACAAGTGAGGAACAATCACAAATTCTCACTTTACAGAAGTGATTGCTTCTAACCCACCCTAAAGTAGATTTAACTAACTAGTGCATAAAACCAAATATAAAAGCATTTCAAATGGGCACTGTCTAGGTTAGTAGGCCAGAATGTTGCCAATTTTCCTTGCTATTTGAAAAGTCCATGTAATCCTCTGTTTAGTCCAAAATAAGCATTATGCTGCTCATTCCATGTTCATCTAGGAAGGAAGATTCCAGCAGCAGCCCAGCATTCATGGGTAACCCTAGAAATAATCATGCAATCCAGCAATCATGAGGGAAATCCATTTCCACACACGCATATAAACTCTCCAGGGTTACACCAAGTGATTTTTTAAAAAAGAATGTAGAGATACCTCAGCAATGCAGCTTGGGATCTTAGAATACAAATGAATTTAAATGATTGCTCCTGTATCAAGGCAAATGATCCCAGCAATAGGATGTCCTGTTTGACTCCAGATGCATCTTTCCAGTTTAGCTTCTTTGAATTGTGACCTAAAGCCACCTTAAAATAAGGCAACTTGTTACAATGCAAAAGTAAAGAACAAATTTCCCCTACCTCAAACAGGCAAATGTGCAAAAAAGATCTGTTAGCCCCAAGACCTCCAAAATGAAAGCACCTTATTTGTGCATGTAATTAGAATACCCATATGAAATTTTAAATTTACTGTATCTACCAAAATTGTTTCAACTCCATTAAAATATCTTCAGGGTAATTTAGTTCTTGCTCTACTATACCTTTGCTTCTGGCCTCAAATCTCCCCCTCCTTACACCTCAAGTGTTTTTTCCTCCATATCTCACCCCATTCCAGGTTCTCATTACTCACTTCCACCCACTCAACTTGTATTTAAAAAGCATTCACAAGTATGTTCTCATTTCATGTACTTTTCTTATATTGATAATCTGAACAGAGAACTTCCATTACTGAATCTAAAAGTGCTTTACAAAGGTGAGTAAATATCCCTATTTTAGGAATATCCCTATTGTAGGAAACCATGTGCTTCTCTCAAAGTCAGTTGCAGAAAACAAACCAAGCCTCAGAACTATCCCTAGCTCTAGCGAATGCTGCTTTCCCTAACACAGTACTTGATAAGGATTCAAATTACCTCCCTTTTAAAAACAGCATGCCAAGTGCCAACATTATGTAGCGAATATGCAGGGCACAGGATATTCAATACAAAAGACATGATATGCTATGGAAATAATGCACTAACAGGAGAAATGTCTAAAAATGTTAGTCGTCCCCATTGTTAATCAGCCCCAGGAACCTGCAACATCCCCAAACATACAACTTCAGTTTAAACCTGAATCACAGCATCAGCCATTTGAACACTATGTTCTTGTGGATAGAGCCAAAGCCACTCTACTCAGGCTGAGGATCTGGATAGACTAACAAGACTGTAAGCTGCAAGTTTCATCAGCTGGAGCATATGTTTACACTAAGATGTGGCACTTTCTACGCATCCCCTTCAGGAAAGCCGCTGATACAGTTCAGATTTAAATCTGAAACTAACTCTGAAGCTGAGAATGGAGGTTCTAGCCAAGACCACCAGAGTTTTTATCCCTATGCTGGTGGGATCATTGTCAGTTTGTTCTCCATCTTGCCAAGTTGAAAATGGCACGCTTGATAGGGTTTGCATCCTCTTTACAAACGTTAAGTAACCCTACTAACCAGTCCTTTAAGGGAAAGTACCTGGTTTCCCTTTTAAATTCAAGGCAAAGAATTGGAGACCCCTGTAGAGTTATGTCACCATAACCAAGCCAGTGCCAGATGATAAATACAGATTCAGTATTTTATCACAGATCGCTGTCATGTTAGCTAGCCACTAGAAATAAGCTATTTTCCCACCATTAAAAACCAGCTCACCTACAACTCTGTAGAACACCATGCAAAACTCAATCTAACCAACCGAAGTAGAAGCCTCTCCATCAAACCCTGAGTCAACAGCTGAGGTGCTTTGCCATCTGGCCTACAGGATAGATTAGCTTTGCAGGAGCGCAGCTACAGGCCTTTGCTTTGTGCACCAACAGCTTCTGGCCTTCTTGTGCACAACTCATCAAATGGAGTCTGCTCTGCGAGTGCTTGATTCAGCACCGAGCCCTGTATCGCAGCACACGCCAAAAGAAAATGTCTCCCTTTGACAAGCGCGGCGAGGAGCCCTGCGGCACCTGAGACACCAAGTGACTTGTAAAGCTCCTGGCTCCAGCAGCTCCCTGCCGCCCCTCCGGGCATCCCACCGCCCCTCCGGCCGGCCCGGGCCCCGCCGCCCGCTGCACACGCGGGTGAGCAGG
>JANRFK010006689.1:12196638-12217109 GCA_030068395.1 Apalone spinifera
TAAGCAGCGAACCCCACCTCGCGCGGACACTTATCAGCGCTCCGGGGCGGGGCGGCCCAACGCGCCCCGCTGCCCATTGGGCCGCGCCGGCGGCCGGCCCCGCCCCCCGCCCAATGGCAGCCGGCTATTGGCCGAGGGGGCGGAGACTGGGAGAACGTCCCGCCCATTGCGCAGGTCCCAATCAGAAGAGACAAAAATGATAACATCCCTCTCCACCTATCCGCGCCGGAAAACACTCAAAGCAGCACCACATTGGCTACCCGCCCTCCCCAGCGACCAATCCCAAACGGAGATGCCTACGGAAGGCCCGCCTCTATTCCGAATCCAATCGGATTCTCTATAGAGCGTCCCGCCCCTCATTCCAGGCGCCAATCAGAAACGCAGCACATGTTGCCCACTGAGCAATCAAGAAAGCAGGCGATCCTAAGGCCCCGCCCCCAGCCCATGCCGCGCCAGCCGAGTGCTGGAGCAGGGGGTCTAGCGGGTCCCAGCTACCGCCGGGCTCGTGCAGGGCTCAGCCGTAGCAGGTGTAGAGCGAGGGCACCCCCCCCACAGCGTGCATATCCAGAGGGGAGCAGCGGCGGGGGGCTCCTGGCCTTCACGCCGGCCTCTGGAGTACAAATGCAGTCCAACAGCACTCCCTGAGCTGCATTAGTGCACGTACCCCCACCTTAAAAAGCGTGGGCACAGGGCCCGCGAGCTTCTGAGGAGTGAGTTTAATTCACTGGTCATTTATGGCAGGATAAAGTAACAGATCTGCACCCCTTACAAAAAGTTTTGTCTCTGTCTGCACAGTAGAGGATTATCTTCTCTAAGTATTTACTAGAAACACCATCTGATTAGGAACTTGAGGGTATTAGACTGCTATTTTTAGTGCAAAAAAATCTTTACTTGTACTGATCTTCTTTTACAAAGAAAACATTTCATTTTAAGAAGGTTGAAGTTAAAACAATCCTTTATTAGTAGCTCTTGCATGACCTTGAATAAGGAGCAAAGATTAGCATAGAAAAAGTTAATTGTAGAGTACTTTATTCACAGTACAATTACAGCAAGCATCCCCATTTACTTCCCTGCCTGTGAGCCTCACTGGCTAGGTCAAATCTGAACACTCAGTCATTGCTAGGTCAAATCTGAACACTTTGACTTACAGGCTTTGTAGAAGAAATGAAAGCCTAAATCACTCATTCCCCAGCTACTGAGTTACTGCAAAGCAAAAGGGGGAAGGGTAGCTTAACAGATTCCACTATTAGCATGCTATGCTTAGGGGCCTTTAAAATGAAACTAAAGTCTCACCAAACAATTAGAAATAACTAAATCCATTTTTCTTAATATTCCATATAAACATATTGTACTTCAGAGAGAAAATGCTTCAAGGAGAGCATGTTTTTTACTGCTAGCACTGTGTTACAGCTGGAGAAACAATGTAGTAGTGGAAAGTCCTGATAATTATCAATACACACTATATGAAGTAAAAGCTGTCCCAACATCAGAAATTCTAGAATAAAAGCTATCATCAAGGTGGGGAGGGAAAGTATTGTCTGCTAAGGAAAATATTTGAAAATTTTAGGCTATTATGTAGAAGTAGGTGATGGGTTGTTTAAAAGATACTACTTATAGGGAAAATAGATTATGCAAGAACAGAAATTAAAAGGACACCCTTTCAGTCTCCTCTCAAGCAATTCTGATTACCAATCATTATTAGGGCAAAGTAGAGGGGGGGGGGGGGGAAGTACACTAAAATACTGCTGTAGAATTTCATAATTGCATGAAATCTGTTTGGAAGAGGGTATCTTTGTATCCACTTAGGGTAATATGGTTTTTGACTGAATGGTCCATTAATAATAAACTTATGCCATCATCCATGTCAAATAATGTAGCTATTTCTAATAGCAATTTCCTGAAGTGCTTACAATATTTTCTTTGAATTGATGTTATTTGTGTGAAGGCTGGATTCTTGGTGATGGCAAAGCTGTTTATGAACAAATCAGTAATGAAAATCCTTAGTAATTATAGTTTCAAAGCTGTGTACAAATATTTATCCTTCCAATCTCTGAGAGACGGACTTTTAAGTATTACCTTTCTTTTGCAGTTAGAGAACCTTGAAGCAGGAAGGGGTTTAAATGACTTGCTTGTGACCATGCAAGTTAGCAGGCAGGATTAGAACTCAGGATTCCTAATGGCTGACCTCACGTTGAGGCCATTGCCCTGCAGTGCATTTCATCCTTTGAAGTATAAGGCTGGGATTTTTAAAAGCACTCAGTTTTAGCCAAACTCTGCTCCCATTCTAGTCAGTGAAATGTGCATTCTTGGTCTTTAAACTAGCAAAAATGGATAAGGACAGAGTTTTATTTATTAACTAGAGGGATTAAAGCTTTTTCCTTCTTCCAGGTAAAATCCTGGAGTGTTCTCTAAGTGTAGCTCCTCCCTCAAATTTTTTTAGATGTGGTGGGTTAATGACAAGGGAAAGAAAGAAAACCAAACATAAAAGCTAATACACTTCTGTAAATTTATTCAGCTACCACAGTGATAAACACAAGTCAGAAACAGGCATGACAGTTCAACCTACATGGCTTTGCCTAATAGATTAGGGTTTGTCTACATTAGCAATTTTTGCACTAGTAGATAGCACCTCTGCCTTGGGGCTTTGCAGCAGTGCAGATGCCAGCATATGGTAGGGCTTGCACTACACTAGTGCAATGTTTGGGATGTTAAATATCGGTTAACTGAACAGTTGATTAATCTATAAGAATTCATGAGATTACTCAACTATTCTATAGTCCCTGGGGATGAGCCTAGCAGTCAGTGCGCGCTGGCCCCACTCCGAATAAGCCTCCTGGCCACTCTGTGCTGGTGTCTCTGGGGTGCCAGATGAGAACTAGTTTAAAAACCATGGGGTGGCAGCAGCCCGTCTGGGATGAGGCTGAGCTCCCAAACCCAGCGTGAGCTGGACCTGAGCTAAGCTGTCTGCCTCCTAATACACTTTAAATGCAGAGCTGCAGGGGGGTAGGTCCTGGACCTGGTGCAGGCTGGGCTACTAGCCAGCCTGCTTTAAAAAAAAAGTCTACTGGCAAGGGCGGGGGGGGGGGGGGGGGGGGGGGGAGGAGGAGAAGAGAAACGCATATAGTCTATACCATTAACAATCTTTTGCTTACTGGTTAATTGACTACACTGTTACATCCCTATGCAACTTGTGCTGCTTTCAAACCAGAGTAACCCATGCTGATGCTAAGTATACAAGCCTTTAGTGATGATGTTCTGTACATTCAGGATTTGAGTCCCAGTCCGGGTTTTAGGGTCTAATGCAGCTCCTGTTGCCAAAAGTTATCAGACCCTTTCTCTCTAGATCCCAACTTTCTAATCTGCAGTCCCCTCAACTCAAATGGACTTTAATCGGTTGGCTGCATTCTGTATTTCTGGGAGATAGTGTGCTACTTGCTAAATTAGATGCCTAAGAATGCATATACTGAAGTGGCTCTAAATAAATGAGGGAGCAAGCTCCAAAGACTGTCCCATCCAGTGCCCCAATCCCTTTCTGAAGGGAAATCACTGAAGTACAGGGCTTTATTAATAATGGAAGGATTAAACATTAGGAGAAAAAACAGGAACATTAGGCTGCCTGTACAAAATAAGAGAAAATCCAAGAGGATCCAGTATGTCAGTCCATCATGTGAATACAGGGCGATAATACACATAGGTCAAATCCTATTGAATAAAAAAGAGACTTCAAGGTTAGGCCCCATATTATTAATATATTTTATTTTGCTATCACCTACCTGCCACAGCATTCCAAACCCCTCAAAAATCTACCATTTTAAAAGAAATTACACAAGTCAAAAGTCACATGAAATATTTAAAAGCTGTATCACAGGAACATGACAAAAGTGCTTAAATGCAATGGGCCAAATTCAGACCTAGTTTAACTGTCAACTGCAGTGGATGAATTTGGTTCCATTCTGCTTTATACTCCCAGCTTACTCTCTTTGGATCCGCTAAGAAAAAGACAGACAAATACACACAGGAAGTTAAGCTACATTTTAAATATGTTCAAACATCATTAATGATTTGGATGAACCTCGCAAATGCCAGGAAATGCAGATGCCCCACCCCTTAATGACCAAGTACTGGGGTACTGCCAGAGCCAGGCAGTGAACAAACTAACACTATTGGTACCACAAGGCAGGTTAATTACTTTATACAGTCATAGGTCAGATATGCAACACTTACATATAGTCTTGGTCTTGTGCCTGGTGCATCTTTTCTGACAAACTCTGTGTACTGCAAAACACCATCAAATGATGGCATGACAGCTTCAGCATGGGTTCTTCTGTATTTGGAGAGTTTAAGTGGAACCCTGAATATTTTAAAATAAGGAATAAGGAGGAATTGAGACAAACAGCACATCAGCATAAACTTATTAATTATACTTGATAGTTTCTCTTCGCTATTAGCCTCACTTATTGTTTTAAGATTATTCTTATGCAACGCCTTCACACCAGTTTTCTACAATTTATACCATTTACAGTCTGATAGCTGAAATTAGCTAACTTCAAGAGTTTGGGGATATCATTTTCTTTGAAAAGTCTCTATTCAGCCCAAAAGTAAGTCCCAACTGCAAATCAGATCCACGGACAGACTTCCTGTACTCACAGGTCAATTTAAAAGGTCTGCATGGATGCAAGGGTCTGCCCACACAAACCTGAATGCAGAAGTGATATTTAGAATGGTATTTTATTTCTGCATAGCACTTGTCTGCTTCTATTCCCCTCCTTACCTCTTCCACTCAAGTAGGCCAGAGTTTTAAAGAGAGCTCAGATTTCATCAGAGCCAAATGTTCACTGCTGCTCTGGATTTTGGGTGCAAAGTTCTTTTGAGAATCTGTTCACAAGTGTCACAACTAGAGATATAATAGTGTAGTTGATTAACTGGTAAGCAAAAGCTTATCGGTTAATGCTATATAGACCACATGCATTTCCCTCTTGCCAGTACATTTTTTCATCAGGCTGATCAGCAGCATGGCTCAGTCCTGGTTCATGCCGGGTCTGGGACCTACCCTTGCTGTGGCTCTGCATTTAAAGTGTATTAGGAGCCAGGCAGGCAGGCAGCCCGCCCAGCTAAGTTCTGACTCATGCTGGGTCTGGGAGCTCAGGCCCACATCCCCCCAGCTGCCTCTGTATCAGCGACAGCAGCATGGGGCGACAGGCAGCCAGTCTTCAAGGAGAGGTGGTTTGTTACAGATGCAGCAATGTGGAACAGCAAGGGGCTCCTCAGGAGTGGGGCCAGAGCACACTGGGGCCAGCAGCCATCGCCGGGGGACTACAGAATAGTCAAGTAACCGATAAGAATTCATGAGGTTAATCAACTGTTCAGTTAATCAACATTTAACATCCTTAGTCACAGAGTGAGCTATTGTGTGCTGAAAATCTAGCCCTCCAATAGGGCTAGACATGTGGAAATCTTATCCCGAGACATTTTGAAAATATGACTCCTAGAACTAATATACTTTCCATTTCTTCATCCCTTCAAGTGCAAGGACTTTGTGCCTTGCTTCTCCCACAGTCTCAAAGAGCCTTTGACTATCTCTGTCTTACTCCTCCACATCAATTTCCAAACATCATTTGAGAGCATCTCTTCTGCTCTTGCTTTCATTTGAACTTCATAGCTATATTGACTCATTTTATATAAAGCTACTACGCAAATAGTTTTATGTCCTAGTCTGAACTGAAAGGTATGGGATCAACCTTCAAGCCAGCAGCCAATTTGTTACACACACTTTTCCTGCCTGTCCCACCCTGGGATCAGATTATGCCTTATGGTTTCAGATATCATTTTTCTGCTTCCCAATGGCTGCAGACAGGAGGGGATGGTTCATGAGCAGAGAGACGGGTGTGGTATACATATCTCATGCAGACGCAGCAGAACCTGGGAAGCTATGGCTTAACTAGATAAGAGGGGAAAGAAGTGAGGTAGCAAAGTAGCCAGAGCTTCACTGCAGCCTTTCTGGAGGCAAGAAAATTTGATCTGCGGGTCATGAATAGTTGAACTTCATTAGCAGATATCACAACAGAATAATGTTCCACAGCCTCTTCCTTGGTCTACCTAGTCACAAGACTGACTGCTTTCATTTGCACGGGGAACACTCTGAACATCAGACTCTTGCATTGAACAGAACCATCTTGTTATTTCAAGAAGAACTCTCTACAGAGAGTATGCATGTGTGCTTTGCAATACTTCAAGTTAAAGGAGGAATGAGAGAGACACAGAATTACTAATTAAACCACACATGAAATATCAGCTACAATTTTGTTACTAAAGTTTTTAAAATAAAAATATATATCCATCCACTGCCATCCCTCTAAAACCTCTGAGTCCAATCACTCCTAACTACGGATATTATAGAATCAGTCCCAGTATGGGAGCTCACAAATACCCTAGGCCAAGCCTCTCCTAGCACTTCGTACCATAAAGAAAAGATGCAAGAGTACTGATTGTGTGGGAGCTCACATCTAGGCAGGAATAATTTAGGATCTCCATGGGCGGAAGTTCAAATCTGCCACCTTTTGGCTGTATGTGTAAAACACCTACCACTATGGGGTTGTGGTCCATCTTTGATGTTTGTAGGGGCTAGAGTAAACACAAGATAATTGATAGATAATAATAATACTCTCCTGTCCTCTCCTAGAGAGGACACACTATTGACCTTATTCACTGCATCATCATCTTGAAGGCAGAGGAAAACTTATATTACATATTCCTAGATGGCTCTTTTCTGCTGTATGCGGTTTCTACAGGTACTCCTCAGTTCATTGGAGATCTCAGTACCTTAACTTCCTGTTATCGAGTCCAGAGCCTTTGTCAGACCACATAGAATCCTGGTCCACACCTCCAAAAACTTATGTATGAAATTGAGTTAAAAACAAACAAACAGCCACCACCACTTAGAAATGGTCTCATCGGAGTTGTTTCTGCTTCTTTTGTACACAAAGCCCTTTAAGAGCAAACCACTGGCCCTGGAAATAACTATACTTCACTATCAAGTTCCATAGGGAATAGTGTTAAAGAACTGAAGATGCATGTAAATTAGCTGGGAGTGCCAAGATACAAGAAAGAATGAAGCAGGAGCTGACGAGGGCACGTGGGTAAGAGAACAGCTCCATAATAAGACTACAGTGAAGAATGGAATTGAGAATGCTGAACAGAGGCCAACTGTGACTTGCATTCTCTTGTCACAAGTTTTGACTGGTAGCTTTATCCTTCTATTAATCCCTTATTTAATCATCCCACACCTTGTGAAAGCTCAATCTCACCTTTAAAACAGTTTTCAATGTGTGTCCAGTTGTAGAAATCATCATACCTCATGCCACTTCAGCACTGGCTTTTTTGCCCTGTCGTTTCACTCTGGCAGAATAGATGTAATACAGATGAATCCCAGACTTGAGGAACCAGATCATGTGTTATAAATACAGCTGAGGTATTTGCAGACTGCAGAGGGGATGCAGTTTAATTTTGCTACTTTCAGGGGAAGCACTGCCCCAGAATAGCTTCCCAATCTGATCCAGCCCCTCCACCCCCCCCCCAAAAAAAACCAAACAAAAAACCACACACACACAACTTGTTTCTTCCTCTCCTAGCTTCTTAGGCCTGGTCTTCACTTTAAAAAGTTAGGCTGTGCTGCTACAGCACTCAGGGATGGAAAAATCCACACCCTTGGGCACTGTAGCTACAATGAGCTAATCCCCAGTGTAGATGCAGCTAGGATGATGGAAGGCTGTTTCCTTTGACCTAGCTACTATCACTCAAGGAAATGAAGTTCCTACAGTAATAGAAAAAAAAATCCTTCCATCACTGTAGAGCATCTATACTATGAGATTATAGTGACAGCCATAGTGCCTTACCCATAAGGGTCTTCTGGGGTCATGATTTACCTTTTTTCCAATCAACACCCTATAACCTGTAAGGCTTTTAGGCAGAGCTCCCCAAGAAGAGAAGACCTGGAAGGAAGGAGGATGGTTAGGAAAGGGATTGAGGTGATCATTAACAAGGCTGATAGTTGCAGTACTTGGCATCCACCTAAAGACAGGGGGTTGCAAATTACCTCACAATGGGAAAACAACTTGCTATTATCCATCAAGAGGGCTACAGCTATATTAAAATCTCCCCTCAATCTCACTGATCATCTCAGGATGGAAGTTCTGTCTCTGTCACAGGAGCAAACATCTACATGTTGTGCATTTTGGACAACATGTAGCCCTCTTTGAAGGCTGCTGCACTTCCAGAAGTCACTGCCACATCTGAGTTTGGCAGAGGCAAAGCAGTTATGTTTCTGATGTGCTAGATCCTGGAGGCTGCACCTAAATATAGCTAAGCAATGCAGTCATTTCTCATAAGAATGCTGTGCTATGAAACAGCAGCAGACATGATGCAGTCTTATTGTAAATGCTAAAGGGCCATAGGTTAAGAACCCAAGTTTTGTATCTCTTGGTTTCTATTAATCCTGATGTTTCTTTAACCTTCCAATCCTTAACAGTCAAGAAGCAGAACTAATCTACTACAGAGATCTCATACAGCCAGCCAACCGCCATTCCCCCCATATTTCTTTTTGAAGAACCCCAGAATGCCAGCTACCTCACCAGGAAGAGCAAATGCTGTATCAGAATCTATCAAATCTGTCTGATGGTATCTGGGGCAAAGTGCTGATCTAGTCAATATTGTCTCAAAGGAAGCACCCAGTCTGTTCAGTGCTATGCTCAGTATTTATAGTCCATGTGTGTAGGAGTGTCTGTTTGTGTGTAACAGGTTTGTCTCCTCTCATTGCTCTGAGTCACACCCTTAAAAAACAAAACAAAACCCACAACTCCACATTTCCCCTCCTTGGCTCAGAGTTGGCCAGCTTCACTTGAGGGACTGACAAGCAATCTCAGACAGAACAGATCCAGCTACAGTACCACCCTTCTTGTCTAGCACAGAAGTCCTGAGTGAGATTAAGTAAATTCCTTGTTGTTTACTATTGGTGGGAGGGAGACAAATCATAGTTTAATCTCTTGATCTGCTGAGCATAGAAGTGCAACTTCAAAGTTCATGGTTCTATATGAACCAGGATTTTTCCTTCAGTGTCCTTGAACAGAATTCTTCTCACCCACTCTAAATTATTACATAAAATGGCTACCTGCCTACCAGCCCCATCTTCCAAAGATGGCTGCTTCTCTCTAGTTTGTACAGCTGCTCCCCGAGTTGCGAATGGTTGAGTTACGACCGTTCGCACTTACGACCAAAGTTCCCATAGAGTGGTCGTAAAGGCGGTCCCCAAGTTACGAATGCGACCCACGCTTACAAACAGCGCGGTCACATGTAACTCAATGAGGTCCAAGTTATGAACGTATCGAGTTACGGCCAAGCATTTGGTTCGTAACTCGGGGAGAGGCTGTACATTCACATGGTTTGAAATGAAAACCTCTATAGAATGTAAAACAGCATTACTGATGTCATTTTTTTAAATTATAGACTGACAGATTATTCACCACACACTTAAGATACTTCAGTCTGATCTGGCTCTTGTTGAATTTAGAGGGACCTTTGCCATTAAGCCCTAATAAAAATGAGGTATTCTGAAACAGATAATACACGATGTAGTACATGTTATTACATAGCAGAAAGGAAGAGAGTTAATTTAAGACAGTGGTGGGCAAGATATGGCCCATGGGCCGAATCCAGCCCGCTAAGCTGCCAGATCCAGTCTGTGAACTGTTCTGCCAGGGCCCTCAAGGT
Source organism: Apalone spinifera (assembly GCA_030068395.1). Classification (NCBI taxonomy): domain Eukaryota; kingdom Metazoa; phylum Chordata; order Testudines; family Trionychidae; genus Apalone; species Apalone spinifera. The sequence continues at coordinate 12,206,401 of JANRFK010006689.1, forward strand.
CAGGGCAGCCCCATGACACTTTAAGCAGGCAGAGGGAAAGGCAGCTTTGTGCACTGCCACCACTCCCAGCAAAATCTCTCAGCTCCCATTGGCCAGTTTCCGGCCAATAGGAGCTAAGAATTGTAGCGGGCACAGGTGCAGCATGGAAAGCATCACCCCCTCAACCCTACTTGGGTGGCCAAAACAGAGAGCCACAAGGAGCAGTCAGCCACTTTGAGCGGTCTGGGGCTGCTGGCAGTCAGGGAGCCTGTCTCGGCATCCTACAGGATCGCTGACCAGGTGCTGCCTAGGCAAGCGCCTCCCTCTCGTACTACATCCCCTCCCTATACTCACTCCCTGCCCCAGGTCACCACTTAAATCCTCTGCACCCCACTCTTCCCCAGGTCACAACACCCTCCCATACCTAGACCCCCTTATACTCCTCCCCAACCCAGAATCCTCTCCTGCACCCATCCTCTCTCCTGGAACCTGTACCCATTCTCCTGCCCCAGGTGACAACTCCCTCCTTCGACCAACCAAACTCCCTCTCAGACCCCACACCCTCTCATGCACCCCAGTCCCATACTCTGAGCTCCCTTCTGCACCCAACCTCTGTCCCAGACACCTCCCCCAATACAAAAGCATGGCATTTGACCACTTACCAAAATCTTGGAGTAGCCCCCCCATCAAAAATTATTGCCCACTGCTGATTTAAGAGGAATCAATGTCAAACATTGCCAATTCAATAAGGGCAGCCTGTAAATAAATAAAGAATGCGTCAGTGAGAAGAAGCCAGTCAAGCACTGCTGAATCAATGCCAGATGATGCACGAATTCAGAAGATAGAGGGCCTGGTTAAGGAAAAAAAGTGAGGAATGCTGTCCAGGGGATGAACGAGACACTAACCCAACCCAACCCCACCCCACACCTTTAGGTTCTGTTCTAAGTTCTGCTACTGAATCAGAGAGAAAGTCACTGCACAATAAAATGGGTACAAAAAAAATTACACTATCTCAGAGGCTTAACTTATGCTTTGATATCCCCATGTTAGTAGTCACACAATAATGGCTTACTTAGGAGAATGAATTAAAGACAGTGTGAATAAGCATTACATTCCTGGAGTGTGCGTATGTGGGGAGGGGAGAACATAGCTTCTGAACTAGACCCTCTGTAATAAGAGCTCTATGGACCAGTTGCAATCCACAGAGCATTAGTTGGTGGCCTACAGACAGCTGGCCGGCCACTTGGTATTGGATTGCTTTGTTTCCAACTACTAAATTGCATTAGAATAAGTTAAACATGCATTAAATATTTTCCTAATGTTACTTTTCCCGTGTAAACCATATATTTGGCAGGGGAGTGCTATTTGATCACAGAGGCAAAGTAGTTCTAAGGACAGTTTTTCTATTAAGATGGGTTTCTCATTTTGAAAGCACTTAAGACACCATGAATCAGGAAACAGATTACATAGAGATCTGAATACAAGAAGAAAAAGCAGATGCTGAAGGAAAACAACCCATTTGACTCAGTGTAACAGTCTAGGAGTTCCCATGGAAAGCAGGTTGAGGTTGTGTTTTACCATGAATAAACTGAAAACAGGAGTTTTCAGAGGAACTTTGAATTCAAGCTGGCATTCTGAATTCTCTCCTAAGGCAGCCATCTTGTTGAACAGGGATTCTGGCAAAGCACAAACCCACTGGCAGGGAACTGTCATCTTGTTTCCCCATATGCTTTGTAAATCGTTTGACATAGGACGTGTTATTGGCCCAACTCACCACTGCACTGGTGTAATGCATGGTAAAGTGGATACACAACGTAAGCAGCCTTATTTGGTAACATTTTACACATACTGGTCAAGCAAAAGGCACAGGATAATGAAGAACTGGGATCACTGTTTCAATACTGCAAACCAGATTCTACCACCCACTGACTCCAGGGAAATTGACCAGCTGTAACCAAGGGCATAATCATAAGCTTTTCTTTTTATGATGGTCAAATTATTATCCAGATTGGTAAGAAACTGAGTCTGTGCTACTCATTATCCACATTGCCTTGCTTAATTTTAGGGGAAAATGACTGCCCACAGGACAGAGTAAGAAATGCCAAATGGGATAAACATGTTAATCGCCCTTCCCACGTGTGTCAAGAGTTTCATTCCTGGAGATAAATGTTTCTTACCCATGTGAATGTTTGGACCATAGATCTTAATAAAATGAGCAGAGTTTTCCTTTAAGGAAGTGTGCAGAGGACTTGAATGATTGGGAAGCAAGTCATTAACATCAGTGCCAGGCAGTTGGAGAGCACTGCCTAGACTGGAAGGAATGTATTAAAGGAACAGATCACGAATTCTAAAGCAGCCAAGAGACTACAAAACACCCAAAGTTGGTGGGGGTGGAGTAGGAAAGGCATAAAACATCTGGCCCATCATGAAGAGTTTTGATTCTGCTTAGCAAAACATTACTTTTATTATGGGCCTACTCAAATTCAGTTGTAACACAAGAATCTGAGGTGTAGGGGGAAGAACCAGGAAATCTAGCTGCATGCAGCTTTAGTTGAGTGAAAACTTTTCTGCTTTTAGCAAAGCAAAGACCAAATGGCTTTCCATTATACTAGAAGTCAGCTAGGCCAAACTGGCCTGGACCTTGTTCCTGGATGCCAGAAAATGCTGGCTCCAAAGAACTGCCTGAATGCCAGAGCCACAGCAGAAAAAGTGATTGCAAGGATTCTGTTGGAGTTTCCTGCAGTATCTTTGTCTACTAAAAACTATTTGTGCCCTGTAAATCTTTGAACTCAGTAAGTGGCAGGTGGCCAAGATCTCTCTTGAGTTTGAAGATTTTTTGTATCTATTGCTCACCCTACAATCCATATCCTTGCTGCATTCAAATTGGCTTGGAAAAAGCACTCCGGGTTGCCAGACAAAAGGATGCTGAGCTGCCCTCTGCTCCATGGGAGATCAGAGCAGAAAGGGAATGAAGAGACAGCATCCCGTCCATCTTCCAGCTGTTTGCTGGAAGAACTGTAGGCACACTCAGAACTAGAGCCCCCTTTGTATGCAACAGATGCTGAATATTTTAACGGCTAAATCCATGAATAAGCATGCTGTGCCAACACGGAAAGGAGTCCAACATCCTAGACTGTCTTCAGGACTGCTACAGTCTGGGCTATTCATAAGTGCACTCAAACTGAGCCTAGCCCTGAAAAGTGCCAAGGTCCTCTAGTGCTTGGCACCCTCAACATCAACTGAAGTGGAGGCTCAACAGCTTGCAGGCCTATTGCTGTGAAATCACAGGTATGAATAACTAATCATAGAACCTAGGGCTGGAAGAGACCTCAGGAGGTTGCCGACACAAGGTTCAAGACAGAGTATCAGGCCTAAAATTGCTAACCAGTGATATCCAGTTGGCAGCACCTAGACACCATCAGCCACTAAAGAGAGACACCTTAGAGAAAGACAGTGACAATTTGTCATGTACAACTTGAAGATTTCTCCAGGGACAATAAAGGAGTGTACGGAAATTGTCCTAACATTTTATGCTTGGGGAAGAGCAGCATCAGAAAAGATGCTCAACTGACAACAACTGTTAAACTGAGACAACAGAGGTGGATTTAGGAGAACTCTCTGAAGCTAGAAAGAGAACTGATTGAAATCATTTGGTAAACACGGAGGAGTCTGTTAATGGGAGAAGTGGGAAGTCAGCCATCCACAGCATTAATCAAGTACCTTAAAAAAGGTACTAAATAGAGATGTTAATTGGTAACTGGTTAAATGCTTCCAGGTACTGGGTAACCAGTCTCCTGTCTGCAGCCTACCTGTGGGCTGAGGGTTACACTTCAGCCCACTGGGCCTGCCGCATGGGGCTGCTGCTCCCAGCCACTGTGGGGAGGTCATAAGCTGCAGCAGCAACCCCCACGGGGTGGGGGGAGATTAGGGGAGCAGGAGCTGCTCTAGCCCAACCCAGTGCCCAGTCCCCTTTAATGGGTTATACAGTGAAACACAGTAGTAGCAGTGTGTTCAACCAATTAAACAGGATTTTACATCCCTACTACTAAAATCACTAACTTTGTTCTTGCTAAATGGTGTTACATCTCTACTGTCATCAGTTAGAGCTTGCCACCTGAATTCATAGAATCATAGAACACTAGAACTGGAAGGGACCTCGAGAGGTTGAGTCCAGTCCCCTGACTTCACGGCAGGACCAAGCACCGTCTAGACCAGAGCTACTCAACTTTGGAAGCCCTGGGGGCCACAATGATACTCACAGCACATGCAGAGGGCCAGAACTTAAGTATGGTTGTGTATACATGCAAATATATATGCAAATAGCATCTGTCACTGACTGGCATGAACACAAAGATTAAGACAAAACTACACAACACGCAGACCCCATTCAAGTCAGTTCTGCTGATATTAACAACATGCAACATCTACCTGATTTCCACCCACATAACAGCACTTTGAATGAGCAATGACAGTCCAGGAACATAACTACTAACATGCGTATCAACAGAAGACCATTATATTGACTTGCCGTTGTCGAGCGTGTTCCCAGTGGAGGCCATATTCAAAGGATCCCACCCACGGGCCGCGTGTTGAGCCCTGCGTAATCCCAAATCGCACCACAAGCCACAAACAAATGGGCCGCAGGCCACATGTTGAGTAGCCATGGTCTAGACCATAGGTTCCCAAACTGCCGCCCATCCCCGTCACCTCCATCAGCTTCCTCTTACTGGACAGACTCCAATGTAGAAGGAAACAAGGGGAAGCTGAGGTATGGACACGTGCAACACACCTCCAAGAATAGCTACAGAACAGGTTGACTACTGTTTTTCCGTCTTCCATTCCACTTCAGGCGACTCGCAATCAGTCCAACCCAGAGACTGCCCACTGAAGAACTACCTAGCCAAGCTTGGCATCATCTCTGGAATACTGAGATATAACATGAAGAATTTGTAAAGGGTGTGCATGGATGACTAAATGGCAGTTCCAGAAGTGCTTTATAAGTACTTGAGCCTCCCCCCCCCCAAAAAAAAAAAAAGTGCTGTGGAAGCTGTTTGAGATCTTTTAGAGTGTGCTACAACCCTGTCTGAAGGGGGATGTTGGAGTGTCATATCACAGACATATGCAGGAGGAAATCCACAACAAAATCCTCTGCATCAAGACTGGAAAGCTTTTCATCCTGACGACTGACATGAATAGCTGAGAGGATAATCTAAAACAGTGGTTCCCAACCTTTTTGATACCGGAGACTGGCAAACCCATTCACAAACTTTTGGCAGACCAGTAACATTTTATTTGCATATTCATCATGCAAATGATGAATATGCAAATAAAACATTACCAGTCCATCAAAAGCCCAGGCCCCAGAGCCCTCAATACCAGCCCTAACCCCTTGAGCACCCCACCTCTCTAGTGCCAGCTACTGACCCAGAGTCCCCTGCACCCAACCCACCCAGTGCTAGCCCTCTGCCCCTTAAGAGTCCCCCACCACCAGACCCCCCCAGCACCAGCCTCCTGTTTCCAAAGCCCCACTGTTCCAGAGCCTCCCCACTACTAGCTCAGCCTCCAGAGCCCCCCCCCCAGAAGTAGCCCCACCTCTGGAGCCCCCAGTGCCTGCCCCACCACCCTCATCTAGCCCTGCACTGTTGCCTACATTGTGGCGGCTCTAGGGGCCAGAGTACACTACCCAGCACCTCCCCTCCCACTATGGCTATTGGGAAAGGCATGTCCTGCTCCGCCTCTCAGCCAACCAGTGCCGGGCAGGGGCGGGGTCTCCTCCTAGCCACAGAGGAGCGTTTCCCTGTGTGGCAAGAGGGCTGTGTGGAGGGAAGTACTCTTCTGCGGCTGGAGGAGATACCACCCTCGCCCAGCAGTGGTTGGCTGACAGGCAGGGCAGGACAGGACATACTTCTCTCAATAGCCACGGCGAGAGTGGCATACCTTAGCACCGGCCCCCAGAGCCACCGCTGCCTGGCAGTGGGCTACGGCCCGGCAGCTGGAACTGCTGATTTAAAAGGCCTAGTTCTGTTTAACTAAAAAGTCAATATCCTAACATCCAAGGTATGGAGCCGCTCTTCATCCTTATGAAAGTTATGTTTAGGAAAGAAAGCACATTTATTAAGGTAGAATTATGATAGTCAGGAATGCTGGATGCAGATGTAGGTATTAGGAATGTTAAATGAATAGCTGAGTAACCTCCTGACATTTTATTGGTTAGTCGACTATTCTATAGTCCCTGGGGCGGGGCCAGCAGCCACTGTATCAGAGGCAGCAACACGGGGTGCCAGGCAGGAGCTGGTCCACAAGATGATCCAGTTTAAAAATCAGTGGGGGGTGGCAGCAGTCCTGTATGGGGTGGGAGGTGTTATGAGCTCCTGTACCCGGTGCAAGCCAGAACTGAGCTGCACTGCCCACCTGCCTAGCTCTTAATACGCTTTAGATGTAGAGTTGCAGCCAGGGTAGGTCCCGGACCCGTCGCAAGCCAGGACTGACCCAAGATGCTGGCCAGCCTGCTAAAAAATTTACCGTCAGGAAGAGGGAAATACGTGTAGTCTATAGCATTAACCTATAAGTTTTTGCTTACTGGTTAATCGACTACACTATTACATCCCTATTAGGTATACCTTGTCCTTATAGGAAAAATCCCACATAGCTGTGTAAGGAAAGTAAGCTACCAATGCTTGCAACTGTTACTTTCTCATGCATGTAATAGTTACCAAAAATAGTACTTCCATAGACCGTAGCCCCGAGAGATCAGGTCCAGTTACAGCGGTAATGACTCTCTGTAGAATTCCTTTGACAAGGAGGATGGAGAATCAGTGCTGGAGAGGCCAGACAGTACTGTGAGGATCATGCAAGAATGACCCTGTTTGTGCCTGAACCACACCATGGAAAGAAGCAGAATGAGTGAGCAGTCACACAGCAGCTTATCTTTCCAAGAAAATAGGGAAGTCTTTGTCACCAAGCCCTGACTGTGACCTGCGCTGGAACAAAATATTGTCACTTTCTGTTGTGATAAGTAGCCAACAGGTCTTAACCAAGACAGTCTCCCAGGACACGGTAATTTTGATAACTGTGCTTGCTCACACAGAATTTGTGGTGTGTGCTAATTGAACTGTAGTAGTGCTTTGACTGGATGCTGAGGGAGCACACAGCTCTCACAAAGTTGGGTGCAATCAGCACACACCACACTTCACATCCACTTGCTTTATCTGTGGGTCATCTTAATAATATTGGTGGGGGAAAACTATGTGGCCAGAAACCAGCAGAATCTGGAAGCCCTGTGTGTAGACAATGGCACACACAGAACCCAGCAACCCGTGGACCACAGGTTGCCCACCACTGACTTAAGAGCTTGCTATCCTTTTTTAGAGCTAGAAAGGTGACTAAGTTGCTTCATACAGTGACATCTAGTGGCAATGCTAAGTCAGTGTAGAAATGACATTTCTGTAAAAGCCTTATTCCAAACTGAGGTGATGAAAGTAACTCCTGAAACTCCAGACACAGAAAGAAAGATCTTCTTTCCTAACACAGCCCACTGCACTGCATGCAAAGGAATGTATTTAAAAACACAATGGCCAAAGAAGAAAAAGAAATAAACAAATGTCCTCCTCATAGCCTCTCCCTACTAGATCTTTAAAAGTTCACTCAGTCTGAACTAGTGAAAGAGACTGTGCTAGAATTTAAACCAAGCATAACCTGCACTGGCACAACAATATACAGCTCTGCCAACACTCTTCAGTACTGATTGACAATTCCCTGGATCTTGCACCTCCCCCAATAAATACTTTACTAATTAGAACCAGTGATAGTAGAATATTTGAGTAGAGTTGAACAGGGACCTTGAACACAAAAATCACCAAATAGCCATCAGATTTTACCATTTGCAAGACATTCCCAACTTGAACTGGATTTTGAATCACCAGGGAAACAGCAAAAGCCTATATATCCTATTACCAATCCCCTTAGCCAGCCAGTCCATAAAGTCAGTGCCATCATAGATTTATTTGTATAAGGCCATGTCCTCACTAAATGGAAGATCAACGCTGCCACGATCAACTTTCTGGAGTTTGATTTACTGGGGCTAGTTAAGACCCACTACATCGAACTCAAAGCTCCCCCCCAGTTGACAGTACTCCTGCTTCTGCAAGGATGAAGGGAAGCCAAAGGGCGCATTTGCTCATGTTGGCCAGTGGGGGGGGGGGGGGGGGGGGGGGGGGGGGGTAAGACCCAAAACAAGGTACATTGACTCCAGCAACATAATTAACATAACTGAAGTTGCACATCTTGAGTTTACCTTCCCCTTTAGTGAGGGCCTGACCTAAGAAAAGTTCTAGAAAGCTGCAGTGTAACAGTCATTACCTGGTCCCTTCCTCCTTCCAACAGAAAAGCTCAGCAATGAAGGCATCTATCTTCGTTTCCCATCAAGCACCTGAGCTAAACAGATTTGCAGACCCTACAAAGATTTGTTTAAAAATAAAATAAAATAAAAAAATACCACCACAGTTAATCATCCCCATGCTGCTTATTCTTGTGGTGGGGGTGTGCAAGGATGGAGGAGGAGTGGGGATGCAGGAACACATGGGGTTGGTGAGAAGGGTTCACTAAATGGGAGTGCATTGACATATACTTGCAGGGGATGCAGGGTATCACGGGAGGAGTAGTGACTGGGGAGTGCAGGGGACACAGGAACAGGGCACATATGCCTGAATCAATGGGAAAGGCTAGGGATCAGACAGGTTCCATAGTTCTCCTACCCAAATCCAACAACACTCCAAATTCACTCCCAGGTTTCTTCCCAGCAATTACTTCCCTTTCCCTCAGCTCCTCCATTACCCATGATTCCCACAAACCTTAGCACAGCTTGGGGGAGGAGGGGGTTTATACATTCATGTACTGTATTTTAAATGAATTATTACTCGAAGTTCTGTATTAATATGCCTAGTAGGAACTGATTTGTAACAAAATAAAAATAAATCCCGAATAATTTTATTGTTTGTATTGTTACAGATGTATTTGTTGACAGATATTTTGAAATAAGTTACCAAAATAATTGAAACTGGTGTGTTTATATTGTGGGTTTTTGTTTTTTTTAACATGAAGAATTTTAAAATATTGTCCACAGATTTTTTGGCACAAAAATGCTGTATAAGTAACTATTTTAAGAATTAAGTGAGCCAGTGTTGCTTTAGAAGCATGGGAGACTGGAAGTCTAGGTTCCACGTTCTGTAAAACTTGAGCAAACTGCTAAACTTCAGCGTCTCAGTTTCACCATCTGTACAATGTAGTCAAATATTTACCCACTTCCGTGAAATGCTTTGAAATGCCCAACTGAAAAAAATATGGCTAAGTGCAGAATATTACACATTGTAGCACTGGAAATAAAGACTCCCCAAAACAGACTTTTCATTACTTGAAGAGTGTTGAGCTTGCATAGCATGTCACAGAATCCTGACTCTTACTTCTAAATGAATATTGACTCTGGATATAGAATAGGAACTAGAAATGTTAGGTCTTGTGTAACTGAATAGTGGTGTAATCGCATAAAATATTATCCTTTACACAACTATTCGATAGTCCCCCGGAGTGGGGCCAGTAGCCAGTGTGCTTCAGCCCCACTTCCAGGAAACCCCGTGCTATTCTGCACTGCTGCCTATCAGAGGCAGCAGCGTGAGGCAAAGGTAGGAGCTGGTACGCGAGGGGAGCCAGTTTCAAAACCAGCTCCTCTCGCGGACTGGTGCTTGCGGGTAGCCTGCCTAAAGCCAATTCCTCACAGGTACTGGCTCCCACTTCTCCTGCCTTGCTTCCTCTGATACAGAGACAGCAAAGGGGGAGGGAGTGTGGGTAGTTGATAGGATTAACCCATGAACCTAGGCTTATTGGTTAATTATTTACTCACCTATAGCTAAAATCCCAAGCAGGATCAGCCCAATAAACCGGCTGTAATCATCACGGTTACGCATATTGCATATAGAGCTCTGCTGCCATAACAAGATGTAACTATAACCACAATAAAATCCTGGCCATGTTAAATATGAAAAATTAATGTCTGATTGGTTATGAAATGCCCTTTGTTCTCCATTCTACAACTTGTCTCTCGGGAGCAACAATACACCACTCCCCCGACTTACAAACACACCGACTTACGACCAATCGCCCATTAGCCTTATTATAATATTTTCGAGTTGAGAACCATGTACATCAAGTTTTTCGAACAGCGCAGGCAGCACATTTAAGGATATTTCCGACTTATGACCAAATCGAGTTACAACCAGGTGTTTGGAATGTAACCCGTTTCTAAGTCGGGGAATGCCTGTATCAGGATCACAGAGAAATTTCCTAAGTAGTTTTCAAAATACTGTTTAGCTTCACTGGCTATTAGCTTCTGCAAAGCAACTTAAAACAAGTCTTGTCACAGCATGATTGTCTATCCCATTTAGCCAATAGTTTGCTATCAGCACTGATACTTCTAGAGACCTGTGTAATCATATATATAGTAGCCCAGTGTCTGTGCGTCTGTAACGCAGACACGTACACGGCCAGGGCGCATGGCTGTGCATCAGTGCCCTGCCCTCCTTCCCCTCCCTCCGTGGCCGTTCGGCCAGCCCCACGGCCCCCCCGGACATCCCGCACCCGCCAGAGCCCGGCGGGCAGCGGAGGCTGCCGGGAAGGAGGGAGGCAGGGAGGCAGGCGAGCGGGGCGCCTCCCAGAGGGCCCCCGGCGCCTCCCCACCC
>JANRFK010006689.1:12228488-12254278 GCA_030068395.1 Apalone spinifera
GCTCATGATCCCATCTACATGTTTTGTTAGTATATAAAGTGCTACCAGACCATTGGTTGTTTTTTCCCCTAACTTTTACTGTTGTTTTCTTGTAGGCAAAATGTGTCTGGAAACATCCGCCAGGGGATGAAATTTACCGCAAAGGCTCTATTTCTGTGTTTGAAGTGGATGGGAAAAAGAATAAGGTAATCAGATTTGCAGCGGTGGCATAGTCCTGCTTCTGGAGTTCCCATTTCTACTGCACTTTATATGTCGTCCACCGTACACTGTAGAGAAGCAGGAGTTGTTGGTGTCTTTCCCTCTGATTCCAAAGGGGGCACTGGGGCCTACTTTCCCTCTTCTCACAATGCTAGCAGGTATCTTGCATGCACTGGATGGGTCTTGCAACAGAGCACCTGAATAAGGTTTATCTGCATCTTCCTTCTGGCTGTGTCTTAGTCCTTCTGCACACCTATGATTTCATGTGCTTGTTTAGATACAAATACTGGTGCAATAGCCTCTAGCAACTATTTGTCCAGTTCCCCTCCGGAACCCTAATGAGAGTTCTTAATTCCTGCCATCATTGTGTGTCTCCCATGCAGTGATGAATGGTCTAAACGGCAGTGGAGCAGCCTAGTACCGTTGCTGCTTAGAGCATTCACTGTTGACTGGCACAGAGTGAAGACTGGCAGGGACAATTGAGGCCTTAGTCTCGTGAAGTGGTACTGTTGTCTCCAAATGGCCAGAGCCATTGCTATAGGGCTGGCCCTTTGAAGCCCAGTTAGATACTGATATTGAGGGGTGGTGTTGCCATGGCTAGAAATGAAGCTGTTTGGAAAAAGGCATTTTGGGGAAGAACAAACTAATCTAATCTGTATTTTGTTACAGTTCCCATCCTTTCAAAAGTGGAAGGGATTCTCTTTCAGGGATGTTGCATCATAGTAAACAGGTGTGTCAGATTATCCTTCTGCTTCCAGATCTACTGCCAAAATCTGTGCCTGCTGGCGAAGCTTTTCTTGGACCATAAGACTCTGTATTATGATGTCGAGCCTTTCCTCTTCTATGTCATGACTGAAGCTGACAACACTGGCTGCCACCTGATAGGGTATTTCTCCAAGGTCAGTAGAAATCACCCTCCAATACACTTCAATCCAGTACTTACGCTGTAGTTAAAGATGGATATCATCTGGGCAGGCCCTCACTCCTCAGTTTCCTGCAAGACCCAACATCTAAGTAGCAAAAAAGTGTTGAGGAAGAGCTAAAATTTCAAAGCAAAGCAAGAAAAGCTTTTCAGATGCATTGCTCTTGTAGCTTTCCTAATTGCTAGCAAAATCAAATTTGCTAAGAGACATTGTTATATTAAACAACGAGGAGTCCTGTGGTGCCCTAGAGGCTAACAGATTTATTTGGGAAAAAGCTTTCGTGGGTAAAAACCACTTCCCCACATGCATGAAGTAGAGTATTGCTATCCTTCCGAGACTTGTATTAAACAGCAATTCGTAACCATTTGTGTGCAAGTTAACGAGGATCTCATTGGCTCCAATGGAGGTGAAGTTAGAATCATTTTCTAGTAATAATCTTTTTATCCCTAGAGCATTTTGAGATGGGACCATATATTCATTTTATAGATAGGGTAACCAAGGAACAAAGGTGAAGTGACTTGCCCAAGGCCACACCACCTGTCCGTGTCAGATTTTCGGGTTGAAGACTGGTCTCATGGCTCCTAGTCCTGTGCCATGTCTGCGCAACCATTTTCCCTCTTTAATAGAAGTATCTCTAGTCTTTTTACTGAATGCGTTTTACATCTTTGTGAAGCACATTGCCTAGCTGTCTTTAATTAAATGCAGTGTCTATAGTGCAGCTGTCCTATGAGAGTAAACATTGCGGCAAATGAGAGCCATTAGACAGTAGAATAAATGACCTTCCAAGAGGAGTGTTGGAAGCTCTTTCTCTTAAGCCACCTGAATTATGACTGGGTAAAGCTGTAAAGAAAAATCCTGCATTGGCCTGTGGATAACATTGTGCTAATGATCTCTTCCCTCACTAAGCTAATGGTGCAGAGGGCATATTGTTCTGACTTTATTGGCATGTGCAGTTAAGTCAGCTGTTGGATTCAGAACAACGATTGGCGTGACAGTACTACCCTCGTGTCCTCGCTGCTGCTCTAAATCAGCACTCTCTCATGACAGGGCGCTCTTTGCCTTTTTTCCTACTAGTAATCATAAGAGCGGCCAGACTGGGTCAGACCAAAGATCCATCCAGCCCAGTGTCCTGTCAGCCGACAGTGGCCAGCACCAGGTGCCCCAGAGGGAGGGATCACAACAAGTAATCCTCATGTGATCCCTCCCCGTCTCCCACTTCCAGACAAACAGAGGCTGGGGTTACCATTCCTACTCGTCCTGGCTACTAGCCATTGATGGTCCTAACCTCCATGAATCTGTCTAGCTCTTCTTTGAACCCTGTTCGAAAGAGTGGCTGATACAGTAATAAACTCTGAGCCAGCGTAGGTGGGTGGAGGAAGCTTACACTGAAAAGTTAGTTAGTTGTCAGACTGGCTATACAGTGCTGTGTCACTCAATTTATCTTGTCTCAGTTGGGCTGCCTTGTCCTTTTGCAGTAGTGATGTACTTGCTATTTGAGTTCTGCTCATCCAGTTTCCCTCTTCTTGCTTTCAGGAGAAGAATTCTTTCCTCAACTACAATGTGTCTTGTATCCTGACTATGCCCCAGTACATGAGGCAGGGTTATGGCAAAATGCTCATTGACTTCAGTAAGTATATGGAAAAGTTAGGGCAAAAATTTTCAGTAGTGCTTGTGAAATGAGGCAAATCTTATTCAAGGCTTCAGATGTTGTCTCTTCTTGCCTTGACCTTTTGAGGAGGAGAGCAATGCACAGCTGAATCGGAGAAGGCGCCTTCAAACCACACTTGTACATAGTGTATCTGTGCCCTTGACTCGCAGAAGAGCTGCTGAGCACACACTCCTGCACGTGCGTGCCAGTGGGACCGTTCGGGGCAGGAATGTGAGAGAGATGGGGGTACAGAAGCAGCCAGTCGAGAGAAGAGCCTTTAGCATGGTTCCCATCCAGATATTGGTACTTACTTGTAGGGAAACTTACACAAACAAAATCTCCACAGTTGTCTCTGGTTCTGTTCAAGTGCGTCTTGGATAATACTGATTAGGGATGTAAAATCCCATTTAATTGGTTAGCCGGTTAAACGTAGTAAGGGTGATGCTTACTGGTTAACGATTCTCATCCCTAATCTGATGCAAGTCAGCAGGATTTCCTGGACTGAATTAGAATTGCTCACCTAACAAGCTATAGTTGGCCTGTCTGCATGGGAAAAGACATCTGAGCTGCTTTTCCAGTGCTGCACAGAAGGTGTTTTTCAGGAGGCATTGGCTGCCCTAGATTAACTATTTTCTGGTGAATTTATGCAACATGTGTGTTGCTTTTTGGCCATCCGCACTGACAAATCCTTGTAGTTCGCTGTAGCCAGTTGACAGGAGTGAGCCTGGTATACGATGAATAAATACGTTCTCTCGCTCACAGGTTATTTACTTTCCAAAGTGGAAGAAAAAGTTGGTTCTCCAGAACGGCCACTGTCTGACTTGGGTCTTATCAGCTACCGTAGTTACTGGAAGGAAGTTCTTCTTCGTTATCTGCATAATTTCCAAGGCAAAGAGATCTCTATCAAAGGTGTGTTCTAGTGCTAAATAAGCTTGTAGGGAATTTGTTCAGGAATGTTTCTGTGTTCTCTGTTCTGTACCTCTTTTCCCAAATGTGCAGTGACTGATGTTTGGTTTTACCCTCATGGGTCCATTACTTTCTCTTACTTGGGGTTATTCTAGAACAGGGGTCGGCAACCTACAGCACGCAAGCCAATTTTCAGTGGCATGTGGAGTCTGTGGCGGGAGCCCGTGCAGCCACCAGGCTTGGAGCACCAGCTCCAGGTGCACGGGAGGGAGAGGTGATGAAAGCCCCAACTCACGTCCGCTCCTGGTGTCCCCAAGAGCTGCCCTGGCTCCCTGCCAGCTTCTACCAGGTTGCACAGGGATCCTGCAGAGCCAGGAGCTCCTCTCCTTCCCTTCCCTTCCCTCCCCCCCCCTCCCCCCCCCCCGCCGTGGGAGGAGGTGTGGGAAGCGGGGTCCAGGGTGAGGAGGTAATGGGATTGGGGTGTGATGGGTCAAGCTCAGAGGGTTAGGGGCTTTTGGAGTAGTTTTTTTGCTTCTCACTTGTGTGGTCCCCAACTTGATAGTTTACCATCCCTGCCATAAATAAAGAAAATACTGAAACCTTTTGTTTTGGACATAAATTAATATTTTACTTTATTTAAAATGAAGTTTGATAAACTAACATGAGAGAGTTAAAACGCTTAATCTGTTTAATAATTTAAATTAAACCGTTCTCCCTAGCTGCAGCCCTAGCAAAATGGCTCAGGTATAATTATGTAATTAACAGTGAGTTTCCATTAGCTACTGATGGTCTATGGAAAGGTTTGCATTGAGCCAGGTGGTCCACAGACCAAAAAGTTTGAGAACCACTGTGCTAGAGGGTGAGTGCTGCCCGAGCTGCAGCTCCGGGGCTGGGTGGTGGCAGGGGCCGCTGAATGGAGAGGAAAATACGTTGGGGGGGGTATCCTTCTACCCTGGCTCCCTGGCAGAAAGGCAAGGGCGACATGGACCAGACCCCCGTAGGACCCTGTCCCCAGCAGTGCTGGACACCCCAGGGTCATCCACTTGCCCCCACTTTACCCATTTCCCTGAACCTCCTACCCCTAAGCCATCTTGACCCCAGCCCCTGTTAGCGATCCAGCATCGCACCCCTTCAGGATTGGAACCAGCGCTGACTTCCTGCGCAGGGGAAGAGTCCCGAGGCGCCGTGCCGCATCAAGTTTCCAGGGAAGTGCATGCACGCTGCTCCTTCCCTCCCCACGGGAAAAGCCGAAGCAGAGCCCAGGGCAGGAGACCAAGTGGGGTGGGTGGTGGAGAGAGCTCCCCCTCCCCCAAGGAAAGAAGCGCAGCCCAAGATAGGAGGGTTAAATCTTTGCATTTCACTTCGGAAAGGTTGCCGACCCCTGATCTAGACTTGAGTAGATGGGGTTTTGTCTTGCTCAACTAGTTTTAAAATGAAGCTAGGTTGCTGGGTTTTGAAGATTCCCAAAGCACCCATATGTCTGCCCTTAGTTAACTGTTTGTTTAAAAAAAAAAAAAAAAAGTGAGCAATAGGGATCAAGATAGCAAGTTGAAAGGCAGCTCCATTCTGCTCTCCAGCACAACTGTCTCCAGAGAAGCAAGACCGAATAGAACACAAAACTAGGTGACTGGGCATGAAAGTGGCAGATGAATTTTAATGCACATTGGAAAACATCATTCCAACTGTACATATAAAATGATGGGAACTAAATTAGCTGTTGCCACCCAAGAGAGATCTTGGAGTCATTGTGGATAGTTCTCTGAAAACATCCACTCAGTGTGCAGCGGCCGTCAAAAAAACAAACAGAATGTTAGAAACCATTAAGAAAGGAATAGAGAATAAGACGGAGAATATCTTATTGCCTCTCTATAAATCCATGGAACACCCATATCTTGAATATTGCGTGTATATGTCACCTCAAAAAAAGATGTCTTTGCATTGGAAAAGGTTCAGAAAAGGGTAACAAAAATTAGGGGTATGAAACAGCTGCCATGTGACTAGAGATTAAAAAGACTGGGATTTTTCAGTTTGGAAAAGCGATGACCAAGGAGGGATATGATAGAGGTCCATGAAATTATGAATTATTTATGTGTTTCTATACCACAAGAACTAGGGGTCACCAAATGAAATTAAAGGTAGCATGCTTAAGACAAATAAAAGGAAGTTTATCTTCAAAGAACACAGAGTCAACCTGTGGAACCACTGCTTATGCAGACTGGCTACAGAGAGTACCAGAAGGTGGATGATGGTTTGTGTAGAAGATGAAATGCATTGCTAATTTAGAATATTAATTACAAAATGGAAAAACTGGCCAAAGAGAGAATGCTAAAAATACGTAAAGTATATGCAGTAATAGATCTGTTGACTTCATTACTGGCAGCTTGTATAGACTCTAAGGTGTAATCCAAAGTGCTTTCAATTAATTAAGCCACACAGCCACCGCTTGGGTGATAACAGTTATTCCTCTTTCACAAATGAGGAAATAAAAGCTCAGAGGTGATGACTTGCCAAGGTCACGCAGCTGGGGATGAACTCCAGGCTCCCTGTACTGCTCTTAGCACTAGCTAACACTGCTGCCCTAACGTTGACCAAACTGAAGCGGAGGAATGGGTGTTGGAATTCCAATTCGCAAGGCATCTTGTGCATATAATTATGAGGGGTGGGTACAGCATAGCATGAAGTTATATTTGAGAACTAAACCAATACAACAGCTGCAATCTTGAGGGAATTCCTTGGTGCTCTGGCCTACTGCCTGCTGTTTAATTGTGCACTGTGATCTTGTTTTTCAGAAATCAGCCAGGAGACTGCAGTGAACCCTGTTGATATTGTTAGTACTCTGCAGGCTCTTCAGATGCTCAAGTACTGGAAGGGAAAACACCTGGTCTTGAAGAGACAGGTAAGAGTTCTGATGGCTACACCTGCACTTTTGAATTCTTCCAGTCCAGCTTTGTGTGCTAGACCTGTAGGATAACATTCTGTTTTAACCTAAATTCCTTATGCATTGTGTGGAGTTTTCATCCACTTTGATTCTGGTGAGGGAGCTTTCTAATCTTCTAAACAAACTATCTTCAGGAGGATTTGCAGTCTGATTTTTCCCCCCTCCTAGCTCAACTAGTGTAGAAATCCTCTACTTTTCAACTACTTTCTGTGCTGTTTTTTTGACCTAGGGGAATTCTATTGCTAGTCTTCAGGCATTTAAATCCCCAAAACCAGTTCCCCTCTTTGCTGCTTTTTTATTTCCCCTTCCTGGGGCTTTCACTTGTAGAGGAATGCTGCCTGACCTATACTGTCTGTGGAGATCTAGAAAGTAATATGGGCTGTTCTGTTCACAATGTGTCATTTCTCTGGTACCAAACAGGTAGTGGGCAGGTCACCTCCAAAGTGCTGGATTCGTGTGTGGGTTGTCCATTGGTTACTCTCTCTGGTTTAATGTGCCCTTTCATGCTCTCTTTCTCAGGATCTGATTGACGAGTGGATAGCCAAAGAGGCAAAAAGATCAAACACCAATAAGACAATGGATCCCAGTTGTTTGAAATGGACCCCTCCCAAGGGAACTTAACTGGCCATCACCCCAGAAGCCAGTGAAGAACCCCAGCAGTAGGAAGTACCCTAGGGATCTCTGTTGTATCTGTTGCTGTTGTGATTGGCTGGTACAGTACCCTCCAGGAAGATCAGTTCCCCTTGGTACTGTTCTGGCCCAGATCTTTTGCGCACACCACAGACGCTGGTTCTGAGGAACTTTATGTTTCGGCCTCAATGAGGTTGCAAGGATTGGATCTGTATAGGACCCAAATGAAGCTCCTAGCAGCACTGGCCCAAGGAGTTCTGATATCTGGTACTGTACCTGTCCAGTCACTGGTCCTACCTTCATGTTCTTATTCCAATGCGGTTGTGTTGTGTCCTATAATCTGTTCGTGTTCCTTTCTGCAGGCACTCTGCTTTCTAAGTCACAGACAGGACAGCTTCTGTGGCCTTTGAATGAGGTCTATTAGTCTGTTCTCCAAATTCTGTTCATGTTTTGTTTGGGAGAAGCGTTGTAAATCTACACCTAAGCAGGTTCCCAGCGTGTTGCCAGTATATTGTCTTTAGCATTGTTATAACTAACCTGTGTATCAATTAGTTTCAGTAAGACCGCATGACGTCTCTTTAAAGAGCGCTTCCCCACATAATATACCAGGTCTCCGTGTAACAAAAACTGACTGCTAATATTGTACACTCAGACTTGCACCTGTCAGTGAGTGGTGTGGTCATTGGTGTTACCCTGGAAGAGTCAAGATTAATCGTGTGGGGGCATTTGATATACTGTTAAAGAATAACCCTTTTGGGTGCAGCAGGCTCTCCTGAAGTTACTACAAAGGCATGGCAGCTAGACAGGCCTCTTAGGTCAGATGTCATTGGTTCCCTCTTGCTGGAGTTGGTGATTTCCTTTACAGATACACTAAACTTGTTTCTGTATTTCAGATTAGTTGGTTTCCTAAAACAATTTTCAATTGTAGTTCTTTGGAAGGATTCTATATTAAAGGAATACAATTATTGATTTCAAGTGAATTTGATAACCTTGTCCAAACAACCACAGAAACTCTATAAAGCAATATCAATAGTTGTTAGATTGTCTAAAGCATACATTCTGCACATCAGCAGCGGCTCCAGCTAGCTGTGTGGATGGTTGCTTCTCTGTTGACAGAACTTCCTGTCTGTTCTTGTAGCACAACAGTGACCCACACACACATCCCTCTACCACCAAACAAAACCTCCATAAAATGGCTTTCAAATATAACCACTGTCCTTGTGCTATGAGTTTCCTGTTTCTCTCATCCCAGGGGACAAGTATGAGGTGAGTGATAGCTGCATTTAGATCTTTCCTATGGCCTCCTGTTGTGTGGTGTCTGAAATGAAGCTCTTACCATGCACTGGTAAGGAAGGGCAATTTCTTGTTAATCACTGACCATTCCCAGTATGGAGAAGTTCTCTATGGGCCCTTTCATGGTGGGTTGTGTCTTTTTCTTTGCCTCCCTAAATAAATGGATCTCGGATCAAGATGTATATCCTTGTGGGCATTACTAAGGATTGCTGTCAAGTGCCCTTGGATCTTGTGTTGTAGCTGAAGATAAAATCTTGGAACTATCTGGCAGGGTGAAACTCTTGGGAATGGGGGAAGAAGGCCAGTCATGTACAAAAGCTAAACCCTGTTTCCCTTGATGTGGTAGAATGTGCTATTCCTGTATCTACTTCTCAATAAAGCATGTTCTCTGCTCAAGTCGTCAATTCATTTCTTTTAGTTTTCCTGAGCAGTGGGGATTTAAGGTGGCTCTTCAGTCAAGTGAGACTGCTCTTCCATTCCTGATGTCAGATACTTTCATTTTGAACCTGCCTTTAAGCTGTTGGAGTAATGGGGCTAGAGATTGAAGCAGACCTAAGGTTGGCTGTGATTAAAAATGTCCTAGATCCTGTGTTTTCTTTGTTTAGAAATGGCTCTCAGCAGTGGATGGTGCTGTTGGGAACATATAACTCCACCGTAGCCCTAAGACCGTACTTCTACTTTTCTTCCTTCACACAATGCAATGCTGACTGTAGTGGCCAGCCGACATTGTTTGAGAAGGGAGGCGCTTTCAAGGACTGGTGTCCTAGTTGTTTTCCCGAGCTGTTCTGCCATGATCAAGACACCTTTTAGTCTCCTGTTCTCTGCTGGTGTCACGCAATTTAATCTTCTGAAGACTGGAATGCTTTAGTCTCACTGAAGTCTTTAGGATTAATATAGAGGTATCTGACTGATAATTCATGGGAAGTAAGATTTGGGTGATCTGATATTCCCTTCTGACCTTAAACTCTTTGAAACCAGACCTATTTCTCCCCTTTCTCTCCTCCCCCCACCCCAGGAGAGATTTTTGAAGAACTATATCCTGTCTTGAAGATCAAAAGTTTGAAGTTCCAGGCAGACCTCAAAGATTTTGAGCCTTTGCTACACTTTGATTTAAATTAGAAGCTAATCAAACTGCTCTGGTCACATCTCCCACTAGAGAGTCACTGTGGGAAGCAACTCAGCCTGGGTTCCTCTTTTTTCTACCACATGGTCTTACATGCTCGGTGGTATGAGAATCTGTGTGCCTACCTGTGTTACCATCTGGACCCGGAAGCTTTTCATCTGGCCCTCCATAAAGAAGGCAGAGCCTTTCATTGGCAAGGAGAATATATGAAACCTCTGATTCATGCACTGCTAAATAGTTTTGTTGGTATCATTTTCCCTACTCTTCTTGAGCAGAAGGGTTGCAGATTAGAAATAAGGGAATGTCTCACCCCAGTGAAGTCTGATACTCTCGCTGCAGGGAGCAATTGATCTTTGTACCTGTACCAGTACATTACTGCCCCATTTATTAGATTACAGGGACAAGAGGAAATAGTTAAACTGATGCACAATGCTTTTGTGAGGATGGCAAAGCATTTGGGGGTGGGTATGTGTAGCGGGGAGTGTTTCTTCTCTAGCTCGGCCCCTGTAGGTGTCTTGAAATGATGATAGTGCTGAGTTTGTTCTGAGGCTGCTAATGATCATGCTCTTAAGAGTGAGTTTAGTGAATGCAGTAGCCACTTTGCTGCACTCTCCATTTGAGGCTCCAGTGCATCGTGCCCATAGCTACCGGCGTGATGTCCCTAACCATTACACTGCGGAGCAATCAGTCTGTGTCCAAATAGAAAACAAGCCCCAGGCCTGCCCACAATGAGTTGTCTGCAAGCTTTTCAGGTGCTGGTTTGTGCTCACTGCACGATGGGTGCTTATTAGATAATGAAGTGAAATGGGAGAGGGAGAGAAAATAAAGCTTTCTTGGCATGTAAACTATACCCATAAGCCTCTACTCACTTGAATTACACAACTTGTATGTCCCCAGTTGCTCCCTGCAGTCAGCTTATTAACTAAAAATGCCGAAAGAAAGAGAAGCTTTTCCTTCCTCTGTTTTCATTTTTAAGAACTTAAATTTCTGGCTTTATCACCTCATCAGAAATAACGCAAGAAGGAAACCCAAGTGTGTGTCTGTACAGGCGTATGAAGGCATCTGACACTCATTGAATGTGATATGAAGAAAGCACCAGCTCTTCCCAGCAACAGCAATGCATTTATGCATCAGAGCAGTCTGACAGGAGGAGACAGGAGTGAAATAAAAGATCCAGACGTGCTTATCTGGTTCTGGAAAAGCCCCATGAGCGGAGTAACAAAGTACATGAATAGAAATGAGCATACAGCACAGCTACCGTAATCTAATGTTGTGAAATAAAGGAGCAGATGTTGGCCGCTGACGGAGGGTCATGCTATGGCTCCCATGCGAGAACGGCCTGGCTGTTGTCCCAGTCTGCTGTTGACTCTGTAGGAGGAGAAAACATCTGCATGAGGGAAGTTGATTTGGATTGGTTCATATAGTGGGGAGGGCTCATCTACACTTGAAATACTACAGCAGCACAATTGTAGCACTATAGCTGCACCATTGATGCTCTTCAGTGTATGTAGATGCTACCTGTGCCATAGATAATTCACTTCCCTGAGTGGCAGAGAGACTTTTCTGTCAACCTACCACTGTCCACACCAGGGTTAGTTAAGCAAATGTCTATCACTCAGGGAGGAGGAATTTTACACATAGCTGGGTCCACCTAACTTTTTAGTGGGATCAGGTCTGAGACCTTCCTTCCTAATTGGGCTGAGGAGTCCTAGCCTGATTTATTTTCTTGGCTCTGCCATATACTTCCTGTATGACCTTGGGCAAGTTACTCAATCTCTCTGGGCTGTTTCCCCATCTGCAAACTTAGGATCATTTCTCCCACCCCTTTTTGATCTTATCTGTTGAAAATGTAAGCTCTTTGGGTCAAGGACTGTTTCTTACTGCATAGGGTACAGTGGGGCCCAGATCTTGATCGCAGCTTTTAGGTGCCACCCTAATACAGATAATCCCAGAGCAGAAAATAGATGCAAGGTGGGGAGGTGTAAGAAGAGATCTATGCTTCAGTAAGTTTTAGCTTCCTTTAGAATCACAAACTGGAGCTACAAATTATTTGATGGATATTTAAGAAAAATGGCTACTTGGAATAACTGCACCAAGGGAATGAATCATGTTCTGTGCAGTAGTTATCCCTAGCTCTGAGGCTGTGGGCTCTTGTGGACTCAAAGGTGGGAAATGCCCTTTTCCAAACCCTAGTACAGTAAAACTCCAATAGTCCGGCATCCAGTTGTGCAGCACTCCTGATAGTCCAGCATCAACTGGAACCTGGAACTGCTCAGGTCAGCCACTCTCATGGCCGGCCGCTGTGAGCTGCATGCATGCTCATGGCTCGTGCCGTTCCGCTTACGGTCCCCAGCACATACAGTGTCCAGCCTACACATGCTAGCAGCCAGCCACTGAGCACAGGCAGCTGCTTCTGGGCCCAGACATAAGGTTGGGGAAGAAGGGAGATTGGGTTGCGCACGGCCTCCCAGCCAGCTCATTGAAAAGCCAGCCACTAAGCGCACGTGGTCCAGCGCCTGGAGGGAGACGCACGGCTGTACCGGTAGCTTCAGGACGCGAGCATAAGGTGGGGGGGGGGGCTAGGTTGGGAGTATGCCCCCTTATAGTACCTCCTGGTACTCCGGCATATCCAATAATCCAGCACCACGTAGGTCCCAAAGGTGCCAGATTCTCAGAAGTCTACTGAATTTGGGAATCAATATCTTTCTTTTTAAGCTGTATTACAAACTAATTTGGGTAGGAAAGTTGGATGAGATTCTCCCATTTGTTAATAGCAACTGCTTTTTAGAGCTGAATAGTAAATCGGCAGAATGGAGTATAGATTGAACCTCTAGTTCAGGACCCTCAGGCCCTGACCGGTGCTAAAGCAGAGAATTTGCCAGACCACTGGAGGTCAATATTGTCTAGCAGCATCACCAACACTGTCACTGCTTCCTGCACTCTGAGAAGACATTGGGGGTAAATTAGAGCTAAATAGCACAAAACACAGAGCCAGGCCTGGTGGCTGTAAAACTATGAGACCATGGGAAACTTGGTCACACCCATGAAAAGTGGACATTGAGCTAATTAAGATCCTGCCCGACCAGAGAGTGCCAGACTAGAGAGGTTCAACCCGTATATAGGATGACTAAACGCCAAGAGGTTAATTCCTTAGTGAAGAGATTGTGGGAGGGGGTAATAAAAACCCAGCGCTGCATGACTAACAACTGTAAAGGCACAAATGCCAGAGGGACTTGAACCAGTGAGGATGTGTGCGCATCAGGCAAGTTTCTTGCAGCTGCCAGCAGTGATAGAGGATTCCTATCAATAAGTGGGTGGAGAAGGAGGACAGGTAAAAAATTAGCTGATAGCAGCCTGTCAGAATAGCTTGGCAGGGGAGGGAATGATCTCCAAAGGAGCATCAAGTTAGGCAGCTCACCCACCTCCTCTGGAGTATCGTCGTCCCATGAGTCCTATGAATTTCTCTCCTGGATGCCCTGGCACGGCAAAGAAATGCAAAGGTCGGCAACGAGACTTATAAAAATTAAATGCAGCCTCTTACGAGGAGGGAAAATAGACGGGGAGCCAAACCAATAGTGCATCTACAGTGGAAATGAGAATCAGTCATTTCGGCTTCCTTTTAGACCTGGTTTACACACAGTTTTTGTACCAGTTAAACTCGTGGCGAGTGTGGTTATTTTTCTATCAAAATAGTTTCGAGCAGTAAAACCCATAGGCTGCGTCTAGACTGGCGCGATTTTGCGCCAGAGCGATGCAAATGAGGCTCAGTGTTGGAATATCACCAAGCCTCATTTGCATAGCTAATCAGCCGCCATTTTCACGGAAGAGGTTCTTGCGCAAGACGGGGCTGTCTACACTGCCCCTTCTTGTGCAAGAAAAAAAAAACCCTTTTGTGCAAAGCCGTTATGCTGATTATTTTCAGGCATAACGGCTTTGTGCAAAAGGGATTTTCTTGCGCAAGAAGGGGCAGTGTAGACAGCCCATATTGCGCAAGAGCCTCTTCCGCGAAAATGGCATCTGATTAGCTATGCAAATGAGGCTCAGTGATATTCCAACGCTGAGCCTCATTTGCATCACTCTGGCGCAAGATCGCGCCAGTCTAGACACAGCCATAGTCTGGTTGCAGTTTACTGATACAAAGCACCTTTATACTTGTATTATTGCATCGGCACTAGGGGAGGAGATACAGCTTTATATGGATTTCAAACAGAGAGTAGCTCTATTACTGAGACTATGTGTAGACTGCAAGCTTCTTTCAGAAGAAGCTTTTCCAGAAGAGATCTTCTGAAAAAACTTAGGCTACGTCTACACGGCAGGCTTTTTGCGCAAGAACTGTTTTGCGCAAAAGGTCTTACGCACGTGTGTGTCCACACTGCCATGTGCTTTTGCGCAAGAGCGTCCGTGGCTACGTGGCTGCCGTCTTTCGCAAGAAAGCTCTGCGTGTCTACACAGCAAAAGCACATCAAAAAGTGATCTGCTTTTTCAAAAGATAGTGTCCACATTGAATGGACACTAGCTCGCATTTAAGCTGTGATTACTATGGACGGAGTGACCACCGGGGCACCTGTGCTTTTTCCTTTTTACCGTTCTTTTGAAAAAACTCCCTCTTCCCCGTCCACACACGCCTTTTTCCAAACGAGCTTTCGGAAAAAGGCTTCTTCCTCGTAGAAAGAGGTTTACCAATGTCGGAAAAACCCCTCTGTTCTTTCCATTTTCTTGTAAAAGAATGCGATTGCAGTGTGGACCTAATTCCGTTTTTTTTCAGAAAAACAGCTGTTTTTCTTAAAAAAACCTCTCTGGTGTAGACATCGCCTGAGACATTGCCTATTGCCGAACAGCCGTACCCCAGACGTGTGAAGAGCCTTGGGTCTCTCTGGTGCAGGCCCAGAGCTACTCTGGAGCTGAGCGAGGACGCTACTCTCCCTAGGGGACTTTGGTTCAAGAATCTGTGGTTTAAAGCTACGTTGGGGGAAAAAAAAGCAAAAAAAAAGCTTGGATAAAGTTAGCTTATCTGAATCACTCTGACCTCAAGCAAGCCCAGGACTAGGTGTTGTGTTGACCTTTGCAGATAAGAATCCTTTGAGTGTAGAATGGCTCTGGTGGAGGATTGAAGCTTCCCCCTGCCCCTTGTTGTTATGAAAGAGAGTTGAATTCTGAGGGTGAGACTGACTCAGGGCCACCTGAGCCCTACTCCTGCTGCTTCTCCAGTGGCCATGGACAAGTCTGTCTGAAGCAGGAGTGATATTCTTTACCTGCCTTTGTGGGGGTGGGAGTCAGCATAATCATGTTTCAAGATTGCTTTTGCAGTCCTCGCTCTTCCCTTGGCACAGAAAGCAGCCCAGCAGCATGGCACAGCAATCTCATGAGTGACATTTCTCCTCCTCTTAGCAACAGACCAAGGTACCACTTATACTGCCTTTAGGATCTGGTGGTGATACACAGGCAGGTGACTCTCTGGGCTGTGGGTGGAGGTGAGCGTGCACCACTGGCTTCGCAAGCAGAAAGACAGGCGGGTACTCACTCGTATGCCCCACTAGTGAAATATGGGGCACTTCTGAGTGGGCGACAGGGGAGGGATCCCGTGAGGATTCCCTGTTGTGATCCCTCCCTCTGGGGTATCTGGCACTGGCCACTGTGGGCAGACAGGACACTGGCCTGGATGGACCTTTGGTCTGACCCACTCCGGCCCTCTTATGTCAAAGCAAGCAAAAGAAACGACGGTTGAGGGGGAACACCTCACCCTTTTCCTCTGAACTTCTCCCAAGAGATCCATGGAAAGTCAGATGTGCATTTGCTTATTGCACTGTCCACATTTGAGAGAGGCAGAAGAGCAAGTGCTATGATTGCAATGGGATTCCCTCTTAGTGGGTATTGAATGTTGGAGAGGAAGAGGTGGTGGATTCATTCCATACTGCGTTGCCAGGTTCTCGAATCTACTCTCAGCCTTGTGCAGAGGAAATCAGCACAGACTGGTTTTGCTGCTTAGATAGCAACCTGAGCCAAGGGAAGGCTTGGTCCTCAGAGTCTAATGATTTGAGCAAGGGATTGGGAGAGGCTAGATCTATGTTCTGCTAACTCTGCTACTGACTCATTCTGTGACTGTCATCATGTCACTATGCCTCTCTGAGCCTCAGTTTCCCCATCTCTAAAATGGGAATAATGTTGGTAACCTTTGGCTCCCCTGGTAAGTGGTATTATTATGAAAATATGGTCCCTTTGATTATGAGGGAGCCACTAATAAGTTCAGAATGAAATCTCTTCAAGTAGAAAGGATAGTGGTTGTCAGAAAGGATCAGAAAAGTGAGGAGAAAATAGAAAACCATTAGAGCTGCAGGATGAAAGCAGCTGACCTCCCCTTCACCAAAGGAAAAGCCCAACAATTCTCCTCTTGAGCAAGGAAAAGCACCAAGTCCTTGCAGTCAGTGGCAGTTGGTATGCATTAGTCTGATGGGCTCCTGTTTGCATTTCCGATAAGCATCGAACTTACCACTCGTCCGTTTTCCCATCAGGCCGTAGAACTGCTGGAACTTCCCCCTTTTCACCAGCTCTGCAAAGCGCTCGGGCACGGGGCTCTGCAAGCCTGCAGCCTAGAAAGCAAAGGGAGAGCCACGGGCAGTAGCTGAAATCCCCTCCTCACTCTTGGTAACGAGCAAAGCAAGAGCTGAGAGTCTGGGAACAGAAGCTTCCCTTCGAGCAGCAGCTTGGAGCACTGAGGGTGAAATAGTCAAGGGGTGGCAAACTGGTCAAGCTGTTGTGTTAGTTCTGACATATGCAAATGGTGGTTTCTACAGAGATTCAATAGGACTTCATTGAAACAGATGGGTATTAATTGCCATAGTGCTGCTTAGCTTGGGCTGGTGCCTCTGTTAATCCCGCCACTGAAATGAATCCAGGGGGTCCAACCCTTGTAGCTAGATAGTCCAGGTGATGACATTTCTGCTCAGAGCTTGATCATGTTAACCACTGTGAACATGAATGATAACAACACATGTAATGGCAAAGAGTGAGGTTGATCTTGGCTCTTATAAATTCTCAGGAGAGAAAGCAGCAGCCTTGCTGTAGATACTTTGCAAATGAAGAGGTAACGCAATCCCCACTGTGTGGGCCCAGTGTTCCATTGCCACAGAGAACCAGGCTCAGTGTGCGCCCTGGAGGGACGTGTGTGGTTCTGTTTTGTTTTAAACAAACCCACAATTTCACTTTTTCTTTGGTGCCTGATTTCTAATTAGACACTGAGATTTCGCACATTACTAATGTGTGTTACTGTTAGTGTGAAGATACTCAGACATGTTAACACGTCACGAACCTGGATTTTTAATTCTAACCTCATGCCCTGGAACTCCATGAGCCAACCTTTAATGGAGGGGAGTCACAAGGAAAACTTCCTGTGCTGCAGGGTTCTTGTACTTTCCTCTGAAGCAGGTGGGACTGGCCACTGTCAGGGATAGGATAGCGTCTTGTCTGAAGCCAGTCTAGCAATTCCTGTGTATCATTAAGGCATTAGGGGTCCACCTGTCGCTGTGAACAATTTCACAGTCAGTTTTACAGCTTACAGATTGTAAGAGGAGTTTGCAGACTACCAGGGCTCAGACCTGAAACGCCAAGCCCTGCTGGGACAGTGGTGTGGTCCAGTGGCAAGGGCACAAGAGGGTGAGTCAGAATTTCTGCATTCTTTTCTCAGCTCTGCCACTGACGTGCTATATGACCTGGGGCACATCCTAGCCTCACTCTGTGACTCAGTTTCCCCACATGTACATTGCCTTCTTCTGCACAGTGCTTTGAGAGCTACGAATGAAACCTGGTGTGTACCAGCTAAATACAGTGGTTATTTTTTCCCTATAAAAAAAATTACTCAGTGGAAGCTTGCATGCCAATTTAGTTGCTGATACCTGTGGCAGAATATATTTTAGCTTGCTGTCTCTTTGCTAAGTTGGCTAACAGTTTCTAACGAGAGAGAACTGAGCTGTTAGTACAATAAACTTCCGATAATCTGGCACCTTTAGGACACAGGGGGAGCCGGATTATCAGATATGCCGGACTATCGGAAGGGTGGCTATGAGGGGTCTGGGGTGGGGGGACGGCGCTGCGGGACCAACCTGGTAGCACCCCAGCTGCTCTGCCCCGGGCGTCCTCAAGTCAGCCACTGCTGAAACTGACCAGCGGCTGACTCCGGGAAGCCCGTGGCAGAGCAGCTCCAATTGTCCGGCTGCCTGGAGCACTTCCAGGTGGTACCGGACCACTGGATACCGGACAACTGGAGTTTTACTGTACTTGAAGTAGATGCTATATCTAACACAGCCCCTTTTCCGTATGCAACTGCACTTCAAAGCAGATAAGTTGTCTAGAAATGCACCATATGAAGCATTCCTTCCAAGTACCTTATTTCTGATGTACCCATTGCTGTAATGTTTAGGCACCAAACAGGATTGCTGATGGATATTTTCTCCTTCTTAGAAATCATTCCTTTGAAAATATGTTACATGCTTTTCCTTTTTAACCAGAGAACTTAAGTTGAAGTCACTTAACCTGTCTGGATCTCAGTTTTCTGACTTGTAAAGTGGAGATAATAAATACTTCCCTCCCTCTCGCACCTTCTTGGGGTGTTGTGAGCATAGTTTGGAAAGGATTTTGAAGAGCTCAAGTTCTGCATCAGTGCAAAACATCACTACTCGCTCTTTGTGGTCCTCCTTTGCAGGAGATGATAGTGAAATCAGGCTGTGCTAAGATACTGAGAGAATAAATTCCCCAAGCCATATTCAAAGACATGAAGAATAAAACCATTTACCTTCAGAGATGGGGCTTTCCGATGCTCTTCCTCCAAACTGAGCATATCATCTTCAAAACAGGAAACCAGCGAACACATTAAAATCAGCAGGAAAAAAACTCTAAAGCTTCCCATAGTTCCTGACAAAGACCCTTGCCTAAACCTCTACTTTCAACTAACTAAATAGTTGAGGGAGTTCAGAAATGAGATGCTGGGGTTTTTCCTACCTCTTTTTATTTATTTCTGTCTTAGAGCTGCACTTGTCAGTTTCATAAGATATTCGCTCCCTAATTCAGTGCCTGTTTCTTTCTAGTCTTTCTCTGTCCTGTCAAAGTCCTAGATTTGCCTTTTATCTCTTCTCCAAAGCTAAGCTCTGCTGCCTCTATTTATCCAGTTTTCTCAAAGGGATTCACTTTCCCCAGTCCAATCAATGAGCAGCTACTTCTGTGACTTCACAAATTACCCAATAGTTCTCTGAGGAGGAGGGCTTTGTACAGGAGAGGGAGGGATGCCCTTTGCTACTCTGTCCTCCTATCACTGATTTCCTCTCTCCATCACTCAGACCTCCAAAGCAGGTTGACTACACTATGGCAAAGGCATTTCTTTATCCTTGGTAAAGATTTCTGATAATTCATTCCAATTTGGAAAGGCACATTCGCCAGCCTTGAGGTTCATGTTACTGATCCTAACACATACACACTCCATGAAAGGGGGCACTCACTCTGGGGTGCCCCACTGCCCTGTCCTGCTGAGCCAGATCCTCTGGTCTCCCTCAGACAAAGCACAGGGGTTACCGCCCCTCTGCAGAGCAGTGCACACACTGAACAACTTCAGCTCTGGGAGGAGGCAGTCCTAAGGGCTCAGCATCCAGGAAACCCATCCACCCAAAGTGATCAAAACTCCAAATAAATCCATCTTTCTCCATGAAAAAGTTTTACACAGGGAAAGGCTTATAAGGATGTCTACCCTCTTTATCAATGCAAGAGAAAAGTGCACAGTAGCTGCTCCCCCTCCCAGGTAACAATTATTTACACTGGGCCTGATACTAAAAGTGTGTTTATTAAGTACAAAAAATAGGATTTAAGTGGTTGCAAGTGAAAACAGGCAGATCAAAGTAAGTTACTACATTAATGAATTGAAAAGGCATAGCTAGTTCTAATTCACCAAGGAACTTATTACATTCAAGTTCTTACCCAAAACAGCAGCTCTTATTTCAGGTCTAAGCTTCAAATCAGAGTCAAAATCCTTTCCTCTGACTTGGGTCTCCAGCCCTCTTCCAGGCAGTTTCAAAAACAAGCTGAAGACAAAAGGCTGCTAGCATCCCATTGCTCAAATAGACTTATCCCCAGTGTGGAGAGCTTTTGCTTGGCATCCCCCCGCATGGAGAAACACCAGCTTCCAAATGGATTCCTGGGCCAGATGGCATGGTCACATGTCTTCCTAGGTCAGCCTCCCTTTGAACTTACAAGACAAACAGGGCTCTTTACAGATCATTGAGCTGATCACCAAGGCATTAGGTTTCCTGGATGCCAGCAATGGCTCTCAGCAAGTTTATAACAGATTCACACGTCGTATGTCTAACTTCACAGACAAGAATAACACATGCACCAGAGCAGGGCATGCAGATCCAGCAAATTGTAACTGTAAAATTGATGTTACATATGACCCATTTTGCATAAAGCAGCTCGGAGTTACGCGTATTATGACAGACCCAGACTAGCTGGCTGCCACACACTGATGGAGGGATGACATGCTGGGGCTTGAGTGAACGACTTTCTGTTCCCTGCCTAAAGGAAAGCCCACAACCTAAGGGCAACATAATCAGGCAGGCACCTGGGGTCAGTTACAGCTTGCTAGGTGCTACAGGCTAATTAGACACCTGCAGCCAATTAAGGCCTGCAGTGCCGCTTTAAAAGGGCTCCCCAGGCAGGGCTGGGTTAAGCAATAGACTTCAGGATAGGAAGGAGGAAGTGGGTTTGGGGAAGACTGAGGAGTGGGTACCAAAGGAAAGGTGCTGGGAGGATTGTTTGGGGAAGCAGGCCAGGGAAAAGCTGCCAGATTATGAGGGGCAGTAGTCCTGCCTGTTGCTGCTGCCTTAGGGTCCCTGGGGTGGAACCCGGAGCAGTGGGCAGGCCTGGGTTCCCCCAACATCTCAACCTGCCTCAAGAAGGGAGATCAGGACTCCAGAGGGGATTTTACCCCAAATGTAGGCAGCAGGCTGTGGCTCCTGCCTGTAGTAGAGACAGAGGCTGTGTGGGATCCACAGGGACTAGCTGGAGCCTTGCCACAGTATTAATCTTCCTAAGCCAATTTTCAAAGTCATGGAGGGGGCATTGTGTGTGCTCACACACGTGTGTGCTCCCCCACCCCCACCCACGTTCGTATGTGCATGCCAGGTGTTTAGGGCTTCATCTTCCACTGCCAAGTGTCATTTTTATCACTCTTCCTGCCGTCCATTTCATGCTCATCAGAAGGCCCGCTGCCTTGTCTGAGCCAGGAAACGGCATGTTGGGCCTCCCTGCACTGCAGTCACACACAACACAGCTAGTCACAGTGGTACGAGAGATTCTGATTCTACAGCTCAGCTGCAGGAAGAGCACTCGGTTACAGCCATCGCACTGTGTTGCTGGCCAGTTACACGGGGTAACCAAGCAGGCACAAGCCGCTTGCTGAAGGGTTCTGAAAGGAATACTCCCCCACCCCGCATGCAGCAACGGGTGCGTGCCAGGGAAAGGGTGCCGAAGGCAGTGTACTGGACGAGGTGGCCCCTTTTCTGACCCATTTCTTTGCATCCTGCATGTCCTTATCAGCTCATTTCACAGTACGTTTTCATCCCCTGAATAGGCTCTGCATTTCTTCTGCAGTCTGACTCAGCCTGTACCTCTGTGCTCCCACTCCCAGAGCATCTTGTCACAGTTAAACCCTGGAACGGACAGTGACTAATGGAACAAGAACTTAATTAAAACGTCTCCATCATCATCTTGTAGAATTTAGGGATCTCATCGCAATCCTTCTGCCTTACTGGCTGTATCCTCCCACTGCTGCCTTGTTTATAGACACTGCTGCTAAAGACCCTGCCAGCAGGGGGAGAGAATGAGCTGGACAGTCAGAGCTTTGTCCTGTATGCTCCTGCACTGACTTCTTATGCGGCGTAGGAGGGGGTTTTGTAAACTCTCATTTGAAACAATACCACTTTGAAATCGAGTTTAGACTAGGAAAAATGTGATTGATATTCAGTGCAAAGTCACATCCTCCCTTGGTGACCTGTTGTAGAGTGCACTCTAGCAGAAAAGAACCTGCCAGGTTGGGGATATGAAAGCCAGGACTCCTGTGTAACCTTAAACAATACATGGTGCCTCAGTTTACCCATCTGCAAAGCGGTTTAATTACTGAATACTTACAGAGCTCTTTAAGATTCTCTGGACTTGTCTCCATGGGCAAACTTTACCAATATAGGCTAAGGCAGTGGTTTGTCAACCACAGGTCATGACCCAGCACTGGGGTGTGGGATGTCAGGCACTGGAGGGCGCAAAGGCAGCTCCCTGTCTGTTCTGGCACCACGGACTGTGTTGTTCCCCAGAAGCGGTCGGCAGCAGGTCCAGTTCCTAGGCAGGGGGTCCATGGCACTCCGCACACGCTGTCCACCCCAGCACTGGTTCCCTAAGAGCCAGGCCTGCTGCTGGTGGCTTCCGGGGCACAGTGTGATCCGCAGTGCCAGGATATGCAGCAAACCTTCCTTAGCACTAGGAATGTAAAAACGTGACCTTCGAGTGGTCCCCGGGGGTGCTCCCCTGTAGGTGTCGGGCTCATCCCGGCGCTGCAGATTGGAGACTTTCAATAGCTGGAGTCGGCCGGGCCGCCCATGCGCGGTTAGTGTCTCGCGCCGTTCGTGCCCTTCGATCATGGCGCGCGGCCCGGCGCCCGCCAGTCCCCCTCAGCCGTTCTCGGTCGCAGCCGGAGCTCTCCTTTTCTCCTCAGGGATTTCCGTCAATCAGCCGTCTTCTGTAAACAGATAGTTGGAGATAGATAGTTAGGTTAGCACAGTTCTTTCTTCTTTTGGTTCTTTAGAAACCAAACCAAAACAAAACACCCTGTTTCTCGTTCCTGTTCGCGGTTTGCTGCTTCTCCCGCTTGGCATTTCACCGTTTAGAAAAACCCCAAAAAGTGAAGACGTGGTGAGCTCTGTGCCTGGATCGCCAGGCTTCAAAGAATGTGCTCTTTGCCGTGAGGCGATGCCGGCCTCGGACAGCCATTCTGCCTGCATACGGTGCTTGGGGGAGGCGCGTATCCCTCCGAAGTGACATGTTGTCGCCTTCGCTTGGCCCCACTCAGTCTGACCCAGGAAAATGCAGCTCACAGGGAGGACCAGACCCTCCCCAGCCTCCTCACAAGGGAGGGAGGGAGGAAGGAAGGTTCCTGTACAGAGAACACCCTGGCTGCGCTTCTGCCCAGGGTAAGTTTTCACAGCTGAAAACCCAGAAAAAAGAGGTTTCTAATAGATATGAGGGCAGGCCAATGTTGTACAGAGCACAGCTCCACATAATTACCACAGCCCCATGCCTCCGAAATCCAGTCTCTGTCAATGACCCGACTAGCCAGAGCGTAGCTTATTCGTGTCAGGTTCCATTGGGCTCTAGGGGCTTGGAGCTGAGGAGAAAGCCTGGCTTTGGTTCTGTTCCCGTACACAGGTTGTGGTGCTTTTACCTCTGAATTTATCCTTTGGCTTAGTGGATTGCTCTGTCATGAACCATCATGCCTCAGTGAGTCGGTTCTGCTGGGACCTGGTACAGGTGGGGACTTGGGAAGTAGGGCTGCTAAACTCTGCATGGGTCACTAGAATCGAGGCACCAATCCGCCACACACATAACCACCCTTTGTACATAGGTTAAATAGTAACCCTCCCCCCCATTTTGTAGGTGGGGAAACTGAGGCACAGAGCACGGGAAGGTGAATTGCCCAAGTTCACATAGCAGCCCAGTGGCAGAACAATGGACATTGAGTCTTGACATCTGCTCCTAAGCTGTAATCTCTAGAGAAAGGGACGCTGGTTGGTGATTATTGGAATGGCATAAATTGCAAAGGATTCTGGTACATGAATAAAAAGACTTTTGGGGAAGATGTGAGTAGTTAGGGCATCTCAAAGGAGAAAATGCTGGGGACCCCCACACTGGGCCTCACTCCCCAGAAGGAGAAAGAAACTGGGGCTCATATAGGCCAAAGGACAAACCGCTTTGTTGACATGAGAGTGTAGATGCAATAACGCCCTCTGGCGACAGAACTCTGTGGACAAAAGGCGTTATTCCTCGGAGAATGAGGTTTACCGCCGGAGACAAAAGTGCCGAGTTCTGTCGCCGTTATGGCGCTAGTGTAGACGCAGGGATAGTTTTGTCGACAAACCCCTGTAGTCTAGACCCACCCCAAGGTACCACAGGACGACATGTTTTTAAAATGACAGACTAACACGGCCACCCCCCTGCGAATTAGGAAGGGGAAAGCTAAGGTCCCCCTAGCCTAGAGAAACAAACTCTCCCAGAAGAGAGGAGGTCAGATTTGAAAGAGGTCATTTTTGGGAGGCAAGGAGGGATCCTTTTTTACAGCTCTCCTTTGCCGCGGTGCGTACAAAGCAGCAGTCACACTTCGTACTGCTGCCCATCATGCTGACAAGTTGCGTCGCTCCACTTCCCTGTGGCTCCCGGGACCGTGGTGAGTGCAGGGGCCCGGGCTCTGCTGCTGTCCCGTGTCAGGCTCCCTGCCCAGGCTATGTCCCTCGAGGGAGGAGGCTTGGGAGTAGGTCTGCAATGAGGAGCAGTGGAGAAAGCAGTGCAGGGGCAGAAAGAAGCGTGGTGGAAGCAGCACAGGGGCTGGGCTTGGGGGGAGGGGATGCACCCCCCAGGGCCACAGGGAAATACGTGCCAGCAGCCACACCCGGGCCAGAGTTTGTACTGCTCGGGCTGTAGATGGCCCTCAGCCTGTGAGTTTGAGACCCCTGGCCCAGAGGGCTGGAGGACGATGGGGAAGAGCGAACAGTAACACTAAATACAGAGGGTCATTTTTGGTCATTTCTATGGTGATTGTTGTTTAGGGCAGAGCTCATTTTAACCCACATAGGACAGTTCATCTGCCAGCGACTCCATCCCTCCTCTGTTATTCTGATTCCATGGAAGGAACAAGAACAGCCACATCTCCCACCAGCTCCAACAGAGGAAGGCAAACTCAGTTCTATTTTTAAAAGTGTCCCCTATAATTAAATCTGCTTCCCTCCCCCCTCCTCCTGTGCTTCTGCCCACGTGCCACAAGAAAACACCCAGCCCAAGTCTGGGATGACAGCAGAGGGACTGAAAAGAGAGAGAACAAAAAGGAAGAAAAACAGCCCCAGAGAAGCAGATCACTCTGGCGAGTTTCCTTCAGTCGGGGGCAGTGGGTGGAGACTGACCCCTGCCACTTAATGGTGTTAACCTTCTGTAACCCTGACCCACGCCACACGCCTGGACCCAGGACATCAGGGCACCACGCCCCAGGCGTCACAGCTCTGCCCCAGTGAATCCCCACTAGCCCTGGGAGTCTGGGCATCCAGCAACGTCCGAACCCCAAAGCCGAGGGACTTTGGAAAGTGCTTTGCGGAGCAGAATGCTGTGACTCTCCATCCTGCCTTCCATGGAGCTGCGTCTCCTGGACCCTCCCCCCAGCTGATGTCCTGCTCTTCTTCTACAAGGAACGGGTGGACTGAGATGGGATATTTAAGGGAGGAGACATACCAGGAGTGGCTCTCTGGATCTTCTTTCCTGCCCCCGCCTCACCCCCATCTCCTGTGCTGCTGTATAAGAGAATCACAAAAACCGGCTGGCAGAGAGAAACAAAACGTACAGACTACGTGGAAATGTTAATCCTGCCCCAGACTGTTCCTCTTCTGAATTCCCCCCACCCCTACAGTAAATGATTTGTCATGGAATGACCAAATGGTAGCCCAGAAGTGGCAGGACCACTGGGATACAGGGGCACTTTTGGGAGCTTCTGTCCTAGAAGTGGGTTTGTCAGTGTCATAGAACCATAGAACCATAGAGCTGGAAGAGACCTCAGAAGGTCAAGTCCAGTCCCCTGCTCTAGGCAGGACCAATCCCAACTAAATCAACCCAGCCAGGGCTTGGTCAAGCCGAGACTTGAACACCTCTAGGGATGGAGACTCCACTACTTCCCTAGGGAACCCATCCCAGTGCTTCACCACCCTCCTAGTGAAATAGTTTTTCCTAATATCCAACTTGGACCTCTCCCACCACAACTTGAGCCCATTGCTCCTTGTTCTGTCACCTGTCACTACTGAGAACAGCCTCTCTCCAGCCTCTTGGGAACCTCCCTTCAGGAAGTTGAAG
>JANRFK010006689.1:12257037-12288574 GCA_030068395.1 Apalone spinifera
AGGGGGGGGTTGCTCCGGCGGCTGGGAATGGGACATGCTGCATGTGAGGGAGGTAGGGGGTTGCTTGGGCAGCCGGAACTGAACATACTGCACAGTGAGGGATGGGGGGGTTTTCTGCCAGGGGCCAGGGACGCGTGTGTTAATAAATTAGGGGCCGCGGCGGCACACATCCACACCAGCGCACATGACCTCAATATTGATGAACAAGCCAAAACTCGCTTTGCTCATGGTTGGAAAATCTTAGAGGGACACTGTTCAGGACCCTTTGAAACCTCCACCTCTAAGTGTCACAACCTCCGCCTCTAAGCCGTGGAGCAGAGGAACTAGATAATGCCTCTCTGACTAGCTTCTGGGCCTCCCTGTCTTTTACTGCGGAAATGAACCCAACAGCGCTGCAGTGCG
Organism: Apalone spinifera; assembly: GCA_030068395.1. Taxonomy (NCBI): domain Eukaryota; kingdom Metazoa; phylum Chordata; order Testudines; family Trionychidae; genus Apalone; species Apalone spinifera. The sequence goes on from JANRFK010006689.1 coordinate 12,257,440, forward strand.
TTTATGGCTAGGCCTGGGATGCTGGTATGTAGGTAAAACACAGTTCTCTAAAGTCCAGCTGTCTCCAAGTGGTTTTGTCATACTCTGAAGGTTGTGCAGAGAGCAAATACCCAACGGCCAGAGACTTTTAGCCTGCAGCAAGGTCCCATTTGATATCACACAGCCTCTGCCTCTAGCCCAGGTCTGGGATCTTACCCAGTCATTGCTGTCTTTGTCAGCATCACTATGGTTTGCTAGATGTGGATAATTCAACAGGCAGCTTGAATGTGTTCTGGAATCGAACCTTCCCTCGAGCAGGTGCACAAAAGGCACTGGGAATCTTTGAAATGTTGTTCCAAGATGTTCTATAGCTGGATCTGCTTTGCTCTCAGCGGCCGGCAGAGGGCGGCTCCTCTCTAGCTTCAGGGAAATCTGCTGCAGAGTTGCCTGTTGGGTGTCCGGTGGAAGTTAATGCACTGGCTGTGCAGAGGATGTGGGCAAGCAAAGTCTCCCTCCCTCCCTCCCTCTCTGTCCTTTTTTAAAGTGAAAACAGCTGTGTGTCCGAGTTCCGGGGGGGAAGGATGTTTTCCAAGTGTGACGTGTTGAGGGCAGCCACCCCTCGGTTGCTCCCTTTGGTGTAGATGCGTGTTTGTGTTTGACATGTATGTGCTGGCGTATGTACATACTGTGCAGAACATGCCCAGTAGACAGAGCAAAGGTCTGGGACTCAGGAGCCCTGGTTTCTATTCCTGGCTCAGCCACTGGCCTGCTGGGTAGCCTCGGCAAGTCACATCACTGCTGTGTGCCTCGGTTTCCCCAGATGTACAGTGGGGATAATGACATCTCCTGTGGAGAGTACCTTGAGATCTATCAGTGGAAAGGGACTGTCTTATTGTTCTCTCCTTACACAGCGCCTAGCACCGTGGGGTCATGCTATTACAAACCTGGAGTGTGATTTGAGCACATCTGTTCCCTTCCCCCACCAAGTCCACGTGTGTGGCAGGATTAATAAAGACATTGGGATTTTTGGTGGCGAGGGTGGGGCTGGTTCTTGGCAGATGTGTGGGCCCTTTACCCATATTGCTCTCACAACCCAGCACTGCAGGGGGTATGTAAGCTGGGCGATGAAATCGTTGTATGGGAGGGGAGGGTCAGGCGGGTGCCCTGCATCCCCGCCCTCTCCGGGAAGAGACTGCTGATGTGCTCCTCGCTCCAGGCTGCGTGGAGAGTTCTGCCCTGGCTTTAGCGCTGTCTCAGGCTTTTCAGCTGCAAACAAGCCAGGTGCCTCCCAGTCCCGCTGGGCTCTGCGGCAGGGCAAGGCGGTGGGTGGCTCCCTCTCCCTGCCCCCTCCAGTGGCTGCGGGTGAAGGCAGAGCCTCTACAATCAGCAGGGTCATTCTGCTTGGCTTAGCTGCCTGCCCCGTTTTGGCGTAAACTCTCAGCACAATCCCTGGAGTCAGTGTCCCTCCCTGCCCGGGTAGGATGTGGCCTTTAGATGGCGCTAGGCCTCTACCGTTGGCTCTACGCCCTTCAGTGGCTTTGCACATCACCCTGTCCACAGCAGGACTAATGGAGCTTTCACCAGGTGGCTGCTAGCAACGGGGATGAGCCAGGTCACGGGCAAAATGCTTGTGCTGCTTTGTTGTTACCCTAGAACCTAGGAGACCCAGTCGTGCAGCAGGCCCTAACTCCGAGGCTCTGTACAGTCACCGAGCAAAACGTCCGTGCCCCAAAGAGCTTATGTCAGCCAAGCTGCCCGGCGAGAGCAGCCCACTAAGCTGCTGCCTGTGATGTGTGTAGCTGGCAGCAGGAGGCACCTCAGAGAGGGTCTGGCCTGCAGCACCAAATGAGCAGAGCTTGTGGCCGGAGAGGGGCAAATCAGGCTTTTCCAGGGTTCCCAGTTCCCCCAGAGGCTGGCCTCTGCCCTAGGGATGTGAAAGGTTAACCAGTTAGCCGGTACTGGTTAACCAGTTAACCAGTAGGGCTGGAGCAGGTCCCTGCCTGCCACGGACAGGGGGCTGCTCCAGCCCCGCTGCGGACAGGGCTGCTTTGGTTGTCCGGAGCAGCCTCTGTCCAAGGTGAGCCCCGGGCGCTTGCAGGCAGGGGCTGCTCCAGCATCCGGATAAGCAGAGTTCCCCTGCCTGGGACATGCCTAAGCCCTGCCCTGATGATGCCTAGGGTGACGCCGGGCGTTTGGAGTCGGTTGGCTGTGGCCCGGTGCCATGGTGCTGAGTGTGGGGCCTGGCTTGGCCAACGATTCTTTTGCTTCATGATGGCACCCAGGAGCCCTGCCTAAGGTTTGGCCCCCATTGTGCTGGGCACACTCTGCCTCAGAGACTGGCCATCCAAACGGACAAGATCGTCACTGAGTAGAAGAGAAAGGGACTTGCCCGAGGTCACCCAGCAGAGCAGTGGCAGAGCAAGATGTGACGGCGAGTCGGGGTCCTCCGATCCTGCAGCCCCGTAGCAGCGAGAACAGACTCCACCAGCCGGTAGAACAGGGGGGTTTATTGTGTCTCCAGGACACAGCCCAGCACAGACGTGATGTGTCTACAGGAGTCTGGGCCAGGATGCCTCAGCCCCCTTGAGATGGGTCCCTGGGCCCCTAGATTCCAGACCCTCCTTAGTCTGTTTCCTTCATGGTTCCAGCCCAAGACTTCCTGGCTTCCATTCCCTGCCCCCAAACCAGGTGTTCGTCTCCGCCTCCCTTCCTTTGTCTCTCCCCTGGGGAACGAGCCTTGTTATCAGGTGTCTGGGCCAATCCACATGTGGGTGAGTCCGTGGGAATCCCACAGCCCAGCGCAGGGGGACCCGGGTTACAGAGCAGACAGCCCCCCACTACGGCACACACTCTGGGGCCCTGCCTGCCTAGTAGGTGGCAGCGCATGCTGTACAATAGTGCTGCCTGGCTTCCTCTGCAGATACTGCCACCGGGGAGAGACTGATCAGGTCCGGTCCCCAGGGCGGAGGCAGGGCAAGGAGCCCTGGACCACCCCGTCAAACTTGAAAAGCCTCCATGGCCATTCCCAGGGGCCACGGCCATTCCCAGGGGCCCGCCACCAGTGCCCCCAGTATGGGGCTTAGGGCAGCCCCCTGCCACAGGCTCTGCTCCACCCCTGCCCTGCCCCCTCCGCTGAGCATTGCAAGCTGGGGGAGTTACCTGGGGCAAAGGGCCTGGCACAGGGCGGCAGCAGGATTGAGGGAGTTGGAACAGCCCGGCAGCCTGCACCGCTGTTCTCAGAGCCCCTCGCTCGCCTTTCCTCAGGGCCAACGTGCCCTGCTTGTTTTACGTTCCTCGCCGGGCGGGCTCTCTAGCCCCTTGAGCATCTCTGTGGCTCTCCTTCCACAACAGAACCGGACACAGCACCGCAGCTGAGCCCTCCCCGGGCCGAGCAGATCAGGACAATTCCCTCCCCGTCTCAGCCCTTTTCCCAGCTGCCTTGTGCTCTTGACTCCACTCTCGCCCCGGATCGGCGAGCCAGCACAACCACCTCCTGGCTACTGCCGAGGCCCGGTGCGAATGGCTCCCCTTGCGCCTCACTGGAGAGCAGCCCCCCCTTTGCTGGTGCGAGTGGCTAATGTGCCCCGGATGAGGAGGGGTTCTGAATTTCAGCCCTCCCTGTAGCCGAGGTGTTCCAGCCTTCAGCCAGGCGGCCTTTCTGTGTGCCCTGGCCCACGGCCTCAGCAGCCCTCTCTGCTCTCAGTAACTCTCCTACTTGCCCAGGGGCGCGGAACTGCCGGCTTCAGGGAAGCCAAAGGCAAAGCTCCCGTTTCGGTCTTGTGGCAGGGGCAGCTCTCTGTGCGGATGAGAGAGAGACAGGGCGTGACAGGAGCCGGAAGGAGAGAGCTCTGAGCCCCACACGGGGCCAGCAAGAGGCAGCGCTCGTGTCCTGCCCAGACTGACAGACGGAGACTAGACAAGGCCGCGTTGGGCCAAGCCGGACGGCGAGGGAGAGGCAAGGCCTGGAGACTCCACGGGGAAACGTCACCTGGAGGCCTGCGGCTGAGCCACCCCAGGCCCCACGGGAGCAGTGGGGGAGGCTGGGAGTCTCTTCCCAGCTCTGTGGTGTGGCCTTGCAGAGGTTACTTGGGCTCTGCACTTAGTGGTTCCCCACCCTCCCTCTGCCCTGTCTGCTTAGCCCCGTGGGGCGGGGCAGCTCCCAGCATGATCAGGTCCCAACCTCAGGTAGGGCCCTGGGGGCTGCTGTGGGGCAAGTTACACCCACAAGTGGGCCAGGACTGAAGTGGGGAGGGCTGAACACGGCTCCTTTCACCAGGAGCATCCCTGCCCAAGCCCGAGCTCCGCAGCAGGCCGGGCCCCACCCCAGCAGCCTCTGAACACTGGGCTTGGCTGACGTGGGAGCTCTCCGTGTCACCACTGGGCAGGTGCCCCCTCGTCAGCTGAGATCAAACCCGAGGTCCCACCAGGTTACTAGGGCCATTAAAGAGCCCGTGGCCCTTTATCCTGCCCTCATTCCCGTTAGTCTTGGTCTCTCCCTGTTCCCATGGGATACAGAACCCTCATTGCCCTAAGCAGAGGGGAGGCGCTGCTGCATCGCTCCACCCCAGAGGTGGCTGCATTTCGCTGGGGAAAGGAGCGAGTGTGGCCAGAGAAGGGGCTTGGGTATCAGGAACCCTGAGGTCTATGCCAGGCTCTGCCATAATAAAGCCCTCGCTAGCAAACTAAACCGAAACTGCTGACCCCTTCTTCTCCGGCCCGGCCCTCCCCGGTGGCATTGTGCAGCAGGGTCATTTGGAGCTGTGCTGAAGTCGCTAGGCCAGAGTCTCAGCCGGTGGCAAACACAGACGTCCTCTCCAGCGATTCTGATTGGTACCAGCTGGGGGAGGGGGGGCATTTCCCTCCAGGACTGCAGCAGATTTGTGTGAGTGGGCGCAGAATCCGCCCTCTCTGCTGCAGCCTGGGCTCTGAGGAGTCTGAACTCCTTGCCCCATGAGTTGACAGGGGGTTACAGAGTTCAGCCGGCCCCCTCTCAGCAGGGGGTGTCAGTTGGGCTCCGCGCGCCTCCGTCGTCAGGCGCAGTTGCCTCCGGAGAGGGACGTGACTTTCATCACGGTTGGTTCTTTGCCAGGCTCAGATGAGGGCAGAGGGGACCCCAGGCTCCGGATTGATCTCTTGCCTGGTAGGAACCGCACACTTCCCCTCCTCCCTTTCGGGGACTGAGCATCCCCATTTCTAGCCAAGACCCTGCTCTGGTAGCAACGGGATTAACTCTGGAAGAGCTGCAGCTGGCCTGACCCCTCCTGGAGTGTGGCGTGGGAGGGTGGGAATGGCCACACCCGAGAGCCGTTAATGGTGCCGAGGCACCGGGTGGGGGCTGGGAAAGGAGCTGGATTGCCGCGAGACGTCCCAGGTGTCTGGCCCGGGGGCAGGAGGGGCTTACTGAGATCTAGGAGGCTGCCCATCAGTGGAGGAAGAGAGGCCGTGAGTGCGCAGAGCTGGGTGACTGGCTACCCCCAGAGCAGAGCGCTCTGCTCTGCAGACACCCGGCCTCTGTAATTAGGGTTATTTTTGGGTGTCCCTTCCTTTGTCTATTTCGAGCCCGCATCCTCCGCGGTGCAAACCAGGGGAGGTGCACGGAGCCGAGCCCGCCGGGGTTGGGAAGCAGCACAACGAGGCTTCTAAACTGGGCTCCAGGGCGTAGGAGCCATTGGCGAAGGCTGGCAGGGCGCCCTGGCAGCGTGCAGACCACAGCCCTCCCGGGCGGAGGCTGCCAGGGAGCACGCTGCCCAGGTGGGTTGGGGGGATGGGGCTGCGTTGGAAGCATAATGCAGTCCAGCTCCTTGATACATTTCCAGCAGTGGGACGTGCAACCTAGTGTTAGGGTTACATCTGCCCAGCTGGAGCTGATGGATGAAGGGTGGAGGTGAGGGCACAGAGGGGGTGTGGAGTGACTGGCTGTAGACGCTCATGGGTTTGTGCTGGAGATCCCAGGTTCAGCCCTTGGGGAGTGGCTGTCCCAGATGTGCATCACGCTGCTGAAAATGCCCTCCTCTAAAACAGCTGTTCCATTTCTTCCTTTCCTGGTGCTTGGGTAGAGCCTGCCATCCGGATCACTCCCCACTTCTCTGCCTGCCTTCGTGGGGGCAGCTGGCCCCGCTGGAGAACAGAGAGAAAAGCGACTCTGGAACCAGCTGGCTGTGACCCTCCTCCAACTGTTTGGGGTTTGGCTGAAACACAGGCCCCCGATCTAGCCCCTCTGAACCTCTGCTTTGGGGTTTGCAAATTGCGATTTGACCGATCCAGTTTTGCAGAGCAAAGCCCATCCCTAGCTCTCCCCTACTTGAACATCCTCTAAGCTACTAACAGAAACACCTTTCCTGCCCTGGATGGCCACCATGGGACTTGGCTCTGGGATCCAGTGTGCTGCTCCAATGCCCAGTCCTTGCCCTAGTTCACTCCAATGTGCAATTACCAGCCAGTTACGCAAGCATCTTGCCAGGCCTTGTGGCCATTAGCGCTGGGTCTTCTCTCCTCTTTACCTGTATAAATGGGACTCCCTGCTGGATCCACAGGGCCAGTCTCTACCCATCGCGTCCCTGCACTTTTGCCCTTTCTCTCCATGCACAGTTTCCTTCTCTCACCCACCTCCTCTTGATGCTGTGATCGAGGTGGGTGCGAGAAGCATGCCCTTCCTTGTCTTCCCAATTCCACTCTGCGCGACCCCCCAGATGAGATGCATCAGTCACAACCCGGGAACACAGACGGGCTGCAGCTGTGCCCTGCGCCTGCCTCTTCAAGCTGGGCCCATCACAGGCTGCGACAGCCCCCAGGCCTGGAGGCAGTGGCCGGGCCTAGGATTGTGGCTTTACCATTGCAGCTGGTTTCAGTTAGCATTTAAGACACATAAAAGCCAGCAAGGGTTTATATTTAGCCAGGCTCCTCTAAGAGGAAAGCCTTTTATCCTCCTGGCTGGTCATCCATCAAGCCCTCGGGCGGGCGGGGCCGTGTCTCCAAATAGCTCCCACCGACAGGCAGCCACTGCAAAACCACATTTCCTCCTGGGAGGGCCCTCCAGAGACAGGCGCTCGCTGTGGCGAGGCCTCTGGTCGCCAGCTTTGCAGCAGGCTGGGCACGGGAGCTGGCCGGAAAGCGGAGCCGAGGCAGAGACGCCACCCACCAGCTGGGGCACGGAGTTGGCAGGGTGGCGTGCAAGCAGCCCTAGGGCCCCCAGCTTACAGGCCATACTCCCGTGGCCCTGCAGGGAAATTCCAGCTGGGAATTTTCCATTGGTTCCAGATGCCCAACTTCTGCTTGGGAACAGCCAGCAGTCCAGGGGGCTCTTTGTTCCTCGAGCGACCGGCCCTCGGATGGAGACCAGTGGGGCATTCCTCTGAGCGCAGGAGTAGGATTCGGATGGAGTCCGCTGACGTGTCTGCTAGGGGAGCTGTGTGCGTAAGGACTGTCTGTGCCTCGGCGTCATAATCTAGCGGGGCAGCTGCAGGCAGGACGCTGGCAAGACAGTGACCGTGGGGCTGGAATGCAAGCCGGCGATGCCGGGGTGCCAGCGGGATTGGCCACGTTCGAACATGCCCACAGTGGGAGGCGCAGGCCCCAAGGCACTGCCCCAAAGCCTGTTGCATCTGGAGCTTTCGATGGCAGTAACAAAGCGTTGCCGTGTGGCTAGGTGTGTGCCCACTGCTGGGGGGCCTGAGCGCTGTGAGAGGCATTCACAGTGAAAGCGCTTTCACCGGGTGGAGACTTCTCCGAAGGACAAATCTACAGTCCAGGACAGGAAAAGATGCTGCTACCTCTCACGCCATGGGAAATGCCCAGGATTCATCTGGGCACAGTGAGCAGAGCCAGGAACTGGGCCAAGCGTCTACGTTGCAGAGAGCCTGTCCGATCTTTGTGTAACCCACACACCTACAATCGCAACCCCTTCTGCTTTGGGGCTGACTCTCTGGATGCCAGTGTTTACAGTGGGGTTAAAAGGCTCCAGCTGGCTCTGGGGTTCCCCCATTGGGACACTACGTGGCTAGCAGGGAAGGCCGATTTATTTTCTTAGTTTCTAGGGCCAATGATGGCTCGCGTGCATGGAGTAAATTACAGCCCTGGGGCAGGAGGACTCTTGCAGAATTATCCCAGAGTGGCTCTGTTCTAGAAAGGAGCTTGGGAGGAGTTCTGTGTGTGCTCAAGTGACACCAACGTGGAACTGGGACCAGTCTGGAATGGAACTGGTTTCCTTTGCTCTCCTTCCAAGAGTGAACGTCGTTTTTCCAGTTGATCTGGAACAGAGGGCATTGGACCTTGTATTTTTGCTCTCCAAAGCTGGATGCTTTCCCACAAAAACACTGAAAATAAAACTTATTTGTTTTTCTTCCCAGTGAGAAAGTTTCTTCTTTTCTGGGAAGAAGCACAGAGGTCGGACCAGACCAGCTATCATCTGGGCTTTGTCCGGGAGCGCCTGCCAATCCTGCCTGAGTATTGTAATACAAGTTCAGCTGCCCATTCTGCTTTCCAATGGAAGAGGTTGAAGGACAAGTGTGAGCATATTAGGGAGGGCAGGAAATACATTTAAGGCTAGAGACTGAAGACATTTGATTAAAGATCTGCTCTCTTGGAATCCTTCTGGTGCCATGCCCTCTGCCAGCCATGGGCAACCGAGGCTAGTGAGTGGCCTCCATCTCAGTGAGACGCAGGATTGTCAGAACCACGCTGCTCTCCCAGGCCAGGGCGGTTTTGCTCACTGTATTTGCATCCCTAGAATGAGTGGGGGTGCAGGTTGAACTGGAGCAGCACTGTGACTAGCTGCAGAGGGAGCACACGGCTCTCCCAGTCAGTGCTGGGTGCAATCAGCGCCCACCTCACTTCACGTGCCCTGGCTTCACGTGTGTGTCACTTGAGTAACAGTGATAGGGAAAAAACTCACGCAGACAGAAAGCAGCAAAATCTGCAACCCTGTGCATGGGCAATAGAAAGCAAAATGTGTCGCAGGCCACAGATGGAACACAATGGTCCATGGGCCGCAAGTTGCCCGCTATTGGAGGACGAGGGGAAACATCTTCCAGTGCATTGTATGGAGATGGCCAAAGCTGTTTGCGGAAGCAAAAGGTTGACTTTTTTTCTCTGAGATTAGTCAGCATCTTGGATCACAGAACCCAGCAAGACTCCAAGGCAAAGCCCCCTGGCTGCTGCATGGAAAGTGGGATCAGATGTGTAATGTTCTCATCACAATGATCTCCATGGAGAGTAACTCCAGGGCTGGTCTAGTCTGGTGTCCCACCCCCGAAAGGGGCCAAAGTAAGGAGGCTTCGTTCTCTTCCATAATGTCTGTGACGGCGCGTTGGGTTTTTCTCGTCTCCTGCACCCCCGTAATGGCATGAACAGACTCCACCAGCCAGTAGAACAGAGGGAGTTTATTGCTTCTCCAGGACACAGCACAGCATAGATGCAATCCAATTACAGGGCCAGGCCCAGGATGCCTCAGCCCCCCTTGAGATGGGGTGAGGGGACTGGACCCTCAAATCCCAGCCCCTGGCTCGGCTGCTTCCTCCATGATACCCAGACAGCAACTAACTCACTCACTTCCAGCCCTGCCCCCAGCCAGGGCGGCATTCCCCCTTCCTTTGTGTCTTTCCCTGGGGGGTAGCTGGTCAGACAGGTTACGAAGCCCCTTTTGCATAATGACTCATCCTCTGCCCTGCTGGGCCGTGCTGCAGACAGCAGCCAGTGGAGTCACTCACAGCCCAGGTACCCCCACTACGTCACAATGTCTCTCTAGGCTTTCCTGGTATGGCGATAGCATGGCCTAGTGGCTAGAGCGCTCCCCTGGACTACAGGAGATCTCGGTTTATAGCTGTGACCCGTGTTCTGACTTGGGGCAATTGGCTTCTCTTGCCATTCATCTCTCCTGCTCACGCAGAGGATCAGCACAGATACCTGGAGGGGCCGTGCATAAGTTGCCGGATGGTGCCCTAAGAAGATAAGAGCGGCCAGACGGGGTCAGACCAAAGGGCCATCTCGCCCAGTGTCCTGTCTGCCGACAGTGGCCAGTTCCAGGTGCCCCAGAGGGAGGGATCACAACAGGGAATCAGCCAGGGATCCCTCCCCTGTCGCCTACCCCCCGACAGAGGCCAGGGACACCGTTCCCCCCCAGCCTGGCTAATCACCAGTGAGCCCTGCCTCACTTTTGTCTTGTCCTTCAAATTGCTGCACAGCCGTCCCCCACGCACTGGTGGCATTGGGGTGGGAAGGGCCATGGACAGGCCCAGGGTAACTAACGTGCACTCGGGGCATTGGCACAGGAGACCCAGAACGCTGGAAGCCCCTCAGCGCCCCAGTGCGGAGCGGCACCGCCACTCACCCGTCAGGCGGGCACAGATCTCCAGAATTCTTTAAGGCAGCCCTGGAGATTGACTTGTTCCCCTTTGACGTTGCGCTTGTCTAACTGGCGGCTGGTAAGCGGAGGTTCTGCTGGGGCAGCGATGCACCGAAATAGCGAGTATTACCTCAGAGAGAGCCACCTCTGCCTGCCTCGCGTGGGTGGTAACTCTCTGAGCTGCCCTGTCTAGCCAGCCGGGTAGCAAATCGGGCACAGCTTGGACCTCCAGCTTCCCCCGTGTCTGTGTCATGAGGCGTTTTGTACCTAGAGCCATGGCCCTTGGACAGGCCGGATGGGCTCCCTAAACGCTGGCTGCAGCACAGGCAGCTCTTGGCTGGAATTCACCTCCGGCCCCTGGGGAGATGTCAAGGCGCTGCCCCCGCCCACTTGGAAAGCAGGGGTGGGGGAGCCGGCTAATAAAGAACGTTTCCGTTTCAGAAGGTGCAGCGTGTGGCAGGTGTTCATCAATACAGCCCTGCCCGGCAGACACGCAGTTCTGCTTTGATTTCTGGCGTGGGCTGCACGCCAAACGATGGTACCGCTGCCACATGGGATGGGGGGAGGTGTGCACAGGCATGTGCAGCTTTGTGTATTTGCACATGTGCCTGCATATGCGGGCGTGGGCTTGTAATCTCTTCTCTCCTGCCAGTTCTTTCAAGCCTCCTTGCTCTGCAAGGGCTAAACCAACAGGCCCTATTTGGCGCCCCCTCCCCCACCACTACCTTCCCCATAATCATTAACCGTCTTTCGGTCTGTCTATCCGCCATCATTTTTCCAAAGGTGCCCATCACGTCGGCAAAATCTCATGGACGTGCTTAGATACTAAGTAACAACTGTCGGACCAGAGCCCAAAGTAAGCCCTTGATTTGGGAGCGCTTATCCAAGCCTTAGGGACCTGCAGCCCCCCAAAATCCTGAGATGCTTTTGGGATTTTAATTTGAGGTAGTTTTGACTCGGCTCTTGAGCATGACGTTGCCCACGCCGGGGAGTTGCCTGAACACAGCCACCCGGCTGTCTTGCACCGTGTGCGTTGTACGAGAGGCCAAGCCACTAGAGTGAGGGTTTTCACACGTGCTCAGCACTGGTGAGCCGACTCCACTCCTATTGATGCCAATGGCAACTTCACTGTCTGCTTCAGCAGGAGCAGAATCCGACTAGCACCGTGCGCTTTTGAAAATGTCATTCCTGTGCCGATCACACCTGCTTGAAAAGGGGCTGGGCTGCACCGGGGCCGCTTGTGGATTGCCTGCCTCTCCGGGCGCTGAGATCGGGCCGACTCCCCAGCAGAGAAAAGGCCTCAATTCCCCTGGCAACACCAGGGATTGAACTGGGGAACCAGCGAAAAGCACAAGCTACTGGTCTGCGCTCAGGAGCCAGCCTTGCCCAGCTCTAGCAGTAGATACATCTGCTGTGACCTGGCACCCCGAGCTGCACTCTCACCAGCAGGCTATGGGGAAGAGTGGCAGAGGTTTGTCTCAGATTTCACATTCAGAACCCTGATAACGCGTCCTGCTGTCCAAATAACCCTGCGGCCTGAATATTCTCGTTCCATACGCCGAAGGGCCCACTGTTTGACAGGACTTCCCCCCGTGACTCCTGCGGCTTGCCCAGTGCTACGCAGGTGCGCTGGCGTGTGTATTTATCAAAGCCTGAGAGCTTTAAAGCTGCCTGAAGGGATCTGGATATTCAGTTTCCATTCCTTTGAATAAGGAGTGGGCAGTTCACGTTCTGCGGGCTGTTTGAAAAATCTCAGGCCCGACCTCAGTTGAAAATGCCAGCCTGCTGCTGAAAGGTCCCAAATGAGCAGAGCCTTACAGATAGGTTTCCTGTTGGAGGCGAAATTGATACAGATGGAACACCAAGAGATGGACCTGGACCTGCGACCTCTGTCACTTGAGCTAAAAGCCAGCTAAAGCTGTAGAGCAGACTCATTCGAAGACTCCTACACGGGATAGTGCACCACACCCAGCAGATGTGTGGGTTACACAGACACTTGGTATATTCGTGTAGCTTGTTTTATTGCAGCATGATACACCAGTCCTTGAACAGTGGGGATCAGAAACAGCAATCAAGCAATCCCCTTCTTCCCAAGTTTAGGCCAACACCGTGCCTGGTTTCCAGGGAGCAACTCAGTCCCTAGAACTGACTCTAGCTAGAGAGAAGAAAGCAGAGAGCAAACTCCCGCTGCTTGCAACAGGTCCCACAAAGACCACACATCGCAAACAAACAACACAGCATCTCTCCCAAGACTGCGCTGTAAAAGCATCCTAGGCTGTGGAGCAGCACCACCTGCAGACTCCAGCCATAAGAGTCCACAAGGGGTTGAATTTGTCACCCCCGTTAGCAATCAGTGTCAAGTCAATTCCCTTCGTTGTTAACAGTTTTGCTGTTGCTTGTTTATTTATGAAAACCGCTTACCGTGCCATGCCTGTCCAGGGCCAATGTGGAAGGGAAAAGATCCCACCCTCCCCGTGGCTCTCCCTCCAACATGCTTCCTGCGTGGAGATTTACCCACCAGAGCCTGGGTGCCTGCTGTGTTTAGCCTCGCTGAGTCATCACTACCAGCCACATTCGCACCCCACTTGAGTTTGCCAGTTCACGTTTTGTTTGGCAACTGGCGTGACTCACTCAGGAGGAAGCCGATGGTGACGAGGCAAGCGATGGAGCAACAGTGGCACTTGACATTCAGTGCCCCAGGGCTGAGCGTGCTGTCAGTTTCCTAGCCCAAACCCTGGGCTGAAGCGCTAAGCCTGACCTTGGCCATTGCCCTGGAGTAGGAGGTGTCGCTGCGTCAGAGACATGAGCCAACAACCACCTGTGCTGCACACGGCAGGAGGGAGGGAGCCTTCCTACACAGGGCACGCATGGCAAAGCCTGTCAGCCAGAGCCGTGCCAGCGCTGGTTACAACACATGAAACCACCCCAACCCTGGTTTCAGGTCTTGCTTCATGCTTTGAAAGTCAGGGCTTGTCTGAATGGCAAGTTACTGCTCCGCATCTCAGGGTGGGAATCTGCCGCTCGCCAGGTTTCCCTGTGTGGACGTGGCTGCAGTGCCGCGAACGTCTCTGGCTGCGGCTTAGCATGGTCCCGGGCCTTTCTCCTCTCTCTCTGCTCCCCCTCCTGCTTCTTAGGAGGGCTGCCAGGCCAGTCGACTGCTCCCCCCATTCCAAAGGGCCTTTCGGGAGAAGGGGGACATTGGGGCAGTGGTGCAAACTGCTTCCTGTTGCTAGAGCTGCCCATGGAACACGCTCTGTGGGTGCACGAGGTGCAAGGTACAAACATTACCTCTCACCCACCTGCGTACGGTCGGGAAGCCATTGTTATCCTCATTTGGCAGGTGGGAGGAGGCTGAGACACAGGGAGGAGATGTGACTTGCCCACGATGACACAACCGATCAGTGGCAGAGCTGGGAATAGGCAGGACTTGACTCCTAGCCCAGTGCCTTTCCTGGGAATCACGTTTCCGCTCCAAACTCAGGAGGGTCCCCACAGAGCCTGGGAGTCACATTTCCCATGTCAGGGTGCAAAGGGACCCACCCCCAAGGACACCAATACCAGGGCCCCCTTCACAGCTGGAGCCGGGGGGAAGGGGCAATTTTCCGCACAATGGTTTCCCATCACAGAAAGCTGTTTTGTCAAAAAGTGTTTTATGTCAATTTCGATGTAAGAATTTTGAAGCAATTCGAAATTGAAATGGAGTATTTCATTTTGACTTTCTCCTTTCGCTGCATTTTCATTCTTTTGTTTTGTTCAATTCCAGCTTTTATATTATATTAATTTAAATATGCTTACATGGCTATATCACATGTAGTCAGATACAGTTATGACTTAATATTGCAGAATATAATGTTTTGACTTTATCAGAACGAAAAGTTTCAATAAGGTGACTTGGATGTGTCTGAGTTAGGGGTTTTTTTGTTTGTTTGTTTTTTTCATTTAAAGTTTTGGCTTTTCAGCCTGACTCAGGTTGATTTTTATTTTCCAAAATGTCAGAGTTTCTGGTGGGGTGGAAATTCTATTTTCTGACCAGCTTCAGACTGCTGGGCGATCCGCAGCCCTATGCCCTTGCTCCGGGTTCACTCTGACGATCTATGCGTGCGCGAGGTTCTGCGCACAGTTGCAATATACCCGTCCCCCTTCCATTTTACCAACGGGGCTCCCTAGAAGCTGCTGCTTGCTCAGAAGAGCGAGGCCCTGACCCAAGCGAAGGTTCTAAGTGACAGGTGGAAAGGGCCTTTCGGTTCGCTCCTCCTGCTACAATGGGCTTGGCCAGTCTCGACCGCCTTCTCCCGCTCCTGTGAGCCAGTCTGGCCTTTGATGCCTCTCTGCTCTGAGCTACTTCAAACAGTCTGGGCGGGCGGCTCCGCCGGGGCGGTAATTACACCCTTTTGCATCTTGCTGGTACTGCAGCCCCTTTGATGTGATTTTACCACCCAGCCTCGTTGCCAAGAGCCACGGCCGCACCAGCGTACCATGGAGTTCAGTTGCCTCAGCAGCTCTGCCCTAGGGGGCTCATGGGAAGGTGGGAGTGGAGAAGGGAGGCCGAGAAATGAGATGAATGGGACTTAAAAGCCCCATATACACTATCCGCTGAGTATTTGATTAACCCTTCGCTGCCCAAGCACAGCCCCGCGAGGACACTGAGCCCAGGCTGAGTTACAGAGGGCTAGAGCAGCGGGTGCCATTCAGGTTCACTCTGATCTCTCTCCATGTGTCCCCCCGCCACTAGCAGGCTGCTAGTCCCAGCATGTTGGCAGGGCATCCCAGCCTTGGAAATACCCATCTCCTGCAGGCACCGCTCCCGGGGAGTCAGCAGGCGGGCCTGGCCCTGTCCTGCCTCCCAACAAGACACTCTTGTTGAGTGACTCACTGGAAGGTTAATTATCCTGTGGCCCTACTGTAGCATGTTGGGAGCTATAAAGTGGGGCCGAGAGCCCTGATCGCTCATGTCCCCGGTAGCACCCGAGCCACTGGGCCATTCTTCTTGTGCCTGCCTGAGATTCACTTGGCTTTGTGCCTGCTCGGCTTTCACCTGCACCCAGCCCTGCACAGCTTCGTGCATTTTTGCGACATGGTCCGTCTGATCCCCACCACCATCTCATCTGCACCGGAGGGGAAGAATAGAGGCCTTGCTTCTGCACGGCACCCAGCACAGGCTGACAGTCCCGCGGAGGCCACGCGGACTGACGCAAGCCCCTTGCTGAGTTAGGGCCGAACAGAAGCACGTTGGAAGGCCCCTCCTGCTCTCGGCCACACGTCTAAGGAGGGTGCAGGGAAGGGCAAATAGCACAGAGCTCTCCTAATCTTTGTCTCTGGTGTCTCGCTGCCGAGGGTTGAGTAGCAAAGGTTCCGTTGAGAGAATCCCCTTTGGGCTCCATCACGCCACGATTCCAGTAGGGCGCAGAGGGAGAGGGCAGTGGCCCTGCCATGGCTCTGGAGAAGAGGTGCTTGGGGTGGATCTGGATTGTGCAGGGAGCTGTCAGAAGGGGGGTTACACACTTAGCCTGGGGAAGTCACTGCCGCAAGGCGCCGCCGAGGTTCACTTCCAAAAAGGAACCGGACCTTGGTGTGGAGAAGAGAATAGCCAGTCGCAACGGTAAGGACTCAAACCAGCCCAAGAGTTGTGAGAGCTATCAACTCGCCTGCCTCTGAGCATGAGCTGCAGCTTCACCCAGGGCATCAGGAAGAACCTTTCCCTGTGGTCAGGCTCTCCGACGACTTTCTCCTTCAAGGGTTTTTGTGCTGTCTTCTGAGGCATCTGGAAGTAGCTGCTGTCACAGATACGAGCCTATGGGGTCTGAGCTGGCGTGGGCTCTAATAGTGAGACGCGTTGCTGGCCCTGTTGGGAACAGAATTCCCCGGTTCCCTCCTCCCTGTTTTATGTGGTGTGGACGAGAAGGGGTTGCGTTGCTTTTCCGCGGCGGTAGCACCAAGGGAGCGTGATCGGTGGGCTGGTTTCTGTAGCAGCGTAATTTACGACTTTGTACTTAAGCTCTTGGGAGTCTGTTGTGGGGAGTAGCAGCTGCCGTTTTGGGTGTCAGAGTAGATGTAGCTTGTCACAGGAGAGGGCATGTTGGGCTGTCTCCCATGGAGAATTTGTCCTTCTGTCCTTGTCATTACTCCATGATTATTCAGGGACTCTGCCCCCTTAAACCTCACACCTCTCTCTAGGTTTTCATCCCTTTATTCCTACAAATACCATTGGCACCAGTGTACCGGGAGGGTTCTTTTTCTGCCTTTTTTGGCCTGATTGCTACATAACTGGTTAGATTTTGTGTATCGTTCGGCTCACCGTCCCCTCTGTAGGGGAGTGCCATGAAGTCTCTTAGGCTATGTCTATGCTACAAGGTTTTTGTGCAAAAAGCCACGGAGCGTCCACACCTCAAGCGCGTTTTTTCACAAGAAAATTGACAGAACAAGGGCTTTTTGCGGCGTAGGGAAACCTCCTTCTACGAGGCACAACTCCTTTCTGCGCTACAGCTCTTGCGCAAAAAGGCCGCATGCTCCACGGGGGTTTCTTGCACAGAAAGAGCCTACCGGAAAGAGCACAGGTGAGTGGCCATCGGAGCTTTCTTGTGCAAGAGCGTCCGTGCCGCGTGGACACTCTCTTGAGCAAAAGCGACGCGCTTTGAAGTGTGGACGCGCTTTTGCACAAGAACTTTTCTGCAAAAGACTTCTTGCTCAAGAACCCTGCAGTGTAGACGTAGCCTTAGAGTCCTGGACGTGACGGTCAGGAGGGACCATCGCCGAGTCTGATGTCCTGCCCATGCGGGACACAGAACTCATCCCCCCTCTCCTGGAAGAGACCCAGCTGAGTTACTGACGTCCTCAAATCATGATTTAAAGACTTCAAGTTACAGAGAATCCGCCATTTACTCTAGTTTGAACTTGCAGGTGACCCATGCCCCACACTGCCAGGGAGGGTGAAAGCCCCCAGGGCCTCTGCCAATGTGACATGGGGCAGAATTCCTTCCCACCCCCAGACAGGGGCCAGTGAGACCCTGAGCCCATGGGCAAAGCCACCCGCCAGACACGTGGGAAAGAATTCTCTGCAGCAACTCAGAGCCCTGCCCATCTGTGTCCCATCTCCGGCAGCTGGAGCTATTTGCTGCCAGGCAATGGTGCCAGGACTGAAGCGGGCAGGGGGCACACCCCTCCCACTATTTAACCTGGGGGCGGCGCCAGGAGCAGCCGCGCGTCACGGTGCTGGAGCCCGTCGCCATTATTAGCTCCCCTGCCACAAAGTGTGTGGGGATTTAAGTGTGAGGGCCACTGCAGGGGTGAGGAGGAGTCGGGGAAGGATGCAGTTGCCCTTCGGCCGGGGCTTCCAGCTGCTACCGTTGCTACTGTGACAGCAGCAGCTGCTGGAGCACTGGGCCCTTTAAATCGCCGCTGGAGCACCGCCCGCTCTGTGCAGCTCTGAGGACTGGGGGCGGGGCATGCTGTGCTCAGGGTGGTGCTGAGGGCTCCACCCCTTCTGCCTGAGGCCCCGCCCCTTCTGGGAGCGCAGAGCCGCCAGCCTGCACACACCTTGCTCAGGGGCCCGCACAGGCTGTCAGTGCCCCTGGGGCAATGCAGCCCCAGTGCCACTCCGCTCCTGGCTGAGGCTTGTAATTTGGGGGGCAACGCTGCCTCTGCCCCCCAACCTGTGCCCATGTTAAAAAGTGTGGAGACATGACTCCTGGCCCCAGTGCCACGGCTGCCCCGCTTGCACATGGTTCTGGTGCTCTTGCTGCTGGCAGTCACAGTTTGGCCTCTGTCCACCGTCTCCTCAGATCATGCCCCCATGGATTTAGCAAGCTCAGCCGCAGATCCAGCCAAGTGCTTTGCCCCCCGGGGGAGACTTGTCAAGGACTTGAACGGGCTCTGGCTCAGCCGCTGGGCCAGATCCCCCCTTGCCTGGGTGGCTTTTTTCCCACCGTAATGTGGAGGAGAAAAGTGCTTAGGCAAAGGTGGCTGCAAACCTGCCAGCACCGGCAGAAGGCTCTGGAGCGAGGCCCCGTGCGGCGCTGATCACGCTTGTGCGCCGGGCTCGGTCTCAGTGGGGCGTTCCTCTGCCGAGGCCGGTGCTCCGTGGGGCTCTTGGGGTGTGGAAACAACGCTGGAAACGCCTGCGCTCACTGTGGAAGCTGGAAGGCTGGGCACGGCGGGATCCCTGCTCCGAGGACAGCGCGGCACAGAGGGCTTGATTCTCCTGTTGCTCACATCAGTGAACCTGCATTGCCTGCCAAGGGTCTCACCCTCATTTGCACCAGCATGACTCTCTTGACCGCAGGGGGGACACTCCAGTTTTGCAGCAGCGTCACTCCATTGACCGCAAAGGGAGTCACTCCGGATTTGCACTGCGAGCAGGGCTGAAGCACTCTCCTCTTCCCTTCCTCCTGTCTCTGGATAGGGTGCAGCCATTTTCTCACTCAGGCGTTGTGCGGGATCGGAGCCTGCCGCACTTGTATCACTGGCGGCCTGCCCGGCCTGCGGGCCCTGCTGCTGGTGCCGGGCTATGGACATGGCAACTGGCGAGGGGGCAGGAATGAGCAAGGGTGGCCAGTGGGAGGCCCACAAGGAGCAGGGCACTCACCTGTCTGATGCACACGCCTGAGGGGAGATGGCTTGGCTCCTATTAGGGCAAGAAGGAGCTAAGCCGAACAGCCTGCCTGCTGCTCTGCCCAGCTCCCCCCACCCCCACCTCTGCCTGTTGAAAGCACCGTACCCACCTTCCCTCCGAGGCCTGGCACTTGACAGCTCCTTGCTGATTTACCAGCTCAGTCAGCGGCTTGGAAGCCGTGGGTTGTCAAGTGCCTGCAGGGGGGTGAGCGGGGGTGGGGTGAGCTGGAGACGCCCCTGTTGTTTATTTGGTTACCGTTTTGTGGTTTTCGAAAGGTGCCTGCAGGTCTGCAGGAAAATCTGCTTTGAGATGGGCCTCGCCCTGTTCCTGTCTCCTGCTAGGCCCCAGCCGGGGCCGCACGGCTGCACCTCAGCTCCAAGGGAGCGTGTGAGTGAGCCCAGCTCACGCAGGGGCAGCGGCGTGCCGAAGCAGGAGGGGATTTATTTTCGTTTCCGTGGGATGCAAGTTCTTCATCTCCTCTCTCTCTGCCATGCAACAGCTGGCAGGAGTGCCACCCCCTCCCCGCTTAACCCCTTCCCTGCCCGGCTCCTGGGGAGGATTAATGTTCATAAACACCTGCCCCCGGGGTGGAGGCGTGGGGGTGTCGCGATCTCAGCTACACCCACTAACTGTCCATCTTCAATTGAATAATGATCTATAATTAATCTGTAATTGTTAATACTTTTCTCACCTCCGTCTGCATTTCTATGATTATTATTCTAACATCTAAAGGGCCGAGCTGAGCTCAGGGTGCCATTGTGCTAGATGGTGTACAGATAATGAGACACAGTCTCTGCCCCCAAGAGCTTGCAAACTAAATATGGTATTTCCACTCACACTTTGCACTTGGGGTGCTCAGGCACATTGCGGAGAAACCTGTGCCGGGTATCGACAACAGAGCTGGCAACTGGAGGCACAATTCTTGAAGCATCTGGCCGTCCCTTAACCACAAGGCCATGCTTTCCCTGTAGGACTTGTGATCCCTACTGTGCTTTGCAAGCAATCTACATTCAGCACCACCGAAATGCAGCCACTTCTGGGGTGATACATGGCAGCTGTTAACAGCATACAGCAACCCTGCGCTGCAGTTTAGTGAAGCAAAGGTCTGTACTTAAGGGACGGTGCAGCGGGTTGAATCTGATTACTGAGCTGGGATCTGGCCAACACATCGCGATTAGCACTCGTACGCTGACAGACAGGGCCAGGGAATTATTAATGATCACAAGCTCGTTAGAAAGAGGGCCCCTCGAAGAGCACGGCGCCCTCTAGAGCCAGGCTGAGTCATTGGCCTAGTGCTAACCCAGAGGGGAGAGCCACACCTGCTGAATCACACACCCCGCTTCCTGAAGCTGCAGGGCGTTTCTTGGAGATCTCCCAGCCACGTACGGTGCCAGCCCCAGCCCCAGCCTGCTTGGCTCGTTCGGGTTCGACTAGCTCTGCCTGCACGCAGAGCTCTGGCAGAGAACGCGCAGGCCTTTGCAAAGGGCTGTCGCCTCCCTGCCTCTGCCCCATGTACGCTGTGACTTGTTTGCCGCCCCGCCCCGCGCTGATGTCGCATACTCTGCAGGCCCTCCACGGAGGCAGAAGGGACTGGCCTTTAGCTGTTTCTCCAGTTCCTGGCCCCGTAGGATTCAGTGCTAGTAATGCACATCCTAATGTGTATGGGGAACTGCTTTGCCCCACATGTCCCCTTCTGGCGAGCAGCCTGCCTGGCTTACTGCAGCCACCCTGGGTGCCAGTTTTTGTTGAAACATTTATTTGGGAAAAAAAAATGCAGTGAAACATTCTTGATTGCGTCTGATGAAGTGGGGTTGTGCCCATGAAAGCTTATGCCCAAATAAATCTGTTAGGACAGGTCTACCCTAGGGGGTACGGTCGAATTGAGATACACAACGCCAGCTACATTAATTACGTAGCTGGAAGCGAAGTATCTTAAATCGCATTTTGGTGCCGTCCACACGCATGTGCTCCTGTCAACTTCCCTTACTCCTTGTCGGAGCCGGACTACCAGCACCGATAGGTGCACCCCTCAGCTCGAATTATATATGGCTCTTCTCTATACCCGCTAATTCGAACCCCGGATGATTACGGAAGATTGACGCTGCCTGTCCCAGTCAATCTTCTGTATAGTGTAGACATGTGTGACGGCGCGTTGGGATTTTCCCGTCTCCTGCACCCCCGTAATAGCACGGACAGACTCCCCCAGCCAGTAGAATAGAGGGAGTTTATTGCTTCTCCAGGATACAGCCCAGCACAGATGCCCCCAGCCAGGGGCAGCATCCACCTTCCTTTGTTTCTCTCCCTGGGGGGTAGCTGGTCAGACATGTTGAGAGACGCTTGCCTAGTGACTCATCCCCAGACAGCAGCCAGTGGGGGTCACCCACAGCCCCAGCATCGCAACCAGCAAGGTACCACACTACGTCACAACATGGCCTTAGTCTAGGTGTCATGGACTCCTCGTTGTTTTTGCAGATAGACTAACATGCCCCCCACCCAATAATTAAGTATTTTGTGATATTGTCTTCATTCTGCTTAATTATTTTGCTTGGGGGGAAAAAATCCTAAAACATTTTCTGAGAAAACTGACGCTTTTTTTGTTATTGTTTCAGAACACATTTTTGGATCCAAATTTCCTTTGATCATGATTTTAAAAATTATCAAAATAATTTTAAAATGCTCAAAATCAAAATGAAATGTTGTGAGTTTGTCAAAATGAACTGTTTTGTTTGACCAAAAATGAATTTCTCTTCAATGTTCTGATTCTCCCAAAAGCTTGAAAAAATTCTTTTTTGATTTGACCCGAAACAATTAAAGCAAACTTGGAATTGCCAGCAATTGAAAAACAATTTTCTCACAGCTTGAATTGTAGCTTCTTTCTCCTCTTTGCCATTGGTCCTAAAGTGGGAAGACTCCAAATAGTAAATAACACCTGGAAAGCAGGAAACCTGCTCTGGAGAGAGGAGGCATTTCGATGCTGGTGAATGTGGTTAGATTTGGAAAGCTCCCCCCACTTTGTGGTGGATTCCTCTTTAATTCACACAGACTCATTTCTGAGCTGGAAACCCCATGCAGCACAGCTGCTGCAGACCTGCCATCGCGTCTACTCTACCAAGTTTTGTGGCATAAGCATGTTGGTCAGGGGGTGGAAAATCCACACCCACTGCTGACATAACTGAGCCAGCAAAAACCCCCTAGAGATGCAGTTATGCCGGAAGGAGAATGCTTTGGTGCTGTTACTCTTCCTGAAAAAAATGCCTTCAGCCCTCGTCAGCTGCCTCAGTGCTCTGCTAGACGTGTAGACAAGACTGAAGACCTTTAATTGTGATCTTATATTATATGCTCTTTGGGACGGATGCCACCTTTTTGTTCTGTGCTTGTATAGTGCCTGGTATGGGGGGGTCCTGGTCTGGGAGTGTGGGCAACTACGCGGATACAAAGGGCAAGAAATGATACAGAATAAAGACCCTAGCAGCACTGACAGCTGAGGGCTTCTGGCTAGGAGAAGTCTCTGTGTTCCGTAATTGGCTCTTGTTGTGAGTGCATGCTCCGATTGTGAAAACCTAGGCAGCAGGTTTAAAACAAACCAAAGAATTTCTTCACATAAAACAATCAATCTGTGGAACTCCTAGCCAGAGGATTTTGTGAAGCTAAGACTGTAACTGGATTATAAAAAAAGGCCAGATGGATTCCTGGAGGATCGGTCCATCAGTGGCTGTTAGCCAGGCTGGGCAGGGAGGATGTCTCTAGCCTGTTTGTCAGAGGCTGGGAATGGGTGATGGGGAGGGATCACTGGCTGAGTCCCTGTTCTGTTCACTCCCTCTGGGGCACCCGGCATTGACCGCTGTCAGAAGACAGGACAGGAGCTAGATGGACCTGGGTCTGACCCAGTCTGGCCATGCTTACGTTCAGTCCTGCCATCTTGTGTCACGAGCGTTATCCCATGGAGGTCAATGGAATTGCAACTGTTCCCAGCAGGTGTGAATCTGGCCCAGGACCAAGGATAACAAAATAACCTGCTCTCCCTCTGGACTCTGCATGAAAGGACTCTGAGCACACAGTCCCACCTAGACGGTTAGCAGGGGAGATCCTGCCACGGTTCCCTGGAGGAGCAGTTTTCTCTGACCGAAGCGCCGTGTTACACTTTGGCTTTCTGGACTCCCTGAGAGCTGTGCTCAGGAGTCAGGGAACCAGAATCTGCTGGATTTGCCCTTTTGTCACGGACTCCAGGCTGGGACCGATGCCCCTGGAAGATTCACGAACTAGGCCCAGTGGCTCATTGAGAGTTGTTGGAACCTGGATCTCCAAGCAAAATACATGGCGGGGATGGGGGGGGAGGTGAACTTAACAGCACGGGACCAGGGGAATATGTTCACATAGGCTCTGTGCAGGGAAAGGGCTGTGTCCTCCCCGTAGCTCTAGCTACCTCTGGTTTCAGCCGGGGTCACACGCGTACTGCGCTCGGCTCTGCCGCACCATGGAACTACCCCGGAGAGGCGGGTTCAAGAAGCAGGAACTCTGGGGCAGGGCTCATGTGAAGTAAGTGCCTGGTTTGCAGTCTCCTGCACCCCAGGAGAGAGAGGAAGAAGCGGGGTCCAGCAGGGGTGAGTCCGGGCCTGCCTGCTCCTCTGCGCGGGCTGCCTTGGCAGCGGCTGCTGAGATTGGGGGGTGAACCCAGTGGACTCAGTGCAAATCATTCATTTGGTTCAATACCCTCGCGTGCTTCTCTGGGGCCTTTCGAGGGCGGTTCTCGCGTGGCTTTGCAAACGTCGGCGGCCTGCACTGGGCAGTGCATTCCAGCCAGGTAGGCCCGGGGTGTCCTAGGCCCATTTCACAGATGGATACAAGGTGAGGAGAGGTTACGTTACTTGCCCAAGGCCACGGCAGAGCGAGCAGCTCTAGAGCCTTGTCCCAGCGCTGAGCACCAGAGAATGCTCCGTCAGCAGGCCCTGGCTCCGCTCCTCTTGCTCTAGCCACCCAGAGCCAGAAATAGAGCCAGCATCCCGATAACTGCCAGCTCCGACTTCCCCACGCTGGGAATAGAACCGCGCAGCCCTGCCACCCAGGCCGCGGGTCTAGCCGCCCGCCCGCAGGCCCCTCCCTCTCGAGGCACTTGGTCCTCCGAGCATGAGAACTCCTTGGCTCCCCGCAAGCCATTATTATCCCTGTCTCTCAGCGCATCCTCCCCGAAGCAGGCAAGCTCCCCTCCCTGCAGCCCTCTAACTACACAGTCCCTGGCGTGTGTGGTGAGGCAGGAATTGTGCTGGACAAGGAGCTGCTGGGGGAGGGGACTGGTCCGGCTCATGACGTGACATCTGGGCCGAGCCGCGCTCTCCCGGTGGTGGAGGGAAGCGAAATGATAGAGTGCTGGCTGCCGACGGCTGCCCTTAGCGCTCCCCTTGCGATAGCCCCAGCAGCTAATAAGCACCTTGCCTGCTGTGGCTGGGGATATGTAAACCCGGCGAGACTCCAGCTTTCTAGGATTCCAGGGAAGGAGGCCACAAGGACCCGTGACCGGTCAGGAGCGGGGCCAAGTGGAACTCGACTGAGGGAGAATTCAGCTTTTGTTGTGGCCGGGGCTGTGGTCCCACAAGGGGCCCTGGGCCCCGTTAATGGCGGACACTGTGTGTGCTGGTCTGTGCCGCACGGCAGTGCCCAAGGCTGGTGTGTGTCTGTTCTAACCAGCCCTCCAGGAGCTCCCTGCGCCCCGGGCGAGTTGGCCGTCTTAGGAGCGACATGGAGCCCCGGGGAAAATCCTGACTCTGCCCAAGTCAGTGGCAAAACTCCATGGACTTCAGTGAGACCAGGATTTCCCCCCCCCCCCCCCCCCCGGGGTGTTTTTAGGCTTGCTGACTCGACTCAACGCTCATAGTATTTAGGGTTTTGCTTCAAGACCCAGCTCCTGGAATCAGTAGAGCCGGGCAGGACGCGCTCTCCTGACTCTGCAAAACTGTCAGGATTTCACTTTTTTCCTCCCGGGAACAGAACCAAGCCCCTTTGGTGTAAAACCGGAGAGTGGACAAGAGGCTGCCCCTCTAGCCCCAGGCTTGGGGCACGTGACAGGCATGCGGGAGACCCGTCCCAGGCTCCAGAGAGAGTCCTGCTGGAGCCATTCCACTTGGTATAAATCATGAAATATTCCCGGGAGTCAGAGACGGAGAGAAGGCAGAGCAGGCCCAGCCGGAGAAACTGAGGAAGGGCCACAGGCAGCCCTGCAAATCGTTCCTGCTCAGGGAGACCCAGGTCTAAGGCCCTGCTCGGAATTACAGTTCTGACCACTAGGCTGTTGCCCCTTCTAGGGGCTCTCGCTCCCGTTTTCACTGGAATGTTCCTCCTGGCCCTGAGAAGCTTTCAGCAAAGCCAGCTCTTTCCAGGGAAAAGGGCTACTTTGACAAATCAGCATTTTCATATGGAAAAGCCATTTCATTGGTAAATCCTCAACCAGCTCCCGCATCCCAAGAAAGGGAACTTCCTGGCTCTCGGGGCTGCAGAGAAAAGCTGGAACCTAGGAGATAGGCAATCTCCATTATTTTTTGGGGGGGGAGGGATGGCTCAGTGGTTTGAGCATTGGCCTGCTAAACCCAGGGTTGTGAGTTCAATCCTTGTGGAGGCTGTTTAGGGATGTGGGGCAAAAAATGGTAAGGGATGGTACTTGGTCCTGCTGTGAAGGCAGGGGACTGGACTCGATGACCTTTCGAGGTCCCTTCCAGTTCTAGGAGATAGGCAACCTCCTAGAGCTTCCAAACCCGGGAGGCGAGCACAAAGAATAAAGAGGGACTTTGAAGCCAGCCACGCGGCCCAGTGTTCTCTGCCAGCCGAGCGCTATGTGCAGAGGCCGCCCCACTGATCAGCAGCTAGGTTTGGTGGGCCCATGCCTCGGGGCGCATACAAAAATGTATTCCGCACAAGGGCGGGAAGAATCCACACTTGGATGGGAGAGATTAGAGGAACCATTGATACTGCTGCGTGATTTTTGAACACCTGGGACCGGCCATGCTGCTTTGGGGGTATGACCGAGTGCAGGCTGGGGGCGTCTACAGCAAGTGACAGAGATTCAGCTGCCAAAGATCTCTCCGTTCCCGCTGGCCTCACAGCCCATTGCGGTGGGCACTCAGCTCCTCACGGATCCAAGTCCCACGTCTCCACGATGGGCCTGCTTTTGTAACCCTTGACCTTTTTTCTAGCCACAGCCAGAGTCCTCGCTGAGAGAAAGGAGAATCGCTTGTATTGGTTGCATTGTTCCCTGAACGTACGTATCCAGGCTTTCTGGCTGGGAACAAATCAGAAGAAACAGGATTTCTGCTGCAGGTCTGAGTAACTCCATTCACTAAGACAAAGGGTTTTTTCCATTGCCTGCTCCCACTCCTGCTCGAGGCCAATGTGCTGAACTCGGACGTCACGCGAGTCGCGCCAATCCAAACCCGAGGGGTGAACGTTCTGTCTAGCTGGAAAGCCGGCAGCGTTGCGCCATTCCCAGCGGTTTGCACGTGGTCCAGCATTAACTGTGGCATTGATTCTCTCGACTCATTTGTGACCCTAGAGAGCAGGCAGGAGTCAAGGGAACTGTGCCACGTATCGGGGAATATTGCTCAGCTCCAGGCCAAATTCTGCTCCAGATCAGCTCACGGGGCTGGCAAGGGCCGTCAAATGGGGCAGGATGGAATTTCTCATTTGGCTCCCACTGAAATGAATAGGAGCCGAGATCTAGGCCGATAGTTTTTGGATCGTTGTTGGGTGCGCTTGCCGCACTCCCCTGGCCATGCCGCGCTCTGAGTGTTTACGTGCAGCGGGAAAGGAGAGCCCTTTCGACTGATCTCAGAGCTGTTCAGGGAGTTTGGTTTCTGAGCCAGGCTGTCCAATTAGCATAATCCCCTGATTGCACGCCTGGCTCATCACGCAGCCGGCGCTTGAACCTGGCCCGTCGCAGGCTCAGATGATGTCACTGTATTTTGTCACATAACTGAAGTTTCCTGGGACCCATGTTCACCTCTGCTGAAGGCAAGAGACGTACACCAAGGAGCACCTGAGCCCTCCCGCGCCGGACTGCTACCCAGCTGGCTGTACTGCAGCCCTCTGTCAGAGGCACGAAACCCAGGTCTCCTCTTAAGCCCGTGAGGTTGCCCCGAGGGCCCATCGCACTTTTCACAGGGGTCAGGGCGCCCTGGCTGCCTTGGCCAAATTCCAACTCAGGCGACTGTACCTGTCCCCTTAAGCCCCCACTCTCGCCTCCCTGGGACGGGAGGGACCCTGTGATCCCTGAAGGGAAGAGGCCCCTGCTCTTCCTGCCCTTTCCAAGCTTGTGTGGCCACAAGCTGCTCTTGTATGCGGAGCACCGTCTGCAAAGCGCCGGGTGCTGGGGACGCGATAATGCCTAGGACTGCGTGCATGGCAAACATTAACTGCTTAACCCTTCCCACTGGGGCTTGCTCTCGGAAGGGGAGGCAGGGGCCAGTGTGCCCAGGACACCCCACTGTCTAGCAGATAAGCTCCCTGCCCTCCAGTTCCTCATGAAGAAACTGAAGCAGAGACATTCTGGAGCGGATTCAGCAAGCCCTTCAGCACCTGCAGACAGCTGACCCCTCTTTCTCTCAAGCCTGTGCTTAAAGTGAAGCTCGTGCTCAGATGCTTCCTTGGCTCAGAGCCTCAGCGCTCAGCACCTTGCAGGGTCCAACCCTCCTTGACTTGCCCAAGGCTGGAGGGAGAGTGTTGGTGGCAGTGCTGGGTTATAATTCCGACATTCCTGCTCTCGGGGTTCATGCTCCGACCACTAGACAACCCCTCCCCCAAAGTAGTAATGAGGTCGTAGCGGTGTTATGAATCATTAGTGGCTGAATATGATTTTTGACTTGTCGACTTTACTCACCTCACTCTGCTGTAGGGAGGAAAATGCATCTGACAGCGGGAGAGCCAGATGGAATTTCAGCCCTGCTGCGCTGTGTGGACGGACAGCGTAGGTCACCCCATGGTGCCCCCATCGTGGCGTTACATTACAGATGCGGCCAAGGAGCTCTCCAGAAACTTACCCAGAGTTGTGAGCAGAGTTCTGAGGGAGGCCTGCTGGATAGCTAGGTTCCTCGGCGTCGGGGGGGTGCGTCTGCACAGCACCGGAGTCGGAATAAGATGCACAGCTTGAGCGGCGCAGGTGGTGTAGCTCATTTTGATGCTGCTTCAAAATATTGAATTTCTTGCTTTGGCGCTGTCTGCACGGCGCTATTTCGAAATAACAGGCTGGTCTGAAACATCCCTGCCCTTCGTGGAATGAGGGCTCCAGGGACATTGGAACAGCCCCTCCGAAATAATGGGCTTGCTGTGAAGAGGCGGGATGGAATTTCAGGATACGCTGGCATCCCAGAATAGCGTGGCCGTGCAGCCGTGCCTGGGGAGAGCTGCCGTGAGCCTGGATAGGGAGCAAGGAGGCCTCCTTCCCAACTAGCTGCCAACATGGCAGGTTACAATGCAGGGGGTAGAGCAGCCTACGCAGGGCCCCTGCCTCCC
Source organism: Apalone spinifera (assembly GCA_030068395.1). Lineage (NCBI taxonomy): Eukaryota > Metazoa > Chordata > Testudines > Trionychidae > Apalone > Apalone spinifera. The sequence continues at coordinate 12,285,858 of JANRFK010006689.1, forward strand.
CTCCGGCACAGGTGGGAGGGTGAGGAGTGGGCAGAGCCGTGGCTTCATCTCCAGTGTGCTGGCAGCTTCCGAGTGGGTAAGGGGCCGGAGCAGCTTACCTGCCCATGGAGCCAAGGGGAAGTGCTGTGTGAAGTGGGACAGCGTCACTCGCAGCATAACTCCAGCCTGTTCCTTAGTCGGGGAAGGGGGGTTAGAGGGACGAGCTGCAAACCTGGCTGAGTGAGATTAGCTGCCCTGTATTCATGAGCCAAATTTTCACGAGACTTAGGTCCCATCCAGGCATCCGAATGCTGATGTATGTGCCAAAATCAGCATTTCTGTCCAGGCTGGTGGGAAAACTTCCATCGAATGGGGTGTTTTGGAGGGTTGCCCTTTGGGACAGGGGAAAGCGAACGGCACGCCTGCTCTCTCTGGAAAAGCTCATTTTCTTTGTCAAAATGATTTTGATGAAAAACTAAACTTTTTTATCCAAAATCTTTTGCTGTTCAGACAACATCTTTGGGTTTTCACCAAAACCTTGAAAATGTGAATGGAAAATTTTGACCAAGAGGGAAGTTTTGTTGTTAAATATTTCCACAGGAAGGGAAAAATATTTGGGATAGTTCTATTTGGTGGCCGGATTTTCTGGGAGGTGCTGCGCTGTGCCAGGGCCAGCCCCTGGGAAGAAACGAGCCGTCGGGGCCTGACATCGGTATTCCCTTCCCCAAATGCATCCGCTGGCTGCAAAGCTCAGCTTTGTTAGGGACCCGATTGCGTAAGGGGCTGAGCACCTGCCGTGGAGTCTCTGCTGAGGTCTCTAGCACCCATGGGTCTTTAACAATCCACGCAAGCGCCTGGAGATCCTGCAGGCATTTGCTGGAGCAGAGAAGATGACCCCTGGGAGCAGAGCGGGGGTGGGGGGGGGCAGGGATCCGCACAGGAATGCACAGGGAAGGCTCTTCCCAGGGAGGAAATTCCTGTCGAGCAGTTGTGCGTGCTGCATTTCGACAGGTCTGAGGCCATAAATCTTGCAGCTGAATCTGAACTGGCGCGCGGGTGCCGGCACCTCTCAAATGTCCTCCGTCGCCGAAGGGGGGGATTTACATTGCTTGCCACCCATGGCGTATGAGGGCACAGGCAGCGCCCCGGTTCCTGTGGAACATTCAAAGACACATGGGGACTGGTGGGCTTTCTGTTACCCGTTGCAGACTAGCTCTGCAGGTAGGGGCAGGCTCCCGCAGGACGGGGGAGAGCCCCGTCGTGGCAACAGCTGCTGTTATCAGGTAGCTCTGTGGGAAACCTGCTCTTGCCACCCAGAAGGGTGAGATAGATGGTACGCTGGGCCCTGTGCTTATTACAGTAATTACAACCAGCTCCCTTTGGGCTGCCCCCTCCGTCTTGTCCATCTCTCGCCTTCTAGGTACATCCTAAACTCCCCGAGGGCGAGCCGCCTTAGTCTGTACCTGGCACCTTCCCCCTTCTCTTTCAGTTAGAAATTCTGGGTGCCAGTTATTCCCACGCCAATTCATCTGGTGCCAGGGGTTGTGCCACCGAAGCTCACGATACTCTAGACGTTGTTATTAGTCTCTGAGGTGCCACTGGCCCACACCAAGCAGTATGAACGTGGCACGGTCACGCTTGTAGGCCTCGCGGTTCCCTGCGTAACTCGGTGGTTACAGCCTGGGAGGAGATTCCAGTGGGACTGTGATTGGGTAGGTCAATTTCAGAAGTGTGTCCGAGCCGTGGGCTCCATCGACGTCGTCTCCCTGTCCAGAGGGCGGGGAGGAGGGACTGTTTCTCATGGGCTTTTTCCCGGTGTGTACTGCGCTGGCTGAACCGACCATTGTAGCAAATTCCCATCGTGTCCACTGCCGGGCTTATCTGCTTGTTCCTTGACTTAATAGTTCTCGCTTCCCCCTGTCTGGTGTGTCACTGTCTCACCAAATGCAATCAGGACCCTGGAGTGCCGTGGTCTCCAGCCTGTGGGGTGTGCCCTCCTAGGGGGGCACAGAGAACATCCCGGGGGAGGGGACAACACAGAAGAGCACCTGGGGTGGGGAGGGAGGGAGTGGGCAACAAGGTGCATGCCAGCCCTCAGCAGAGCAGAGAGGGAGTAACTTCCAGCCCGGCTCTGCCCCAGCTCCGCTCCAGTCCCTGGCTGTCACTTGGCCACTGGCTCTGGCTACAGCTCTGCTTATTGGCCATGCCCGTCCCATCCCAGTCCCGACTCTGCCCCGGCCTGGGTGTGCGTGGCCACGTTCCGTTATTGGTAAAGGGGTGGTGCAGGAGGAAAAGTTTGGACACCACTGCCAAGAGCTAGGTACAGTCCATGCAGCGTGAGAGACAGGCCCTGCCCCAAAGAGCTTACAATCTAAATAGGCATCTCCATGGTACCAATCAGGAACCAAAGCGCGGCAAAATTAGGTGAATTGCCCAAGCCCAGGGGGGAAGTCAGTGGCAGAGCCAGGAACCACACTCAGCTCTCCTCCGCCTCAGTACAGAATGGGATTGGCAAGCTTCCTCTCAGCCTGTTGCGTGCCCTGTTCATGCTGGATCATGTTTCCCTTCCGTGCGCCGATTGCAGGATTGACTCTCGCCCTGCCAGTAACTGGGAGAGAGCACGAGTGGGCCCCGCCGCGGCCACACGAGATGCTCCCTGCACAGGGGATCCGTACTCCTGCTGTGTGCTTGGAAAGGGCTGGAGGAGCTGGTGGGCAGCCCATGGGGGCGGGGGGGGG
>JANRFK010006689.1:12308446-12319208 GCA_030068395.1 Apalone spinifera
CTATCCTATCCCCCCTTAGTCTCCTCTTTTCTAAACTGAAAAGTCCCAGTCTTTGTAATCTCTCTTCTTCTAGTGGGTTTCCCCTGGCAATGACCCTTTCAGGAGATCAAAGGGCCGTGGGAGATTCAGAGGCAGAGACAGGGGCCAAATGGCCTTGGGAATCTGCCTCAGACAGACGAGCAGACTCAGTATTGTACTGGCTCCCCCAAGGGGTCAAACAAGCGCGTGTCCCAAGTGTGGCTGTGCAGTTGCAATGGGCGTCTGTGCCAGGTGGAGGAGGGAAAGGAGGTTGTGCGCTTCAGGGATATGACGAGCGCAGGGCATGGGGAAGTGCCAGCACAGGTGGTTGCACAGAAGATGTGGTTATGGGGTTGGCCGGCTCAGACCACAGAGTGCTCGTGAATCTCAGAGTTAATGTGTTTCGCACTGGTTGGAAAACTGGCTTTTTCTCAGGGCAATTTTCATTATTTTGACAAAATATTTTGATTCAAAATGGCACCGTGGTGCTTCCTGGGAGTTGTAATTCGGATGCGTTATGTTCCCAGTCTCTTCAGTGGGTTGGGCTCTCTGGCTGGACTACATCTCCCATCATGCATCCCCTTTCTCCACTTGCATGATGGGAGATGTAGTCCTGCCAGAGAGCTTGGCTTGCAGAGGAGAATGGGAGCAGAATGCACCTGAACTACTACTCCCAGAAGGCTCCGTGGCATGATTTAAAAATCCAAGTGTTTTGGTTTTCAGCAGAAACATTTTGGGTTTTGGCTGCAAACTTCTGTTTTCTGGCAGTTGATGAAAGAGTGACATTTCCCACAGAAAAAACAGACAATTTGTTTGGTCAGAAAAAAAAAATTTCCACTGTCAAATAATCTTGACCAAAAAAACCCAACAAACCCCAAACCAACTGTAACTGGCCCCGATGAAGGTCGGTCTCCCCAGGAGCCCTCTCTTGCTTTCCACCAGGCCTGTTTTAGGTGGCCAGGCTCCTGCAATGCAGATAACAACCTGGGCCTGTGTGGCATTCAGAGAGGAGCTGGTCTATCTGGGACCCCTGCCCCAGTCATGAATCCCAGCTCCAGTCTCTAAGGGGCCACGTAAATTCCTTTGAACCCTGGACACTGGCGCTTCGGAGTGAGGCTACCCCACCTCGCAAACCCTCCCGGCATGCCATGCTATCGAGGGGATCTTTGTTGTGGTGGAGAGATGCCTCCGGCATGCAGGTAGGAGACACGTTCTTCCATTGCTCATAAAAGCCAAAGAACCTCCTCTGATTGCTTCATGTGCTTCGGACTTGGGGGGGTGCAGAAAGTTGGGGGCTAGAAATGAGACTATGGAGCGCGAGTCCCCAAAGAACTCAAAGCCCGATTTGTGGTGGTTTAGCATCCAGAGTTTCCAACTTTCTCAGCTCCCATGTAGGTACCTAAACAGGGGCCAAGTTTCTAAATTGTTCGACTCCAGATGTGCTGAGCGCTCGCCCAAATCTGGCCCCCGCAGAGCCCTTTTGAAACCCCTGTCCACCAGCTCAGAGACGTGATTCGGGCAGAAGCCTCCTCTTCTGCTCCTCTTGAGACTGAAGAAACGCTTCCCCATGCTGACAGATACCGTGTTCCGATGAGCACGCGGCCTCCCACAGAGCCAGGTTTCAGCGCTTTCATGGAGCTGAGCTGGTAGTAAGAAAGGTTCAGGGACAGGCAAGTCTATCTGGATCCCTTGGACCGGACCCCTAGCTGCCCTGTGGCCACTTTTTGCCAGCTACGTCGTTGCCAAATGGCTGCCAGGCCTCCATAGGGCACCCCCCTCGGGGAAATTCTTCGAGTCCAGAAGCCTCTTCCCCACCAAGTGGAGAACTGAGTCTGTGGTGGCTGGAGGAGAAGAGCGGGGCCCATTAAGACAGTGGTTTTGGTGAAGGTGTCTACAGGGGCTGAGCTTCCCAGACCGAGGAGCTGAGGAAGATGCTGCAAAGCTCCTTTTAGAACCAGACACAGAGCAAAGCACCTAAATCCCTGAGAGCACAAATCAATGGGAGTTAGGTGCTCAAATACCTTTGAGGACCTGGAGCACCACAGACTCATATCAACATCTGTGCATAATCTAGCCACTGGGGGGACCAGAAGCCACGCTGGGTCAGCCTGGACATACCAAGCCGAGCCTGACCCTGGCGCGTGGGGTGCTGTTGAGCGAGGTAGATAGCAACCCCACGGGCTGCGATGCTGTTATCCTGCTGAGCCTTCCAGCAGGACGTGGGGATTCCCCTGCCTATCGTTTGATGGTGAATGGACAATTTAAAATTGTGTCCAAGAGAAAGAGTCGGGGGCCCGGCCCCAGCCCATATTGCGGGAGTGTAATTTCTGGTAACCGAGCATCAAAGGATGCTCTGAAACTTTACCTTCCTGGTGACGTCGCTCCTTCCCCATGAATGGTGACCCAGGCGACCTCTTCTGGAATGTCTCTGGCGGGCCAGCGGGCAGGGGGAGACGTAATTAGAGCAATAACCTGTGATCAGTGAAGGGGGGTGAAGCCAAGGTAGGGTTAGCACAATGCCTCTTTCAGTAGCGGGTGTGACCGCTCAGATGGTCCCAGAGGGCTGGGAAGGAGGGGCAGGGGCTGTGGGATTAAGTGGCTTAGTTCTGCATAAAAGGGTGAAGGAAGATGGTTGTTGTCCCCTTGCTCCATTCAACCCAGGTGTGATTGTTAATCTCCTGGCAGGGATGGGGAATGTCTCTCCCATGGAGGAGACCCCCTGACCCCTCTCATCTTGCGTCTGACTGCACCACACGTATTCATTGACTTACATGCACATGACCCTTGCGGGGAAAGAAGAAGTAGTTTACAAACAGGGAAACTGAGGCACGCAGGAAGTCGTTTGCCCAGGGCCACCCCAGATTTGTGTGGCAGTGCTGGGCTTTCAAATTCACGTGTCAGAGCTCAGCTGCTTAAAAGCCATGAGCCAGGCCTCCCTCCACCACGCGATGTTTAAACAACGCAATCAAATGTCGGTTCTTTGCATCCGAGGGCGTCACGGAGACGCGTTCAGCCGCTCGGCTGCAATCGTGAAAGACAGAAACACACTTTAAAAAAACCAAAGCGGATCGTCTGGTCTAATCGCTTGACTCCGGAACCGGGGGCGTGACAAAGAGCCAGGCCTGGCTAAAAGCTTTGCGGGGCCCACGGCAGGATGCTGGGAGCAGGGGCCCGGGCTAGGCCCGTGGATGGTGAATACTCAGCAGTACAGGGCCCCGGCATTTGCCTGGCTCGTCTTGCCCTAGGGCCGGGCCTGCAAAGAGCCCCAGGTGCCCTGAGACTTGCGATAAAATCACTGCAGGTGATGCCTTCGTCCCATGACTTTCCTTTTATCCCCACTCGTGCGTCTTCCCGTTGTCCCTCCCGGAATTCACTTTCCCAGAGGTTTTTTGCTCGTCCTGATCTTTCCACGGCATGTTGTGTTGTCTCATCGTCTGTGCTACCTTGCAAGGTCTCTGGGCCCGGATGTTCCCAGTGCAGCACTGATTTTATTAATAGCCATTGCCTGGTGCCTCATTATCTCATTCACTCCCGTCCAGTCTCTTTAGCTCCTTGGATTTTCCCCCCTTCTTCCAAAAAGAGGCATTAAGTGAAAAATTATGAAAATCTCCCGCGTCAAAGCCGCGAGCTCCCGCTCACACTTTGCTTCTTTTTTTGTGGCTGGCAGACTCGGGAAGCATCCACACAAGCCTCAAATTATTTCCATGCCGGCTCATGTTCAAGGCTCCGTGGCTGGCGATCCACATGTCCCCGCACCCCCCTCTAACAAATTGGGCCAATTTGGAGCGATTAGTGAAGAATTCACATATGGTGCCCAGCCAGCGCTGCTGACCCATCTCCTCCTGCAGCCCATTAAGAGCCATTTACGGTGATGGACCCATTTGTCTTTATTGTTAGTTCTGGCATGGCCGGTGACAGCTCGTTGGCTGGCCATTGCCCCCTCCCCCCTCCCCGGACAGCCTCGCGGGGCACGAGGTCGAGGCAGACACACACACGAAGACTCACACCGGCTGATGGACGTCCCAGTGAGCCGGCCAGGCAGGGGGGCGTGGGGGCGGTGGCCATTTTGTTTTGCACGTTTTCTCCCTGGGGAATCCAAGGGACAGCTGGAGGGTGGACACCGGCCTGGGGAGACCTGGGCTGCTCTCAGGTCAGGCGGAAAGCGTGGGAAGGAAGGCGGCACCATGCAGCTCCCCTTCTCCTCTCCCACGGGGCCCAGGCACACACACGCTCCGCTCAGGTGTGGAACCAAACCCCCTGAACCGAGTCCAACTCAAAGCCAGCCAGCTTCCCCCTCAGCGACTCGCTGCCTTTTTTTTTTCTCAACAGAATTTTTCCCCGGTGAGGTATTTTTTGTTAAACCATCTGGCAACCCTAGCAGCCCCAGTGCCCCCCCGCACCTCTAGAGCCCAGGCTGGGAGTGGGGCTGCAGCTCCGGTGGGGGGGGGGCAGGCAGGAGTAAAGGGGCTAAGGCTGGGGGTGCAACCAGGGATGGATCTGGGAGTCGGGCTGCAGCCAGTGGCTTAGGCTGGGGGCTGGCTGAGGCTGGGAAAAGCACCAGGTACAGGGCCAGGAGCTGGAGGTGCAGCTGGGGGAGGGGTTGGAGCAGCGGGGGGCAGAGAGGGGCTGGATAGCACTCATTGCCTGCCCTCGTGAGGGCTGGACACAGCCCCACTGTGCCCCCTGGACTTTCCTCTGCACCCCTCTAAGGGGTGTTACCCACAGCGTGGGGACTGCGGCTATACAGGATGGGGAATAAGCTATCTCGGCATAAGGCACTTTTATGCCAGTCTATCAGAACCCATATTATCTACTGCTTATTTTTATTATTCATATTACCAAAGCAACCAAGACCCCCTGCGCTCGGCGCTGTACAAACACAGAGCAAAAGCACAGTTCTAGTCCCAAGGAGCATACAATCCATGTATAAGACCAGCAGGAACAGGCACACGGGGCATGCAGAGAGACAGCATGGCACAGCTGCCTACTTTATTAACAAAGGAGAGTTTGAAGGAGGACCATGAGGAGGTTTTGTGGGTGTTTATGGGGCGCATCTCACAACTGCGAGGGGCAGCCCGGGCACTGGTTTTAGTAAAACCCACACTCCTAAGTGAACTAGTTCAGAAACGGTGTGTAAACCAGGCCTCAGGACAAGTTCTGCTCTCCATCACACGGGCAAACCTTGCCGGCTTCGTTTCGGAGGCGTCTTTGAAAAGGTGATGCAATGAAGGGTGATTCATCCCGGCAGGTCTGTCTACATGACAGTCAGAGGCCTATTGCTAGTTGAGCTAGCCGGATCAGAGCTGCTTCAGGTCTGCCTGCATGTGAGCCTGTCGCTCCAGTCTGATCGCAGGGTAGACACCCTGACCTGGCACCCGCCAATGCACGATGCTCAGTGTCTCTCGGGAGGCCCGTTTGCTGCCAATTTCACCTTTTTAGAAAGAACGAAAGTAACATTCCTTGGAGAACGACAGGGGCCTCTAACCCCACGCAGGGACCTTGAGAAAATTCCAGCCTCGGGGTTGAATGATTCCGAGGCCCTCCGCTGTGTCATCCCTGCACATCGCTTAGGAGTCGACCCAGGGCCCGGAAAGCCCTTGGAATGAAGGATGCTCTGTAGAGTTAGGAACTCTGAAGGCTCTTTGGAAGGAAGTTGGGGGGGTTACATGGTCCTAGCATCAGGCCAAGGGTCACCAGGTTTCCATTCGTGGGCAGTTGGGCTGTTTAAAGGAAAAGGTTCCATGACAGCCAGCCCTCACCCGTCTTGCTCCCAAGGGAGACTGGAGCCAGCTGCCAGCCTGCGCGGCAAGTGCCTTTCCTTGCATGCTACTGCTTGTGGGTCTCTTCCGTGCTGGTCTGGGGAGCCCTGGGCGCGCGAGGGGCCGGCCTGGCCGTGGGAAGGAAGGTTGGGGCAGGCGCGTGTGCGTCTCAGACGGCAGGCGCCACGGCAGGGGGCGGCGTGAGTGTGGGCGCGGCAGCAGAACCCGTGTTTACGCAGCAGCGTGGGGTCTTTCCTCGCGCCCGAAGGCCAGCCGGGGTGATGAGAGGTGGGTTTTACCCCGGCAGGAATTAACTTCTTAAGTAATTTGTCACAGGCAACGTCTGCCTTATAAAAAGCAGCAGCAAGAACATCCATGAACCCTAATTACTTCCAGGGCCTGCGCACTATTAGTCCTGTGCGGACACAGCACGGCGCAGATGTCTGGCACCTCCTGCGCCACGGGAAGGTGGCCTGCCTGCTGCGAAGAGCGGCCGGACAGTGGGAGAGCGGAACACGGGGGGGGGGGAAGGAGGCAGAGCCCCCTACGATGGCTCAGTCCCCGGGCAGCCCTGGGCGGGCACAGACCCTGCTCTCCGCCACGCTGCTGTCAGTCCGGAGACTCGTCACTGAAGGCGGCTCCGTGGCTCCGGATTTACGCCGGTGTGAACTGGTGGCAGGCTTGGGATCTGCGCTGGACAGGTCCCACCGGAGGAGGGGGCACTCCCAGGGGCTCAGACCCTAAAACGAACCGCACCGGAGGGGCTATGGCCAGCAGGGATCCCCTAGCAGACAAAGGCCTCCCTGGGGACTCGTGCACACAAAGGCTGATCTAGGTTCTGACTCCCAGCACCCTACAGTCTGCCGCCCCCGGGAAAACTCACGGGCATGCGGGGGTCCCTCATAAGGCTGGGGCGTGTCAAACGGGTGTTGGGCTCTGGAGTGCTGGTACAAGCACTAGTGAGGGGGTTTCTGCACCATACAGGTGATGAAAGGGTTAATGTGGGCCTGAGCCCCCAGAGGGGGCCAGGCCTCAGGGAAGATGGAGCCCTCTGATTTCCCTCGCCCCTTTCCCAGAGCAAGGCCTGGCTGGCGTTTGATTGTGAGGGGCAGTTTCCTGGGGTGACACCCTGGCCCCACAGACGGGGGGTGGCCACTAGAGCGACTCGGGGCAGAGCCGCCCGCCTGCAGCCAGCGAGGTCTCGTTCGGGGCACGGGATGGAATGAGCAGAACCAGCGAGTGAATAGAACTACCCCCGGCCGGGGGCCGGCCCACCCCCAGCCCCATGCAGTCCGGCCTGCGCCCGGGCCCGCCACCACCCCTGCACCAGGAGCTGGAGTCGGTGCATTGTCCCAGGGACCAGGCAGGGCCCTTGCACTTTGCAATGTGGCTCGGCACCGGGGGGGCGTGGGGGGGGGCAGCTCCAGGCCAGGGGGTTCCTTGTCGGTTTGCGGTGGGGCCTAGAGAAGTAGAAGGGGAGGAGCAGGTGCTTGTGGGGTTACTTCCCGACGTGGGGCTCAAACCAACAGGAAGTGTGAGCAGAGTTAAAATTGGATAAAATTGCTGTACAGCCTTGGTGGAGAAGTGTCCGTCTGCTGTGTTTTGGGCATGACCGAATCCGGCTGGGAAGGAAGCTAGCTAGGGACCGAGCTGCACAGATCAATCAACGGGGGTTGCAGACCATTGTTTACTGCCTTGGCACGGCAGCGACCCTGGGATAGTAATAAAGACACTGGATTAATGGCTTATTACAACCACACGCAATCTACTAATCTTCCCTTTTGATTCTGTGACTCCGCGGTATTAGCAGGCGGCTTCACCTGGAATGATCTCCAGGTAGGGGCTAAAAACTCACACGGAAGAGTTTGTTCCACCTTGCACTGAGCGGGCACACGACAGCCCTCCCCACGAGCTCTGTGTAAGCGTGAAAGCTCGTCTCTTTCACCAGCAGGAACCGGCCCAGTAGAGGTATCATCTCAGCCCTTTGTCGCTCGGGCCGTTTCAGAAGAGAACATTGAGAGCCGGGTTCTCGGCACCCCCCAAACTCTGGGGTAAGCAGCCGGGGAAAGGAGTCCCGGCAAGAGAACTACTCGGCGCTCTCTGGAAGGAGGGCAGCATTGCTCGGAGTGGGGGAGTGAAACTGGAGTCTGGCCTGCCCAGTTAGTTAGTCATAAAACTTCCAGCATCCATGAGTCACAAAGGAGGCTGCTTTACTGGCTGGGGGCGACAGCCCAGCCCAGCCCAGCCCAGCCCAGCTCTCCCCCGACAGGCCCCTGCAGCTGAGTGAGCGTCTCGTACCTCAGCAGCCGCTCTGAGTGGGCCCCATGGACCAGTCTGAGAGCTGCCAGCTGCCTGGACGCCTGCAGGGAGCTGTAGAGAACTCTTCTGCGGGGCCCGTCCCCTCTGCAGTCCCAAGCTGGGGTGCCACCGGTCTGTGCCACTTGACGGCGGGGTGCCGGCTGAGATAACAAGCACGTGTGTTCCAATGAGCTCTCTGGCTCGCCAGGCTCCTTCTGGTTTTTAAGGGTGCACGATACTGGATCCCATGAGCCACAGCTCCCGGGACTTAGATTTCCTCTGCCTTTATAATTCCATGTCAACGCCATGACCCTGCCTCTGCATGGCAAGGATTTGCCTTGTATGTCTCAGGATGTGCCTTATCACAGCAGGACTGGACCGTGGAAACCTTGTGACGGTTTCTTGAGCGGCTTGCGGAGGAGAGACTGGGAATTTGCCCAGACAGGGTTGGGGGCGTTGAAAGTTGTTGTCTTGTTTTATTATTTATCCTGTTTATTACAGTGTGTTTGGGGAGCAAACAAGACCAGGGTCTGCCCCATTGTACTCGGTGCTGTACAAACACAGAGCAAGAAATGGTCCCTGCCCCAAACAGCTTACAGCCTATATAAAGGAGACAGACCAAGGGGAGGGAAGGGGTAGCACATGCAACATGCTTTAGCTTTTAAGCGGTGGAAATCAAAGCAGCTTAGAAAAGCAGACATCATTCTCCCCATGTTATAGATGGGAAAACTGAGGCACAACACATTTAAGTCATGAGGCAGTGTAGGCTAGTGAGGTGAACTGGGGATTTGGAAAACCTGGGTTCTATTCCCCATTCTGCTACTAGCCTGCTGGGTGATCTTGGGCAAGTCACTTCAATCCCTGTGCCTCGGTTTCCCCATTTGTAAAATAGGGATAATGCTACTGCCCTCCCTTGTAAAGTGCTTTGAGCTCTGCTGATGCAAGGTGCTAGACAAGACTTTTCATTGCTATTTATCTGTGTTATGGCAGAGGCCCCACTCAAAGCGGGAGCCCCCTGGTGCTAGGCCCTGCTCCTGGAGCCATGAAGCCTGAAGTTGCTCCTTAGCTTGTGTTTTGTGTGGACCCCAAGCACCAGCTTAACCCACATCGAGATCGGACCCCACATGTCCTCACCCCAACACTACAACCCACCAAGCTCACAGCTGCCCCCCCGGAGAGTTTCCTTCTGGTAACATATTCCTGAATCGTATTTATAATCCTCCTATTAGAGGTATTCAGCAGCCCTCACTACGTGAGAATTTAAATGATCGTCATAACCTTCCACGCTTCTGTCACCCCTTTCACCTGAGGACCTCATGCATCATCTCAGCCAGTGATGGGCAGCCTGTGGCCCATGGGGGTTTTGTGCATGACCCACGAGACATTTTGTTACTGTTGCCCATGTGCAGGGTTGCCAGATTCCTCTGGTTTCTGTCTGTGTCATTCCCCCCCCCCATCTGTATTACTAAAGTGACACACATGTGATGACAGGGCAGGTGGCGTGAGGTGAGAGCCGAGCGCTCCCTCTGCAGCCAACCCCAGCGCTGCTCCAGTTCAACCTGCACCCCCCACACATTGTAGGGATGCAAGCAAAGTGAGCAAAACTGCCCTGTCCCGGGAGACCATCTTGGTTCTGACAATCCTGCGTCCCACTGAGATGGAGGAGGCTACGCGTGCAGCCCACGCACCAGCCTCAGTTGCCCGTCGCTGATCTATGGAATAAAGGCTGTGGTGCATCTCTTGGGCCAGACGGGCCAGGTGGTTTTTATCCTGCTAAGTTACAGTAGCCTGGCACAGCCTGTGAACTTCTGTGCAAGCCTGAGACATCCACTGCTCGGGTTAACAGTGCAGATTGAACCAGGCACCTCCAGAACTAAAGTATGCGCTGCAGAACCAGGCTTGTTAGTGGGACCTACTGCATGCTCCAAGCACCTATGGATCAGGCCCAGTCCTGGGGTGGAGGGGAGAACATGTAACACCCACTGACCAGTGGGTTACACCTGTAGCCTCCATCAGCTGCCTCCAGCGCTAGCCTCTAGCCCAGGGCCAAGGCAGAATCACTTAGAGCCGTGTAATACTTCTCCTGCACCGAGGGCATTCTCCACCGCCCTGCAGCAGCCCCTTTTCAGCAGCTGTCTGCAGCCCGGGTGCTGTGTCCAGCAGGCCAATGAAAGTAACCTCCCACCTGGCCTCTGCAGGGAGGGATGGCAACTGGCACCCTGCTGCTAGTCACCCCAAAGCCAAATGAAGGCCACTTGGGACCCCAGGGCTTGCCTGTGGACACCCCCCAGCAAGCACCGCTGCAGAAGGCTGGGCCCGTGTGCGATAGGGACGTCTCCTTTTCCCTCCTCACCGGCAGCAGGGTGGTACCTTCCAAGCAAGCAGCTCGCCCTGTTGGAGGGCTGTGGGGGGGAAGCTCTCAAGCAGAGGCCACCAGAGAGCTGTGCTCCAGCTCTTCTCTGCAAACGATCGCGTCAGAAACGTTACTTCGTGAAAGGCGAGAGTCTGACTCCCCCGATTCCGGGGCGCAGGGAGCTAAGCGCAGGACTTCGGTGCCCGTATTTGAACCCAGACACGCTTGTTCCTGCTGTCCGACCTTTACTCGGCCCTTTGTGCCACACGGGGTATTGTTCTGACATCCAGAGAGATGCAAACTGGCAGTTTCAAGGCACTTCCAAACAGCCCCC
>JANRFK010006689.1:12476271-12488381 GCA_030068395.1 Apalone spinifera
TCTCTCCCAGGGTCCTGCCAGCCCACAGCGGCCCAGGCCGGGTGTCCCAGAGGGCGGGAACAGCAAGGAACCATTGAGTGGTCCCTCCCCATCGCCCATTCCCACCCCTGCCCAGCCTGGCCCGCAGCCATCGATGGGCTGATTTGGCTCTTCTCTGAACCCTGCCGAAGTCCTGCCCTTGGCACCAGCGGCTGGACCTGGGCCGGGCACTGGCCGCGCTGGGTCGGTCCCGGCACCCTTCGCCTCCGGAGCCAGCGGCGGGAGAATAGCGGTGGGTGCGTCACGGGGAGCGACGGCCCTGTGAAGCGGGAGCCGGGCCGCTGCCCCTAGCGGCTTCCTGGCCTTTCCCTGGGTCCCGAACGTGCCCGAAGCCTGCCCACCACGGCGGCTTCCCCTTGGCTCGCCAGCCCTTTTCCCAGGCTGCGCACCGAGGCTGGGAGACCCCGGGGGTGAAGCAGAGGCCTCGCCTCCGCTGTTTGACCGTGGCCCAGCCCCGTCTCCTCCCCCCGGCGGCCTCTGCCTTGTCCCAGAGCTTGGCAGCTCTAGGGGCAGGGACTGTCTCTCACTGGGCGCTGGAGCCCGGGGGGCTCTGCTCAGTCAGCAGCGCGGCACAGACGGGGCCTTTTCTGGGGACGACGTTCCTTTGGCCAATGGCGCCACCCGGTCCCCAACTTACCAGGTCCCCTGCATCCCAAGGGCCCCCCTTTCCATTGAACCGCCCCCCCACGTTTCCTGCAGGCCTGGTGCCCGGGGGGGCTGGACAGCTCCCCTTAGCTCTGCCCCTCAGCGAGTCCTACGGAAAAGAGCCAAGTCCCTGGGCGTGTGACTCAGCCCCGTCGAGGCGCAGCACGGAGGGCAGGTTGGGGCAGACTGGGCGCAGCTCGCGATGGGGCAGCGATTTCTCCCAGCGCCCCGGGGCGAAGGAGGACAGCTGTTCATTCAGCGCAGGAGCGAGAGGGGAGGCTGGAGGGGAGGGGGCTGCCATGGGCAGCTAGGAAAAGATCTGAGTGAGCAGGAGTGGTCGCGGCACAGCTGGGCTCTGATTTCCCGCACGACGGGTGTGAATCCAGCCGCACCCCCTGTGGGTCACTCCAGACTCAGGCTGGCCTCTGAGAGCCTCACCCGGCCCTGCAGAGCGGAGAGCCAGCGTCTGCCCGAGACAGCTCCCCTCTCTTGGCTCAAAGTGGGGGCCGCATCCCCTTCTCCTCTCCTGGGACAAGAAACCTCACCGGGCTCCTCCCACGCCCGGCTGAGCCCCAGGTCTGAGCAGGGGGCATTGGCTGTGGGGCAAGCAGGACAAATGCCCCACCCAGACCAGGTTTGCCCCCCTGACTTTCCATAGGTCTCTCTGCACCGTTGTGTCTTCCGCGCCATCTTTCCAGGCCTGTCAGTCCCCAACACGTGGAGCCAGGCCACAGTCAATTCCCCCTCTGACGCCGCCTTACCCCGCCGAGGACTGGCCCCACAGGGTTCCCATCTCACTGTTTGGGCCCGGGCGCTGTCAGGGCTCGGCGCTGCTCGGCTCCCAGGCCTCCCCAGGAAATACCTTCTCCCCCAGTGCCAGCTGCCCTGGGACGAAACAGTAGCAGCTCATGGAAATCTCCCTTGTGGTTTGATGTTTTAAACAAAACCCAGTTAACCTGACAGCCTCCAGCTAAATGACTAATCAGGCAGCCTCTGCGTCCCAGCCAGAGACTGGGAGACGGCTGCTCCCTCCCCTCCGCCCAGGCAGAGCAGCGCAGGAGGGGTACCTCGGGGAGCGACGCAAAGCCGACCCCGTCAGAGGGAGCATTTGGAGGTGGGAGGGGGTTTGGGTCAGGCCCTGCAAGAGGAGGATCAGGCCCTCCTCACACAAGCGCTCAGTGGCTAGCAGCCGGGGCCCTGAAGGATGAATACCGCAATTGCTCTGCAACCGTGGAATGTAGAAACCTTAGACTCCTTCACAGCCCTGCCGTGGCAATTGCTCAACTTCAGTCATGTCCTCCGTCTTCGCTCGGGTCCCCGGAGAGATGGGGGGCCTGCGTCAGAAATCCACGTGGAGTCGATTAGAAAGCGAGCGAGAGCGCCCGGAGGAGGGCACCGTGGGGGCGTGGATTCAACCAATCTAGGTGCAAGCCCCACGGTTCTGTTGGGTTTTGCAGGGTCCGTTTAAGGAGAAACAGGGCAGTTAAAGAGGCGTCTTTAAAACCAGTAACGTGGCACTGTGGAAACGGGTCCTTTCTCAATTCTGGGGGCGGATTCAGTGCTGCATGAGCAGCCCCAGGGAGCAGATGTAGCCCAGGAGCATTATCTGCCTCCCTTTCGTGGTGCTGGAGAGTTTCTGCTCCATGCTGGGAGGCGGGCCGGGCGCCTACAAGCACTTAGCAAGGGCCGGGTTTTCACAAGGGCCTGGGGCCAGCCTGCGGTGTTGGCTTTGTGAGAGGCCTGCCACTGCTTTGGGTGCCCCAGTGGGCACTGAGCTATTTGCAAATTTGTTTCACTAGCTTGGTGGCAATCTTATGGCACGTGGCACCTCTGTGCACAGGCCACTGAGCTCCATCAAACTCGTGCTGGATCGTGCCCACCCACAAGCCACCAAATCACGGACTTGGAAATTAGTGCTGCCCCGGACCCCTCCAGAGCTCAGTGCTGGCCAAGCTGCCATTGGGGGGGTAGTTTGCACCGGCTAATCGCGTCTTTCTTTTGGCCTCTGGGCTCACCTGCTGGAACAGATGTGCAAAGCCAGCGAGAGGCGTGAGAGCCAGAGCCCCCGATGGGTTCGCTGGCAGCGGGGCTGGGCCACGCTGTTCCTACCATCCTGCACCATGATGCTGGACGCGGCCCTTTACCTCAGGGCAATTCAGGCCCGGACCATCCATCCCTAAGCGCCCGTAGGCACCGGGGGGCTCCGGCACCACTGAGGCAAAGCACAACCCCCCTTCAAGCCACTGCTAAGATTTGCCATTTTCACTGCTGGAGGGACCAGCGGTTTCTCAAGCCATCGGGCCGTGACTCTCCCCAGCAGTCCCTGCTCCGCACGGACATGCCGGGGCTCAGCAGCCGGGCTGCTCCCAGGTGAAGCAAGCAGCGAAGGGGACAACAGGGGGGAGGGGAGGGCGGTTTCGAGACCCCGGCTCCCAGCAGGGAACACACGTGGCACTGGCCTCTGCTTTCCGTGGGGAATCGGGGCAGGAAGCCGCTGGCAATGCAGTGCCTGGGAAGGGCTGGGTCTGCGGAATAAATCACCCGCCTCTGATGCATTTTGGAAGAGGCGCCCCCCCAGCCCAGCCCCTCCGCGCCTGCTGCAAGCCCTCTGCCGGCCCGGGCTGCAGCGCACGGCGCTTCCCAGCTGCAGTGAATCAAGGAGGCACCCGGGGCCAAGACGCACTTCTGATGTGGCTGTTTCCCCTCCCCCCACTCTCCTCCCCGCCCCCCCAACCAGGCCCCATCCCCCACCCCCGCAGGCTCTTCAATGTGGTAGTGATTAAAACAATGGGAAGCTCCGACCGGCTCCCGGCCGCCAGTCACTCGGCCTCAACTGCCCCAGGAGCAGAGGCAGGGACCAAGCCGGAGGAGGGGGCTGATCTGGCTCGAAGGATGGGCAGGGCCCTGTCACCCCGGGGCCCTCCAGTGGGCACAGAGGGGAGCCCGTCCTCTGAGGCCAGCTCCCCCCCGCCCCACACTGGCTCCCGGTGACTTTCCTCCCCGCCGTGCCCAGCGCAGGCTGGGAACTCGCCAGCCCCCGTAGCTCCGTTCCATCCCAGCCTCCCACCAGCGGCCGGGCCCGCGGTCCCCATCCGAAGCCGGCCATCCCATAGAAAAGCCCCAGCAGCTCTGGCTCAGGCCCAGTCGGATCAGCCCCTTCGGTCATCCTGCCCCCATATCCCAGAAGAGGGAGGGGGCAAGGGGTTCAATGCTGGGGCCGGTTCCAGGGCTTAATTTGTAATGAAAGAGGGGCCAGGCTCAAACCATTTTTTTTAATGTTCCTAACTGATGCCTGGCAACACAAATGCTGAGGGGTTTGGAACGGGTCCCACACGGGCGGAGATGAAAGCAACGGAGACTTTTCAGCCTGGGAAAGAGGAGAGGAAGAGGGGATAGGAGAGAGGTCTGTAACACCATGGCAGGGGTGGAGAAAGCAAATAAGGAAAAGTTATTTACTTGTTCCCATCACACAAGAACTAGGAGTCACGCAATGCAATGAACTGGCAGCAGGTTTAAAACAAACAAAAGGAAGTATTCATGCAGCGGCCAGTCAACCTGTGGAACTCCTTGCTGGAAGATGTTGTGAAGCCCAAATCAGCATGATACAAAATCCATGAGAGACGGATTCAAAACTCATGAATTGATAGTTCTCCAAAAGTACTTTTAATGGGGAAACTTCATCTAAGGGGAGGTTTTCTAATGGGGTGCCTTCTTGCCCCCCTGCAACTCAACATCTTTGTCAGTGGCCTGGAGGGTCATTGCTGGTAACATTGGCCGAAGGCCCAGAACTGGTGGAGTGGCAGAGACGGAGGAGGGAAGGTTGGTTATACAGGCCGGCCTGGATTGCGGGGGCCAGGGGTGCATGTGATCAATGTGTTTTCATGCAGCCAGCCGCAAGGTTAGCCATCTAGGAGCAACGCTGTAATTCGGGGGGCTTAAACTCCCGGCCTTGGGCCATCCCCAGACAGAGCAGTTGGACAATCCAGCCAGGAAGCCCCGTCAGGCCGGGGGAGGGGGCCTGTCTCTTCTCATCCCCCGAGCTTTGCCCTGCCCACTGTCACGGTCTCACAGGTCACGTCCACACTTGGCCCTTTGGACCCCAGGCAGAACCCCCCTCCAGTGCCACGGCCCCTTCTCGGGGAGACCCCTCTGGTACCACGGCCCCTTCTCGGGGAGCCCCCTCCAGTGCCATGGCCCCTTCTTGGGGAGACCCCTCCGGTACCACGGCCCCCTCCGGTGCCATGGCCCCTTCTTGGGGAGACCCCTCCGGTACCACGGCCCCCTCCGGTGCCACGGTCTCTTCTCGGGGAGCCCCCTCCAGTGCCACGCCCCTTCTCGGGGAGACCCCTCCGGTGCCACGGCCCCTTCTCGGGGAACCCCCTCCAGTGCCACGCCCCTTCTCGGGAAGACCCCTCCGGTACCACGGCCCCTTCCGGTGCCACGGTCTCTTCTCGGGGAGACCCCCTCCAGTGCCACGCCCCTTCTCGGGGAGCCCCCTCCGGTGCCACGGCCCCTTCTCGGGGAGCCCGCTCTCTCCTGGGTGTCCGTTCCTCTGCCTTCAGGATAGCGCTTCTCAGGGCCTTCAGCTGGTCTCTGCCATGAGCCCCCCTCAAGGGTTCATTCACCTGCACATCTACCAACGTAATCGGTGCCATCATGTGCCAGCAATGCCCCTCTGCCACATGCATCGGCCAAACCCAACGTAAAAGAATAAACGGACCCAAATCAGGTATCAGGAATGGTAGGAGAACACTTCAATCTCCCTGGACACACAGCAGCAGATTTAACAGTAGCCATCCTGCAGCAAAAAACCTTCAAAACCAGACTCCAAAGAGAAACTGCAGAGCTACAATTCATCTGCAAACGTGACACCATCGGTCCAGGCTTGAACAAAGCCTGTGAATGGCTAGCCAACTACAAAAGCCGTTTCTCTTCTCTTGGGCTTCGCCTACACTGCGGGTTTTGTGCAAGAAGCTTTTTGCAGACGAGATCTTCCACAAAAACTTCTCGAGCAAAGGCGCGTCCACACCTCACAAGCGCATCACAAAAGCGCTGTGCTTTTGAGCAAGAGAGTGTCCACGCGGCACGGACGCTCTTGCGCAAGAAAGCTCTATGGCCACTCACAGAATGGCCATCCGAACACCTGTGCTTTTTCCCACAGGCTCTTTTTGCGCAAGAAACCCTGCAGAGCACCCACACCTGCCTTCCTGCACAAGAGCTGGAGCGCAAAAAGGCGTTATTCCTCGTGGGGAGAGGAGTGACTGCCGGGGAAGCCCTCGTCCTGTCGAGTCTCTGGTTTGTTTGGGGGTTTTTTGCTCTAAAACGCGCTTGAGGTGTGGATGCTCCTCCAGTTTTTGCACAAAAACCTTGCAATGTAGACATAGCCTTGGTGTTCGCCCCTCCACATCAGCCGCTAGAAGTGGGCCACATCCTCCCTGGCTGAATTGCCCATGTTATCTCTGGCCTGCCTCTTGGTTGGTACTCCCTTCTTTTCTTATGCTGTGTATTCATTTCCACTCCGTGCATCTGACCAAGTGGGACTTTGCCCACGAAAGCTCACGCTCCAATAAGTCTGTTCGTCTGGAAGGTGCCACAGGACTCCTCGCTGCTTATGCAGATTCAGACTGACACGGCTCCCCCCCCAATACTTGACACAAATCAGTCCGAGCACCAAAGCGGCCAGGCTGCTGCAGACCCAGCGGGAGTGAACAGAGCAGGAAATCCATTGATCCCTCCCATCACCATTCCCAGCCGCTGGCTCCCTGGGACCGGGCAGGCAGAGCCTGACTCCCCTGTGACTCAGGTCCACGCCCTGCCGTTTGGCGGTGCGGACGCAGCTCACGCCGGGAGCCAGCAGACCTGTGGAGCGCAGTGCGGACGCATTGGGATGGCTGCGAGACCCGGGTGCTGCACTTGTGACCTGGGGCTCCGGGTGCAGCCGTCCTGCGCCGAGGCGAATGCGATCCCTGGCTGTGCTCAGCGCAGGGAGAGGAACTGCCCCGTCGGCGGCCTGGGCTGCACTGGGCCTGGACGTCTGCCTCCGTTCCAGAGCCCCGGGTCTAAAAGGCTCCGGAAGAGCCGCGAGCCCAACGTGGGGCCCTCCGCCCGGCGGTTCGCTGTCTCGGTCGGATTTCTCTTCCAAGCCCCCTTGTGAGTCAGGGCAGACCCCACAGACGGGGTCTGGCCTCGCAGGGCCAAGGAATTCAGCCTGGGTCTCACGGCCCAGCTCGGGCACCGCTCCAGGCCAGGGTGAAGATACTCGAGCACTTTTGTTTACCCTGGAGAAGTTTGCAGGCGGCTCGATCCCTGGCCACGCGCAGGCCATGGGGGGAAGGTGGCTCTAGCAGAGGGAGATTCTGGGGGCGGGACTGAAACGAGGCCAATGGGGATGGAAAACGAGGCACCGCGACCCCTTTCCTGAGGACAGGGCGGGATCTCCACCCCCGAAGGCCCGGAAGCAGACCTGGCCGCCCGTGCCGGGCCTGAGCCGGGATCAGGGACTGAGGCGCACCGGCCTGCCTTTCGCCGGGGGTCGGTCTAGAGGAGGAGACGGGCCCGCTCTGGCCGCGTCCGACACCTGCGCCTCTCCTGCTGCTCTAGTAGCCTTGCGCCCTGGCTGCACCCCTCCCTAACCCCACCTGCTCCGCCGGGCAGCCCTGTCCTGCAGACACCCCTGCAGGCCTCGTCCCCCGACCCGACGCCCCACACAGCCTCCCGGGCCTGCCTCGCCTCTCTGGAATGGCAGGTGGGGCAGCCTGGCCAAGTGCCAAGCCCTTTTCACAGCTCCTGTCCGGGCTTTATGGGCGCCGGGTCGCGGCTCGGCTTCCGGAGTCGATTTGCACCCTCATGCCCAGCGCCCAAACAGCACGGCGCCCCCGGGAATTCCAGCCTGCCTTCGCCAGCATGACTGTGCCTCTGGCGCTGCAGGAAAGCCGGTGCCGGTCCCAACTTGCCAGCTCTTTCTCACCCGCTCGCTCCCACCCGAGCCCAGGCAAGCGTGTGCAGGGGGTGCAGCCGACGGGCATGGGGACGGTTTCTTTGGGCTGCAAACGGTGGGAATGTGGCCGCTGGGCTGAGATTGCCCCGTGGCGACCCCAGGAAAACGACTTTGACTGTAGGATCCTGCCTTCCTGTCCCGACGGGAGCTTGCGACCACAGCAGAGCAGCCTGGACACCCCATCAGGGGCACCACGGTCCCTCCCGTCACCCCGCTCCTACCTTAGCACAAGGGCTGGCTCTGTGCCCAGGGAGGAGAAAGCAGGATCCTGGTGCATCCCCCTTCTGCACTCAGCCATGCAGCTTCTACTGCTCCGCATCCCGGGAGCCAGCTGAGCCCTGCACCACAGGGGCCATTGGGCCAGGGAGATGAGCTGGTACAGCCCATCCCCCCCCCACCCCCAGTGCAGCTGTGCATGCCCCGGGCACTGAGCAGGAGCACGGGGCTGTGCCCATCTAATGGGGGAGGAGGAATGATGCCAAAGAGAACTGCCCTTGGGCCTGCCTGCACCGGGGATATTTGCATCATGGAGCTGTCCTGGTGCAGCTACCGTGGGGTTAGCACCCGCATTCCCTCTAATTATTTTCCATCCATGTGCAGAATAAATTTTGTTAGGTGCACCAAGGTATGTGCCTATGTGCACCACTGGGAGAAACACAGGCTGCCGGCTGTGGTCACTAGGGATGCTCTGCTGATCAGCCGGGCTGCACCTGAGTTTCTCCTGGATGGGCGCCCAAGCGCTCAGCTTACAGGGAATAGTGGTCAGCACTACTCCATGGGTACCAAGATGCACAGTCCTGACAGCTCCTCCCAGGATCCCCCCGGAGGAACCTTTGCAGGCTCTGAGCTGGGGCAGGTCCCACCACAGCTTGGGATCATCTCCAGCGGCTCCGCCTGTTCTCCGCAGATCGGGTTGGCGGAGATGGGAGGCACAAACCACGCTTCTCAGCTGTGCCTGGTCAGGTGATGCCATTGCTCGCTTCCCCTGGGCGGGCAGAACCCTTGGCCAGTGCTTCCTACCCCATGATCTCACAGCATCAGCACCCATGTTCCCTCTACTCTTTTCTATCCATGTGCAGAATACATGTTCTGTGCACCAAGGCATGTGTGAATGCACCCCACCCGTAGAACAGGTCTTGGTGGTGATGGGGGACTTCAACTACCCAGACATCTGGTGGGAAACTAACCCAGCAGGGCCCAGATTATCCAACAAGTTCTTGGATGGTGTTGGAGACAACTTTCAATTTCAGAAGGTGGAGAAAGCTCCGGGGGAGGCTGTGCTAGGTCTGACTTTAGCAAACAGAGGAACTGGTTGAGAACGTGCAAGTGGAAGGCAGCTTGGGGGAGAGTGATCGTGAAATTGTAGCGTCCATGATTCTAAGGAATGGTGGAAGGGAGAACAGAGACAGTGGAGTTCAGGGAGGCAGAGTTTAGCAAACACAGAGAACTGGCAGGTAAGGTCCCATGGGGAGCAAGACTAAGAGGGAAAATGATTAAAGAGAGTTGGTGGTTGTGTCCAGGGGCAGACTCTGTAGTGGCGTGGGGCGGTTGGGAGGACCCAGGCCCATCCACTACTCTGGGTTCCAGCCCCGGGACCCCAAAGCAGCAGCATCAGGCAGGAGGTTTATTCTACTGCCCGCCTGGTAACTCCTTCCCTGGGACCCTTCCCCACACAATCCCTCCCACAACCTGGCGCCTGAGCAGCCTGTGCTACTCCTGCCAGACTCCTCTTCCTCTCAGCCCTTTGGCTCCTTCCCTCCTCCTCATGAACCCCAGAACTGGCAGGGGAGGAGCCTTTAAACCAGCCTCAGCTGGCTCTGATTGGCCCCGGGAGTCTGATTAGCCTGACTCCCTTGGCTCAGGGAGGCTCCCAACTGCCTGGCTTGTCCAGCCTACCTCTGGAGAGTTCCTGCGGGTTCTAGGAGAGGTCTCCCTGGGGCCGGGAAGGTCTCAGGCCCAGGGGGCCCTAGCAAGCAGCTACCAAAGGCTTTTAAGTTCTGCCCGTGGGAATCCATCTCCATCTGACTGCATATCCCGGGGAAATGGCCCAAAGCCCCTGACTTTGCTGCCCCTGGCCTGGATGGAGGATAGACCTGCCTTCTGCCCGGACCTGACCCCACGGCTCCTGTCCTGCTGTGCTGTGCTCAGGGAGCCAGGCAGACCACAAACTGGGGCCTGCCCCCCATCAAGGAAGGAAGGTTTGTGAGCCACACAGTTCAACCCCGGGGGTACAGGGCTCGGCTTCCTGCAGAGCGAACCAGCCAGACACGTGGGGGCTGGGGCCACCCAGGAGCCAACAGAAACCCTTCTGGGGGGCTGGCTGGAGATGCTCTTGCTGGGGTGGGAGGGGAGCTTCTCGCCGCTCGCTGGAGCTGCTCTAGCTTTTGCCAGCCCCTGACCAGTCCAGAGCTCCAGGGGCACAAGGTGCAGATGGCAGCTCCCAGACTTGGGGCACAAGGAGCCATTTTAGGGCTGCCCAGAAACCAGGGTGATAGGGGATGTCCTGAAGCAGCTGTGTGAATCCCTGCCCCCCACCCCACAGGGGCAGCTCCTGCCCCACGTCAAGAGCTCCCCCTGGAGCTGCTGTCCCAGGGTGCACTGTGGCTACAGGGACCTGAGCAGCCAGGAGGGTTGCCGGGTGTCCGGTATCGACCCGGGCAGTCCGTATTGTCGCCTCCTGGCCGGTAAAATAATTCCGAAAATACCGGAGCCCTGGAATGCCCAGTACATCTGTCAGTCTGGAAGGTGCCACAGGGCTCCTTGTCGCTTTTGCAGATCCAGACTGACACGGCTACCCCCGATCCCTGAAGCGCCCGGCACTTGCTGGTATTTTCTCGGCCAGGAGGTGAAAACCCTGCTGCTCGCTGGGTTCCGCGGGAGAGCGGTCCGGCCCGGAGCAGGGAGACGAGATGGCAGACGGCCGCCCGCAGCCTGTTAGGGCCCAAAAGCCTTTCTTAAAGGGGCCATGCTTTTTTTTTTCCTTCTCTTTTGCTTAACAACTGTTGAGGTCCTTCTCCCCCTCCCCTCCCCCTTTCCTCAACAACTTTGGTCTCCCTCCCTGCTTTTTTTTCTCAACAGAATTTTTTTCCCCGGTGTGTTTTTTTTGGGGGGAGCCGCAGGGTGTTCGGTATTTTTGGTTAAACCATCTGGCAACCCTAGCAGCCAGACTCAGACTCCTGAGGGACACAAGTCAACCCCCAGCAGCCTCAAATTGGGGCCTAGAAGCCCCCCTCTTCCCTGCCTGCACTAGCACCTCGCCCACCCCAAGGGCTCCAGCCCAGGCCAGCTGGGCCCACAGGGGCAAGCCCCAACTTCAGGCGCGAGAGGGGCTCCGAGGGAGCCGGCCCAGACTCTCTCAGCACATCGCTAAGGGGCCGCTGGGCCTTGCCCAGACCGCTGTGGAAGCCGCCTGGGACCCAGCAGGACGCTGGTGTCTCTCCCTCCTGCTCCCGGCAGTGTGACGCGGGCCGAGCAGCTACTAGTCCCCTGCCCTCTTTAGGGGCATTGGCCCCCCCCAGGCCCTGCCTAAGGGGCAGGAGTTCCAACCTGAGTTTTCCCCGGGCCCTTGGAACAGCCTGGAGCTTGCTGCAAAGGCGGGGTGGTGCCCAGCCAGCCACAATTGAGGGGGAAGAAGGAGGAGCTCCCCCAGAGCCCTGGCCACCGGGCCCAAAATAGCCTGGGTGTCGGCCGGCCTGTGGCCTGTGGCTGAGCCTCCTGCCCAAGGCAAAGGCCCTGGGTGTGCAGCGAGGAGCTGGGCTGTCTCGATGGGGCTGCCTGTGCAAGGCGGCCGGGTGGGTGCAGGAAGCCCCCCCTTTGCGAAGATGAAACGTGAAGTCCCAAGCAAGGGATCAGGGCAGGCGGGGAGAGATGCCGCAGCTCCGTAGGGGCCAGTGCCCAGGTCAGAGAGGAACCTGCCGCCATGTGGGATTACAGCAGCCACACCCTGTGTGCGTCGGGGCAAGACAAGCCGGGCTAGAAAGCAGCTGAAGGCCCTTGAGTGAGCAGCGTTCGGCTGGAGACAGCCCCTGAGAGGCCCTCAGGCGAGCAAGCAACACTGCTGCACGCCTGTCTTCCGCGGCCCCCCTCCTTACCCCCACTCAGCACTGTGGGCGGTCGGGGAGGTCACAGGCATCGCCGGTCTCCCTGCCACACTTGAACCCCAGTGGGAGCCTGAAGCCAGCTGGCCCTTCTGCCGGCTGGGGGGTGGCTGAGGCTTCCTGCCCGTCCGTTACCGTTGCTCATGTGCGGGGCTGCCAAATTCTGCTGGCTTCTGCCTGCATACGTTTTTCCTTACCTGTATTATTAAAGTGGTGCGCACGTGAAGCCAGGGCAGGTGAAGTGCGGTGGGTGCTGATTGCATCCAACACTTACGGGCAGAGCCGGGCGCTCCCTCGGCAGCCAGTCCCAGCGCTGCTCCAGTTCAACCTGC